>VDFB02117679.1:28592-360904 GCA_007258455.2 Sequoia sempervirens | reverse complement strand
ATGAGCAATATATTATGAGAAATGCAATCATTTAACCAAATTGTTTGACAAAATGCTTGCATTTTCAAACTGGGTGAAATCGTAAAATTTTTGCTTCCACTTCGGTGGGGATATTATAGTGGCATCAGAGTCGAAGTTCCTACCAACCTTTGGGTAATTCAAGAAATTGACTTTTAGTTTGAAACATGGCAACAGAAGATAGAAAATGGTTGGCAAGATTGCTCTACGAATCAAGTAGCAAGCTCAATATTCTATCTCAACCAAGGGATGATGCTTTGATCACATTGAGAAAAGTAGAAGAATGTTTGATTCTTGTTGAGCAGTCACTTTCTGAATTGTTGCAAATAGCTCTTGTTCCTACAATGACTTCTTTGGGTCAACACAGGTGGTTGAGACACATAGATGATGAGATAAGACTGATGGTTACTTCATATTTGAGTGAGATCTTGAGAATATTAGCACCTCAAGTTCCTTATAATGATGACACAATGAAAGAGGTCATTCAATTGATGGTGGATAGTTTCCAGGATCTTGGTGATATCAAAAGTCCTAACTTTTCTAGAAGGGTTGTAATACTGAAAACACTTGTAGGTATCAGATTGAATAACCTTATGCTAGGATTGGAATTGCATGATTTGATCCACAGCATGTTTCACCATTTCCTTGCTACAATCAGGGAAGAACATAATGATGATATTATTGCAGCCATGCAATCTATTATGGTTTTGTCTATTAATGAGAATGATGTTATCTCCCAACCCATTCTATCTATGCTATTGGTTGTTTTGAAGCAAGAACAGGTTACTACTTCGGCTGCTTATGAGTTGGCCAACAATATGTACAAACAATGTGAGGTAAAGTTGAAACCTTACTTGTTTAATGAAGCGCAGGTGGAAGAAGAGGGGTTCAAAAAAGAAGTTGATGATGAGAATGTCATACCTCATGAGAGATGTTTGACAAAATTAGAAGTGCGTGCATCTATACATGTTGAGGATGTGTGAAATGAGATTGACAAAACAGCAGCCTTGAATACACCTTTAGAGTTATCCAATGAAGTTTACAAAGGCAACGATGCCAAAATGTTCACTACTGATTCTACACTACTAGGTTACAACAATATAAATAATAACAAGAGTGACAATAAACACAATAAGTACTAGATAAGCAGATTTTTTCATATATGTGATACAATTATTTAGTACAAGGAGGCTCACATCAGCACACCTTCCCTAACATGGACTTGCTTCTTAAATGAGAATATGTAAGGTTATTGGTTATACAACCAAACACAAGAAGTTATATTCCTAGCTAATCCCAAGAAGTTATATTCCTACCTAATGCCAACAACACATTATTAAATCAACATCCTACAGCACCATTGAGAATTCTTTCCAAAGAACAAAGCTCCTAGAGATTCCACAGCAACATTTTGTACGCCAATGAGAAAATCCTCTTCTTTAGGAGCCAAATACTTTGAGCTTTTTGTTGTGATGGAGATCATGATCTTTATACACATCACCAAGATGACCAAGATTATGATCATTGTGCTTAATGCTGATGATATGATCATCATTGAACACTCGTCTTCTATCATTCATGACAAGCAATCCAAGCTTGAAGATTCCTTTCAGATGACAGAAATGGGCCTTCTTTGCTACTTTCTAGGAATCAAAATCACACAGACTACAACAAGCATTTCTCTCACTATCCCAGTATGCCTTGGATCTTCTCCAAAAGTTTGATCTACAAAACTACAGTTCAATCCCAACTCCTATTCCTACAAGAACTAACCTTCAGGGCAGTCTAACTTTTGAATCCACCTTGCTAGATTCTACTCTCTACAGATCCTTGGTAGAAAGTGTCTTTTATCTCAGTCATACAAGAGTGGACATCTCTCTGCAGTCAGTCTAATTTCCAAGTTCATGCAAGCTCCAAGGGCTTGTCACTTACAAGCTACCAAACACATCCTTTGCTATGTTAAGGGCACACTTCAGCTTGGTATTAACTATACAATGGTTAGTACATCTACTTTCACAGATCATTGTGATGCTGATTATGCTGGTGATTTAGACAGTTGGAAGAGTACACCTAGGTATATTTTCTCTCTGGGTTCAAGACCGATTTGTTGGAAAACTAAGAAACAAGTTTCAGTCTCTCCATCTGCAGAAAAATTCAAAAAGCAGAGTATTACAACCCTGAAGAAGCAACATGCCAGCTCATATAGTTCCGGACTCTCTTCTCTCAACTTGGCTTTCCTTGAGCTATCTCAGTATGCCTTGGATCTTCTCCAAAAGTTTGATCTACAAAACTACAATTCAACCCTCACTCCTATTCCTACAAGAACTAACCTTCAGGGCAGTCTAACTCTTGAATCCACCTTGCTAGATTCTACTCTCTACAGATCTTTGGTAGAAAGTGTCTTTTATCTCAGTCATACAAGAGTGGACATCTCTCTGCAGTCAGTCTAATTTCCAAGTTCATGCAAGCTCCAAGTGCTTGTCACTTACAAGCTACCAAGCACATCCTTTGCTATGTTAAGGGCACACTTCAGCTTGGTATTAACTATACAATGGTTAGCACATCTACTTTCACAGATCATTGTGATGCTGATTATGCTGGTGATTTAGATAGTCCGAAGAGTACACCTAGGTATATTTTCTCTCCAAGTTCAAGACCGATTCGTTGGAAAACTAAGAAACAAGTTTCAGTCTCTCTATCCACAGAAAAAACGGAGTACTACAACCCCGAAGAAGCAACATGCCAGCTCATATAGTTCCAGACTCTCTTCTCTCAACTTGAATTTCCTTGAGGGGGATCAAACATCGTTCACAGTGTGAGTGTTGTTTAGATGATTTGCAATCTGGTGCACCATTGACACATGAAGCATATTGAAATTCATATGCATTATGTCAAAGAGTTGTTTCAAGAAGGCAAGGTTGATTTTCTGCATGTTTCTTCTGAATCTTAGAGAGTAAACATTTTTTCCTATAAGCACAATAGACATCAGGGGCTTCTCTCAAGGGAAGATAAGCAGCAGAATTTTCAATGAAAATTTTGCTAGTCAAACTTAAAGGGGGGGGGAGGGGGGTTTAGAAGATGTGTAATTTTTACTTTCACTTGCCAATCAAACTTAACAGGGGTATTAGAATATGCGTAATCTTAAATTTCACTACTCATAACATGTAGTCAAACACCCCAAGGACATTTAAAAGTAATATTTCTTTGGGTAAAGTCCCCGTCACTGTCTAAGGGGTTGAGCTCAATTAGTTAAGGCATTGGATTCTCGTTGTGGAGACTCAACTTCAAATCCTGAAAGTGACATCTAAAGGTGGAATTCTAAGTTGTTGCCTCTTGGTCTTCCATTGTGGCTTCTAGTGTGGATGTGATTTCTAAGGTGGAATTCTAAGGTGTGACTCTTGGTCTTTCAGTGTTGATTTCTACTGCATTTGGTCGAAAGGAGCTAAGTATTAGTCTGCTGTTAATACTCAAAAGGAGCTATGTATTAGTCTCATCTGATTCTCAAAAGAAGCTAAGTCTTAGTCATATGAGCCATATTTGCAAACTGTCACATATATTATGACTTGGATGTGTGTATATATATTATATACACATACCAAAACTCTTTGTTTTTCATCTTACTCATTCAGATTTGATATATAAACTGTTTTGCCTACAGGTTGCTCCCAATTCTCTCTTTTGTTTGCATTGATTTGAAGCTCATGTCACTTTGCCCCTAAGGTGTAATTAACTACAATTCCGAGCTGGTTGGATTGCACCTTCTGTTGCCCCATTGTATATCTGGGGCCTTGACAATAGTATTGTCCTAAGTACCTTGATTGAACAATTCCTCTGCCCAAAACTTTAAGAAAGATCTCAGCATAATTTGTTCAGGGAAGTGAATACCATATATGATCTTGGACCAAAGCTGAAGATTGCTATTACCAAGCAGAAGTTCAGGGTCAAATAGGAGCAGCTTAATGAGATTTTAAAGGTTCCCAGATCACCATAATAATGAGATTGGCTGCATGTGTTCAGTATGAAGAGCACATTTCCAAGAACAGAAAGTATGATGAAGAGCATTCATAAATCTTACTATGTCAACCATGCAGTTGCCTCAAAAGCATGGTTTCATAATCTTCTGGTTATTGCCACTCCTTGGGTTTCCAGCAGTTTTGTCTGTTTCAGTTTCTTTCTTTAAACATATGTTTTATAACTGTGGGAAAAATGATGAGCATTTTCTCAGTAGCAGACAGTTCTTTTTCTGGTCAGTTTGATTCCCCTTAGGCGGTTTATAGACTTCCACAGATTCTGTTATTTTGTTTCCAAGGGCACTTTGACAGGCCCTTTTGGTATTTATATTTATATATGGTTATATTTTGGTTCTGGTAGATTTTGCTGATGATGAGTATTCATGCAGAAATGTGATAGGGTTTAATAATTAATGGTGATGATGAACTAGGGACATTTTCCGTATACTTATTCTTAATTAATATAGTATTATTATTATTACTCTTATTTGCAAAGAAACATATATATATGAACTGTCTGAAGTATTCATGCAGAAATGTGATAGGGTTTAATGGTGATGATGAACTAGGGACATTTTCCGTATACTTATTTTTAATTAATATAGTATTGTTATTATTACTCTTATTTGCAAAGAAACATATATATATGAACTGTCTGAATATGTGAAAAGTTATATAATCATCTATATGCAGACTTCAGAAATTACGAAAACAAAGGATCCCCTAGCTAGCTGCTGCTTGATTTCATGAATAATGGGGCTTAACAATTCTAGGCTTAAACTAATTCTTTTAGTTTTCCACATTTCAAAGTGTCATCTCCAATGCTTCCGGATTATCTGTGTTCGTGCTTGTTTAGTTGCGAGACATGAAAATGAGACCTGAAATGTTAACTATGTAAACATGAAATCTAGACACATTGAAGATTAAACTTCTGGGTTTCTGTTTCTGTATTATTTATATTGTTGCATTGAATGATTTGAATGTTACTGAACAAAGTCGTAGTTACCAGGAATGTCATTACATTTCCACACTTAATGTTAATAAGCCTCTGCTGGAACTTGGAAGAATGTAGCTCTCTAAATCTTCTGTTCAAGAAGTACAAGAATTTTTCCCATGTTAGTGCTGCTTTTTGAGTTTTCGCTGAATCGCATATCCTGGTAGAGGATGCTTCTTGATTTGTTTTTCTGCCAAAGTTTTCTCGCCTTTTCTCAAAACTCTGATGCAAATGAATTGCATTCCAGTGCAAGCAAGCAACTCTTTAAAAACGCCTCCCTTTTGTGGGGGAAATCAATTTTACCATTCATGAAAATCTACTTTAATAATAGAAATTAAATTTCCTTGCCTTAAGACTTTAGTTAGTATAGAAGTTGAAGTGTCTCACCGAGGACACTATAAAGATAACAAAAAAAAACTCACAGAATTCAACCAAAATTATTACTACGAGTACTATCAAAGAAATGAAAGACAAGCAGAAACAAATGCCTTTTAGCAGCAGCAATTATGCACAAAGAAGTAGTAAACGACCCCTATCTTCAGAGCCTTTTGTTTGGCTTACAAGAGAATCACAGGGAGCTACTAATTGGGATTATAACATTCGTCAAGGTCGTTTATATTTCGTTTGTGTTTTTGCTTATGCCGTTTCTCCTAGTCATCTATAACTCTGAAATGACTCAAAGCTTTAGATCCTTTGGTTTGGCTGACAAGAAGTTCGCGGAAATCTACTATTTAGAATTATAACATTGACCAAAATCATCCATTCTTTTGGTTCGTTTCTCCTAACCATCTATAACTCTGCACCTTCAATTTGTAGCCTGTGAAAGATTCCCGCCAACAATTTTATAGTCTATTTAACATTTCAACTTCCTGCTAATTGGGATTACAACACTGATCTAGAAGAACCTATTTTAATTAGCATTGTTCTGCAATTGGGTATGCTCAATTTGTCTGCTCCATTAAAAATCCCAACTCACTGCTAAACTGGTCCATGAATATTTTTTTCCAAGATTTCTCTTGTTCCGCCATAATTCTGCATGTGGATATGTTCCTTTTTTGCAATCTATTGAAAATCACAGCTCACTAATGGAAAGCTTGAGGTAATGAGCAAAACAAGTAGTACCTGATATTGCTTGGGACCATAAGAAGAGGAGGGAAGAGAAAGTGCAGAGCAAGCCATTGTATAATCACAGTTTTCGTCCACTCGGCAGAGAATAAGCACTACGTGGTTTTATTGGTTTCCATTCTTCGCTTGCCTTCCAGAAATTCAAAGAATAATAGGATATAGCTTACACCAAACCAAATCTCAGAAAGATAATTGTCAACCTCTACCTATCTCATGGTCTTTACCATTCAACTTTTTATGCTTGGTGTACGTTGTTTCAATTATTTCATAGCTTTTATAGCTAGTATTGATAGTTAAGCCTAATCATAAATTTATAGTACAAATCTTTTGGAAACGAGTATAACCTTCCCAACTCTAACTAATTCAAAATATATATTAAAAAATAATGAATTAGCGATTACATAAAATATAAATTATATATGTTAGTTAATCTATTTCATTTATGGGGTAGTTAGATGTCATTTATAATAGATTTAAAAATTAAATTATGATAAGGTTTTGTGTCAAAATTTGCAGATTTTGGGTGTAGGATTTCTTATCAACAATTCTTCATAATTGTATAGTTCAAGCTACCTTGAGAAGTTAAAAAATAGAACCAACAATAAGGCAAAGGCAGATGCTCTAGTTTTAGGAATTTTAGTTGTTGCCCAATACTATATGACCTATTTACAAATAGGTGAGTATTCTAAATGTCATTTGAAATTATGAATCAAAAATATAGAAATTGGAAAACATCCTATATGAAGCTTGGTCGCTCCTGGATTATTTAAGTTTTTTCATGTCTTTATTGTTTCAAGATGGATATAACAGTGGATCACTTAACAAAATTTAGTATTGAGTCACCTCAAGCTCTAAAAATAGATAAAAAGGAGGAAAGTTAAGACACTGTAATGACCTCAAGAAACTTTTCTAGAAGTGAAACTGAAATTATACTATAAAAGGAAAAACATGGGGATGATTAAAACCAAATAGTGTTGCAAACCACCATTTACCTATACCCATTCCAAAACAAGGTCATAGTTCATAGAGATTAATTGATTACAATTGTGCATAACCCAACACTATTTCATATAATGATTTCTATCAACTAATAATACATAATAGTAAGGAAAACCAAATTAAGTTCACCCTTTAGCAAACATGTACTAAGGAACTTCAGATGACATAAAGATCTCAATTTTAAACCTTTTCACTATTATGTTTTACATTTCAACATAGGCATGCTAAAACCCTTGCTGGTCATCCCATTAAGACATAGGCTAGGTTGATTACTTATCAAGAAAAAACAACCATATTCATAAGATTTACTAGAAGAGGGATACATAATACTACCTTCATCTCTTCAATAAATCTTTAATCATCAATATCAATAATGGTATATAATGATTGTAACTTTAAGTAAATGTCATCATAACAAGTCTCTACCCCAATGGAATTGATACAAATGGTGTTCATGAAACTAGGTTCAATAAGTGTTAGTATAATAATGTTTATAAGTAATCATAACTTATTTATTAGCCATATGATGTAGAGACAATGTGAACAAAATACTTGACCCAAACTAATAATAATTCTATCCCCATATAAAAGGATATATATATCAACTTACAAGGTCTATTAATATGAATCCATATTGTCATATGATATGGTCCAATACCATTTCGTCCAACATATCATAGTGGTGAGACTTATTACCATAACCAAGAAACTCAATATTTGTATGGTTATACCACATTTACCAATATAAAAGGAACATTAACATGGCTATCCCTTTCACCTAGAATATTGAGCATTGACCTTGTTAGTCATTGCTCCAATTGTAGGTATTGCCCATGAGACCTTAGGATATAAATAATATCAGTATGATTATTATTTTTCTAAAGGAATTGACTTTTCTAAATTATAACAAAATATAATTCATCCCCCTAAAGATCTTACTAAACAAGGCATTAATATTGGTGGTGTAGTAATTAGCGAGCATACCATTTAGGGATTCTATGTTCCCTCTTCTAGACCTAATTATCTTAGTTGCATACATATTATTCCTCATAGGCATGGACCTATTGATTCCCAAATTGACATATGTAACACAAGTAGAATGAAATCACCCCCACCTCTCCTTAAACTATAAATTAATATATTGATTAAGTTGCATCCAAGGTCCTAGGATTTGGGTCACAACCATGTTGGATGAACTTAATTAGTCAATGCATGGTATATTTGTTCAAGGGGGCTTTGTTGATTCTACCATTTTGATCAATCTACAAAATAGTTTTTTATTTCTATGAAAAACCTTTTATTATTTTCTTGGGTTTTTTTGTTGAAGTTGGGAAAAATCAATTCCACAACTCCCAAGGATCACCTACAATCAAACACCTATCACAAAAAGAGAGAATATCAAAGCTATGGAGGCCAAGAGCTATTGATCCAAAAAAGCATGAATTATTATGAATGTTCATCTTAATGATTATACTATAGAGAATCCTTATAAAAGAATAGTTAACCTAGAAACCCTAGGTGAGGATAAAACAAGATCATGAGATGAGTCCTCATCTTATGACATGAGACATAAAAAGAACATGACCTAAGTAAGCTTAAGTAATTAGAGGAAAAGGGACCTAATAATTAAATAAATAATTAATTATGAAATACCTTTTACTCTAACACCCCCTTAAGTGAAACTTAGGGAGAAGCTCAAACCTCTAAAGATGAATGCATGATGGGTCTTGGCAAACAAATCCTAATTAGGTACCCATGTAAAAGCAATAAAAAGATCTCTCAAAATTGGAGAAAAGAAGAAAAACCCTGTGGGAGAAAACTCCTCTCCAAAAGAGAAAAATACAAGTGAAGGACTAAAGAAGCCTCCAAACAAGAGTGAAGGACTGAAAAGCCTCTAAAATTAGAATGAAGGACTGAGAAGCCTCCAAAACAAGATTGTCCCAAAAGAATAGGAACAAAGGATGAACATGAGGAACACCACTAAAGCATGAAGCTACAAATGTTGTCAGAGAATGACTACTATAATGTTGAAAGAAGAATATCCTTTGAAATAAATAATGATCAAGATCAAGAAGACAAATAAGTGCCCCTAATGACACTACTTGAATTAGATGAAAAACAAAGACAAAACATCTGGAACTTGAAGATACAGATGGCATAGGTACCAAAAGTTTGAAGAACATTGATCAAATGAAAATGGAAGGTCACCTCCAAAAATAGGAATACAAGAGTGTCTATATGGTAAATGTTCCATCTCATTAAAATGCATAGGTAACCAACCACTGATGTATGTTGCATCTACTTAGTACATAGGAACAAATACTAGATACATAGCTCACTCTAATGTGAAATCAAGGAAGCACTAGCACCAATAGTAGAAATCCACCTATAATGTTAACAAGGGAGAGCCATGACTGGTACACTAAAACTATGTGCCAAAAATAAGTGCATGAAAAAAGGATCAAGAACATTTGAACATGCAAACATGAAAGTAATAGAAAATATAAAGAGTGTGCAAACAAAATATAAACATGCATGAGGCAAGAATCATTGTGATTCAATTTTTTAATGGAAGGGACACTCACTTGACAAAGGTGTGATGGAAAAAAAACTACAATCATTAATCCCCCATGGAAATTTATATCAATGTGTTTACATAAGAGAAGTGTTTGCAATGAAAGCTCACAATGTCCAAAAAAGGACTACATGCTAAAAAATGACTAAAATGTCCAAAGAAGACAAAAATATAGAAATTTATATAGAACAACTTAAAACAAGTCATCCCACACAATCAAAAAGTTTCCAAGACCAAAAATTGAATAAAATGTACATGGAGAGAAATCTGGAAAAAAAGCATGGATAGCTATGAAGAGCTATAAGAAACCATCCCAATGCCACTCAAATCATGAAAAATGGAGAAAATGATCAAAAGTTATGAGCTTGGGTGTAAAAAAATGCATCTGACTTTGACAGGCTATAGAATGCACCAAGAACAAAAATTGAGAAAAAAACAAACACCATTAGATAGTGCTCAAAATTAGCTTTGCATCGATATCTCATTTGCCCAATTTCAATACCCAGGTGAAAAGTTATGCTAATTTTCTCAATTATGCTTATTTTGTAAAAAAAGAAAAAAAAATTAGCCCCACAGGGGTTGGTCGTTGGTCACCCATGTGACCCTAGGGTGACATTTTAAAAATAAATAAATAAATAAATCAGTTGTGGCCCTACCGTGGATTGGCGGTAACCATCACCGACTTTGCAACCACTAGCAATTAATGGCTTAATTGCTACCACTTAGCGGCTAGCAGGCCCTAGTGGTAGTCGTAGGGGGCGCCGCCTCAGGGCGGTACTAGGGTGGCACTCACTTTTTTCTTTTTCTTTTTTTTGAAAAATATGTTGAACAGTCATACAACAAAAAAATTGCCCCAAAATCTCCTGACGATGAAATATGGTAAATTTTATATCAAAATTCTTCAAATCAGCCTCCTGAATGCAACTATATGGTTCTTTTTGACTCAAAATGCTCTGAAATTGCAGCTACCCTTCAAATCTATAAAAAAACAACTGCTTCAAACCCTTGCAAATCTAACCTCAGGAATCCAAATCAGGCCAAACAAAAGGCAAAACTGGGTTTTTCAATGACTCTAAATCCAATGAAAGACTTTGTTTTGATCAAGGATGCACTGAATGATAGCTCAAGGCACAAAATATCTCAAAAAAAGGAAAGGGGATTTCAAGTCTGGAGCTCTGATATCATGTTGAAGTTGGGAAAAATCAACTCCACAGCTCCCAAAGATCACCTACAATCAAATGACTATCATGGAAAGAGAGAATAGAAAAGTTATGGAGGCCAAGAGCTATTGATCCAAAAAAGCATGAATCATTATGATTGTGCATCTTCATGATTATACAATAGAGAATCCTTATACAAAAGGATAATTAACCTAGAAACCCTAAGTGAGGATAAAACAAAATCATGGCATGTATCCTCATCCTATGACATGAGACATAAAAAGAACATGGTCTAAGGAAGCTTAAGTAATTAGAGGAAAGGGGACCTAATAATTAAATAAATAATTAAAGGATAATTAACCTAGAAACCCTAAGTGAGGATAAAACAAAATCATGGCATGTATCCTCATCCTATGACATGAGACATAAAAAGAACATGGTCTAAGGAAGCTTAAGTAATTAGAGGAAAGGGGACCTAATAATTAAATAAATAATTAATTAGGAAATACCTTTTACTCTAACATTTTTATGTTCTTGTGTTTTTGTTTTTGATAAATCTCTATCTAGTCCTACTCTAAAATATTATAAAAAAATAAAGAAGAAAAGAGAATGAAGTTTATAAGAATTAAACTAAAGGGAGTAAGTTATGTATTCAAATTTTTATTTTATATAATAATTTTTTTTTAAACTAAATTGTAACCCACAATAGTATGATTAGCTTTAAATCAATCAATAAAATTGCAAATGGAAGATTTAAAAGAAATCTATATGAGAAATAGAAATGAACACATAAAATTACTATATTTCACACAAGTCCAATATATTGTTTCAACAACTCATTCAAGAAGATTTTATCATTAAGTATTCATAATTTTTCCTCTAGTAATTAACATTTAAAATATAAAAACAGGTACTTCACCACTCAAGAGAAGAAAAAAATCAAAGAAGTTGAGATATTTTGTTGATTTGTGTAATTTGGTGACAACCCCAACTGTTGGACTAATCGCTAGCATCTCCCTTGTTGGGTGAAATTATGTAATCAACTTTTTGATAGATTACACAACTAGGACTTCAGCCACAGCTACATGAGATATAAAATCTCTCCTCTCAGAAAGGGGAGGCACCCTTATTACTGCTAATAGAAGCTATAGTAAAACAAATAAAGTAATTACAGAATGTACACAATACTTATGAAGTGGGGGGCTGTGTCACATTCATCCTTCTCTCTTTTTTCAGAGAAGATGTTTACAATGCTTCACTATTGGAAGTTCTCAATTTACAATAACCTTAAACATTCAACAAGCAGTAATACCAATACCTCTATCTTGTCAAAGAAAAGCGTAGAGATACCAAAAGTGATTAATGATAAACAAGTAAAATAAAAGGGAAAGCTCACAAAGGCACAAAGTCGTTCCGTAGCTTTTTCAATGGTAGATCTATGAAAGATGTATCGTTTGTTGCATTAGAAGCACAAAGTATTCTTAGATACAACAATTCCTCGAACAATATGAACAATTACAAGCACAAAGTCTTGTAGATCATTCAACAATAGTTAAACAAAACACAAATGTAAATCCAAGTAAAGGATGTAACACAAAGTTCACATGAATTGCTTAGAGTCTTTTAGATATCACTTACTAATCACCACCAAAAGAGATCAATTCACAAGACTATTGAATCCAACACAAAGTTTGGTTTGCAATCTTCTTCTTTATTGATCAGATTTCGTTCACAAAGTATGAACACAAAGTTTCACAATTTGTTTCAAAAAAGGGCAGCACTTCGTTGCAAAATACTAAAAGATAAAAAAATACAAAGGAAATCCCTCATATATATGGAAAGAGGGAAGAGAAAAATTAGGAAACTAATTGAGAAAATCAAGGAAAGTTGGGTGAGCGATTCTAGGAGATCTCACCTAACTTTGACCAAAGTCAAAGTGTAATTTTTATTAATGAAATTACATCTTGAACTTGGTGCAATTACAATTTACAAAAAGACATAAAATGTCAGGAAATATTTACAAGATACATAATGGGAAGCATCAAAAATATCTAACACTGGAGATCAGGAACCTTCATGTTTCCTTACTTTGGGCGCAGAAGTCTTCGTATTTCTTCCTGGTCTCCTGCATGAACTTTTCATTTGAACCAACGGTGTAATCCACAATGGTGTGAATTCTCACGATCGATCTCATGGCAAATGAGTGAACCTTCTTGCACCTGTCAAGATGTGTTTTTAGGTTATCCAATGTGAGCCTTGTATCACAAATGATGTTTAGAGAGGCTTCTAAAAATTTTGCATTGTCAATCAACTCCATGATGGCTTCTTTGAAGATTTGGGATATTTCTATGGCTAGCAAGAAGATATGATTTTCCTCAAGAAGTTGTCCTAGTAACTCCTTGATACCTTTTTCAATTAATCACATGATGCCCTTCGACATCTTCCTACACTTGGTGGAGATATTTTGTAAGAGATTGAATTACTTGAATTCAATGTTTCAAGGATTCTCTTACCTCAATGAATTTTTCTTTATCGGGAACTACCCCAACTTCCACCAATTTACTGAGCTTTACCTGCTTCATCTATGACCATGACAGCAGAAATTTTTTCATATCTCTACGCTCCTTGGAAAGTATACTTTTATCATTATCAAGCTTTGTGGTGAGCTTGGCCAATAAAGTAGTTTTCTCGTTCACAACAATTATAATTTGAGATCCATGTTCTATGATCTTTTCAATGAAATCATACAACACCCTGCCTTTGGAGGAAAATTCTCATCTTTCTTGACAGCTGGGTCCTCAATACTCACCATTGCCAGTGGTTGTGCATTAGTTGAAGATCTTGCAAGTCTCTTTATAATAGTGGCATAATGTTATTCCCTCTGTTTGTACATATTGTGAGCTTGCTCCATTTTATCTAGTCTTCCAACCAAGATGTCCAATGTCACTTGTGCATCTTCTTTTTCACTTTCATTAGTAACTTTTCCAAGTTGGACTCTTGTTACTATGTAGTCTGCCATATTGACATCTCCTTCTTGTGGTGGTATGCCAATCTCCGCATACTTGTGACCAATCTTGACAACATTTAGTCTTGAGCATACTTTCGCCTTTTTCTTCCTTGTAGATTTTGGAGGGAATATCTCTTCGAGGTTGAGCTCCTCTAGAGAAATCATTTGTTTCTTTTGCTTTGATATTGACATATCAGCCAAGGGGGAAGAAAAGAGGTGTGAACTTTTGGATTCACTATCAACTCTGTCGTAATTGTCACTTCTGAAGTTACCATGGGTATTGTGACAATGGGTGAAGTGTTTGTCATCATTGCTCCTGTAGACTGCACATTGAGTTGATCACATATTGATTCATTCATGAACCGATTGAACTCAGTTTTAGAAGTGATATCATATGTCGGTGAAGACAGGCTAGGAATGGACGATGGAGGACTTGACAAAATATCAACCATGTGAATGCTTGTCACCGAGAGAGTATCAAGTAATGTCGATGTTGAAAGAATAGTGGATACCTCTGTTGTAGGAATGCATGTGGTAGGAATAGGTGATGAAGGAACAGGAAATGGAGGAGTACTCGGATTTGGAGGAGTATGAGGAACACTAGAAATCATAGGCAATGACATTCTGGGAAGTTCCTCAACTACATTCTTAGGTGGAGACATAGTTGTTTCTTGATCATGTTTGGGTTCCTGATGATCACCCTCTTGTCTCTCTGATTCTGGTTCACCTTCAAAATCTCCTTCATATTCTTCTTTAGAATCTTCTTCAGACTCTTGTCCACTTTCAGAAACTTGTTCTACATCAGATTCTACTTCTATTGAGTCTTCATCTTCAGCGGATTGGTCACTGGAAATACCTTCTTTATTGGAATCTATCTCCTCTGAAACAACCATTTTACCTTTAGAGTGAGATGGTTCAAATTCCATGGTTTCTCCTTCTGGGACAACCTAGGTATCTTTCTTGCCAACAATAAACTTTATTCTGGGACCTCTTCATGAAGAAGTGGGAACAACTGCTAATTTATTTTTTATGCAGATTTCTTGCTATCAGTGAGCTTCTACTTCAGATTCCTCTCCTTTTGAATATGTTTTGAAACTTTTCATTTCAAAACCATGCTTGTGTAACCATTTTGCAGTGTTGGATAAGATCGGTGCCAATCTCTATTTGATGCTAGTACTTTCTTTTCTAGACCATTGAATTGCAGGCAACGACCTCTTAGAAATTTCTTGTTCATCATAGATAGCATTCATGATATCGCCAGGATCTGTAAAATCCTCTGGTAGGTCAGCAATATCAAGGTCTCTGATCTGTTGTATGGTCAACTTGCAATAATCCATTTTGTGAATGGCTTCTTCATCTCTGCAATCAGCCCAAATGTCCTCAAAACGGTACTTATGATGATGACCCTTTTGCAATTTCCTTCTGACATCCCTATAATCAAAATCAAACCTATACCTGTAGGTCCTGATTGTCATCATTTGCATCTCAGCATAAATAGATTTGGATTTTTGTACAATCGAGATAGTATATCTACTGATTTTCAGTGGAAACTTGAATCCACGCTTGTGAATATTTCTTCATTCTTTATGCACTGAAATCAACTGTCTGCACATCTCCATGAGAACCCACTTGTCTAAAGGATATTGTGGCAGCATGTAAGGGCAGCCAGTGTAGCACCCTACTCTCAAATAAGGAAATGTTGGGAATTGTAGAAATATGCATCCAATTTTACTTGCCGCCTTATAAGCCTCATTAGATACCCTTCTCCTCTCAAGAATCTGATCAAAATTGAAAATCAAAGGCGCAAAGAAAGCATTAGTAACCCTCCTAAAATGATGGAAGCTTTCCTTCAACTCCAATTGATAGAAAAAATTATACATAGTTACCAGCATTCGATTCCCTTTTGTGGATAGACCTGGAAATTGCCTCATTACAACTGTTGCATACAGTAGATAAGAAGTCATATAGAATTTTAATGTAGAAGGCACATTGATTAGTTTTTCATGTATTTCATCACTGATTTATTTTCCCCAGTCAATGTGAACTTTTTTTCTTCTTATGATTTTGATGTATTCATACATCCAGTCATGAAAAGTGGATGATTCAGGCAAGCCCTTCACTCTGCTCAAGAATGTGATCATATCTTTGACATCATCTTTGAAATCACTTCGCAAGAGTCCCTTTAGCCATCTAGAAATAGTTTTCCTAGGCTTCTTCAACCATTGTCTATTTATCAGGTTTTTAGCCTTATTGGGATCAACGTCATATACTTCTTATGCTTTTTAATTGAGATATCAATGTATTTCTCCATCTGTGGAACTTTAAACACAATATCAAAGAAGTCAGGGTCGAGTCTTAAAATCTCGTGCCTAAAAGAATCAATCACACTTCTGCTCTCCTTGATGTAGTGGGATGCAACTTGAAGGAAAATTTTTGTATTGTGCATAGTAGTAGGGAACATAGATACCAAATGCAGGTTACTACGTACAATTGCTCTCATAGAATCAGGAAGAGGCTTCTTCTTAGTTTTCTCTGCAAAATCAACGAAGTCTTGATGACCAACCTCTGTGCCTTTTATTTCTTCCACCTTGGAGACCAGTATAGTCAGTGGATAGACACCTTGATATTTATACTTCATTTCGTCTTTATCTTTTGAAGACGATGGAGGTTTTCTGGCAGTCATCAGAGAGCAACTAAATCTACGATTAAGCAACTTTGAGGATTTTGAAAAGAGACTGCAAGATGTGGAGTCAAACGTTAGTTGAAAAACAACATGGAGATGCGTGAAGTGAGCAATGATGATGAGCAAGGATGAAGCAAGTGACAAGGCACGCAAAAAGATGCACAAAGTGGAAGGAGGGGTTCAAAATGAAATTGGAAAGTTTTGAGGTGTTTGGAAGAAAAATAGTGAAAAGTGTAAGGGCGCCAAAATTCAGTGCCCTTGCACTTGAGCAACTTTGAACTTAGTGCAGAGGCACTGAAAAACAACACTTCTACACCTTCCAGTATTAGACATTTTTTGGTCTTTGGGTGTAATGGCGCTATTTTTAAGCGCTACTACATTCGAAGCATGATCTTGGAAATAAGATGCAATGATATTTGAAACCGGCGCCTTGACCATTTTGAAGCATGGG
Organism: Sequoia sempervirens; assembly: GCA_007258455.2. Classification (NCBI taxonomy): domain Eukaryota; kingdom Viridiplantae; phylum Streptophyta; class Pinopsida; order Cupressales; family Cupressaceae; genus Sequoia; species Sequoia sempervirens. The sequence goes on along the minus strand of VDFB02117679.1, from coordinate 343,882 downwards.
AATGTCCAAAGACAACACTTGAAAATGTGTATTGGGTTGCACTCGAACTTCATTTCACCACCATTTCTCATGTGAATAAAAACCATGTAATTCTACTCACAAAATGTGAGTTTCTTTCAATGCTCACACCAAATTATTGTTGAAAGGGTGATGTGGGAAGATATAAAAAACATGGGAGTTTGAATGAAAGAAAAAATGTGTGAAAGAAGAAAGTCACGCCAAAACAAACAATGGAAGTTCCATTGCATGATGATGCTTCAAGAAAACATGATTAGGGTAAGAGGAAGACAAGCTCGCGTATTAACAAGACTCCATAGACAAAAATAAATCAAGAAAATGTGTGGGTTGATGAAAAACAAATGAAGAAATCAGGAAATATGCATGAATGGAAGGCACATAAATCATTTAAAAATGCATTTTCAGACCATTAAAAATGTGCTCAAAACAATGTTAAAAACGAATGGAAAAGAGGGAGGTAAGAAAAATGACTTACCAAGAGAGAGAATGTGAAAACCTAGTTTGAGAAGAACTTCTAATTTCTTCAAAACATTTTTTGTTGTTTGATGAGAGTTCATCCAATAAAGAAGAATGGAGGATAAAGTCACAAAATAATGAAACAAGAAACCTAAAATTACTCTTAAGTGAGTTTTAAAAATTGAAGTCGATTTCAATAAAAAGTGGCATAAATGAAGGCATGATAAGCGAAAAAAGTAAAAGACATGAAAAAACGCACCTAAGCCAAAAATTGGCTTAGTTTAGAAAAAATGTGTAAGGGCACTAAAATTAAGCGCTATTACACTTTTTCAAGATCACTTTTATGCAGGGTCGTTATTTTCAACGCCCATACACTTTTCAACACTTAGCCAATTTTTGGCTCTAAGCAAGAGTGCACTTTTTGAGTGCAATTGCATATTTCACAATTTTAACTAAGTATGAATAGTGAGACTTCACAAAGGAGCTCGTTTCGAAGGTCTTCACAAGGCGAACATAGGGGGATGCTCAAAATGACTATTTGAGGCTTTGGAACACATTTTGAGGTGGCTCAAAAATCACCTCATTTTGCATGCTTGAAGTTCATGAACTTAGGAAACAGACAAGTTTCGTAGGGGGTTATTCATGGACCAAGCGCTGCTAGATTCTGTGGTAACATCCCTTCAAATTTGGGACATGGACTAATCACCTCATGTGGATCTTTTTATCTCTAGTTTCAGTATCAGGCGTTAACAAGTTGATCATTTGGTGCAACGACAAATGTGTTCAAAAAAATGGTATCAAAGCCATGGTTACAGGTTCAAATCCCCTCGGGTGACACTGAGGAGGGGATTGTTGGACTAATCACCAGTGTCTCCCTTTGGATTTGTGACATGGATTAACTGCCTTCCATGGATCCATTTATCTCTGGCATTTGTATTGAGTGTTGATAGGATGATCTTTTGGTGCAACAACAAACATGTTCCAACACCAACAAGGTAACTACACTAGAATTTGACCTTCTAAATTTTCTCTCTAATTAAATTATTGTAGTTAAAACAAAAAAATGAAGACTATGAAAAAATAACTAATGAAAGGATCCCTTTGTAATTTCAGTTGCCTCCTTTTATAATATTAGGAAATGCAAAAAGGCTCAATCATAACTAGCACTTAGCTACTTTTATCTATAAAAGTGGTTGTGAGGGGCCATACCCATCCATTAAAATAAAATAAATTACATTTGGTGCCCCCTTAGGGGTTGATTTTGGCATTTCTTTATATTTTTTACATATTTATTTTCTACAAAATGAAGCCCAAGGAGAAAATTGGCTTCTACAAGTGCTACCATGTAACACAATAGACCTTATAGATGTTATCCCCATGCCTGACCACAACACCCCTATCTTTACCCTATACTACTTGCATCACAAACTAATGCTTAACAAACAAAAACGCCCCAAAACCCTTGAATTACTCCTCTTCTCCATCTACAATTTGCATTGTCATCGATGGATTAGGAAGACTAAATGACCAGTCGACCACACCATCGGTATTCTCCCCCACAAGGGTTTTGATGAAATTGAGGCTAATTCATGATTTATGGTATCTTTGATTTATGTTCATCCCCAACCCCTAGATGACAAATGGTACCAATGCCACATCTTGGGCATCTACAATCTGTGACCCATCCCAAGTGATTCATGACATAAAGTCCCTTTCATACCCCATTTAGATAGCATAGCCACACCATGTATTTTATTATGTTTTCAATAGTCCAAGTTGTCTCTTCCTCCATGTCCAACAACATTTCCATAAACATGGATGTGATTTTTTTGTTAACATGGCATTTCCCTTCCTCATTCATGAAGACATCCCCTAACACTAGTCTTAGAGCATGCAACACCATGCCAACATTATTTTTGAAAATTATCATCATCTTTTGCATAAATATCTCCCCTAGAAAGCCCATTCTCCTTTTGGGTAAAAGCAAGAAGTTGGGTTCACAAAGAGGGGAAGTTTCAACCAAAAAATGTCGAAAGGAATGGATACCCATTTTTTAAAAATGGGTACTTGTTATGGAATGGGATCCCAAGCCTAAGTTTGAATGGGTATCGATTCTACTTCGAGAACCCATTACAAAATGGGTACCTATTTTGAAAAGCTATTTAATTATTTAAAAAGTGACTACCAATTCATTTTCACTTGCAACTTCTCAAAGGAAAGTCAAGTGCAGAAACACTTCCCTAATACAAATCAATCAGGGGAGGGTTGCAAAAATTTGTTTCAAATCCTTTACACTTTTACAGTTTCACTTAAGAATGCACATACAATTAGTTATTTTTATATTTAAACACATAAACCATAACACACAGATTTTACATGGGAAAACCATTTCGAGAAAAAACCCACATAGTAAAGCACATATTAATTATATTACAGTAAAAAGGCTATTATAAATAATATTCAAAGTCTATTCTCTTGCAAGTGTTGATTCACTAGGATACAAATTCTAGAGTGAATCCAACATCATAATGGAATACATATATTATAATAGCATCATTATGAAAACTTCACTAGGGAATCAACATATATTCTTCTCATACATGGGCGTCCAACATTTCCATGTGTCAATCTCTTAGTTTGTACATGCATGCAAACTGAAATTGAAAACATGCACAACTCCTAAGTGACCCAATTAGCAACTTGTCAAATATGCACATACATGAAACAACATGCAACAACATGCAAACACATGCAAGGCTTGAAACTCCAAAAATCAAGCAACCTCACATGTTAGGCATCTCATAGAGAAAATTAATTCAACTACCAATTTAGAACTCAACCTTGACTCCTAATCACTCTGAGTGACAACTTAGTCTTCATTTAGCAACGTTCCTCTTCAACCTTTAGTCAACAAGTCAAACACGTGTCACATGGCATCATGGAAAACCTCCTAGAGGTTTTCACAATTCACAATGCTCAAATGAGTGCCTAGGTGACAAGTGTCACCTTTCCTTGCTTCCACTTTTTTGAAGAGATAAACTTGCACACAAGTGGACCCTACCAATGCTTTATTCTAAAATAAATTTCCACTTGTCAACATGGCACACCTTTTGAAGGTTTTAATCTTTGCTACTTCCCAATTGAGCGCCCATGTGACAAGTGTCACAATTTTTCTCTTCGCACCTTGCATGTAGGATGCCAACTCTCTATTGGGTCCCACAAAGTGACTTAACAATTTGGAAACAATTATTATTGCATTTAATAAATAAAACCAACAACATAGGTGAAAATAATTAAATAATTAATCATGGGACTCACTAAGGTTGAGACACCTTAATCCCAATAGTCTCCCACTTGTTGAAGACCTTACAGGAGTCAATATATCATTGCTTAGGCTACAAGGCCCATAGAACCAACACACCATCTAAACTTCTTTGTACTCATTGGCTTCGTTAATGCATCTGCAACATTCACCAAAGTTTCCACCTTTTCCAAGTTAACCTTTCCATCTTCCACCATATCACAAACAAAATGAAACTGTGCATCAATGTGCTTTGTTCTAGAATGGAAAGAAGGATTCTTTGCTAAACATATAACACTTTTGTTGTCACAATATATACTAATCTATCCTACATCAAAATCAATGTTCAAACACATTATCTTAAGCTAAATGGCTTCATTGCAAGCATGAGTAGATTTCATGTACTTTGCTTCAATAGTGGAATATTCCCTCCACCTGGGAATATCCCTTCATGACCAACCTTGCTTTATGCTTCTGAACACTACCATCAGGACCTATTTTCTTCTTGAACACCCATTTGTATCCAACAAGCTTTCATCCATTAGAAAAAGGTACTAGGTCCCATGTAGCATTCTTTTTTAATGTCCTCATATTTTCATTCATGGCTTCCATCAACATCATGCATATCTATAGCCTCCCTAACTATCCTAGGCTCATCAATGATAGCAATCAAAGAAAATATGGAACTAAAATCCAACATAGAATATCCAAATCTATCCAATTTTCACCTTTTTCATGTAGACCTCCTCAACTGTTGAGGTTGAGTTTCTTTCTCTTCTTCAAAGGTGTTAGAGCTACTAGAGCTCTCCTCATCATTAGGTCCACTTGGATTACGTATTTCATCTCTCTCAAGAGTAGGTGGAATTTGAACTACCTCCTTCTTCTCTTCTTTCTATAGTTTTAGATCAATTGTAGAAGGTTTTAGCTCACAAAAGATCACACTTCTACTACAGAGTACCTTCTATGCAACTGGATCCCAAAGCTTGTACCCTTTCACATTGACACCATAGTTAATGAAGATACACTTTGTTGCCTTGTTCTCTAGCTTAAATATTTTTATATTAGGCACATGAGCATATGCCTCACAACCAAAGAATCTGAGATGTCTCATCAAGGGCTTCTTGCCAAACCACACCTTAATGGGTGTCTTTTCAACAAGATCCAAACTAGGAGATCTATTGATCAAATAACATGCAGTGGATATAGCTTCAGCCCTAAACTTCTATCAAGTCGAACACCACTCAACATACTCCTATCCCTCTCCATCAACTTTATGTTCATCCTCTTTAAAACTCCATTTTTTTGTAGGGTGTATGGAGTTTTCTTGTGTCTCTCGATCGCATGGTCCTTATAAAACCCATCGAATTCTACAGAACAAAACTCACCACCGTTATCCATCCTCAAACATTTGATTTTTCTACTAGTCTAGTTTTCAACCAAGGATTTGAATTCCTTAAACCAACTAAAAACTTCAGATTTACTTATGAGGAAATACACAAATATCCTTCTAGAATAGTCGTCTATGAATGAGACAAAATACATAGATCTAGACAATGAAGGAACATTAACTGGACCAAACACGTCAAAATGAACATAATCCAAAACCCCAGAAGATTTATGAGAACTAGAATAAAATGAAACACATTGTTGTTTTCCATATGTCTATAAAAATCAAACTCAAGGTTACAATCATCAAGGCCTTCAACAAGGTTCTTATTTTTTAGGGCTCTAAGACCCTTCTCACCAATATGGCCAAGCCTTTGATGCCATAACATTATTTTCTTTGCTAGGAGCTTCATCTCTAAAGCATTGGAACCCTTAGGTACCCAAAAATCATGACCATCGAATGAAGACACCACAGTCTTCTTCTCTACTCGATCTAATGGCGAGGATGAGGAATCTAAAGCCCATTTCTTGGACTTCATAGAAGTACTATTGCACTGAACCATGCATGCATCCATCCATCTTATGCAAGGTTTCAATATGAACACCTTTATCAAGCACCATAGAACCTCTATTCATCTTGCATCCACCACTCGAGAAAACAACCTACACTCCCACATCACTCAGCTTACTCACTAAAAGTAGGTTTCGTGCCAAACCAAGAATGTGAAGAACACCATCAATCCCCTTCAATATACCATTAAGGAATCAAATCCTAACTCTTCCATGACCAACAATCTCAAGGTGAGAGTCATCACCTAGATACACCTTCCCACCGTCACACTCTTCATACTTTGAGAACCAACATTTGTGAGAGGTCATGTGGAAAGAGGCCCATGAGTTAATCAACCACACATCTTTAGATGCATGTGTTGCCAAGGCTGCTACAAATGCATCTGCATCTTCATACAAGGATTTAGAATTAGAGGGTTTATAATTTTTCTTCTTTTTCTCCTCTTTATAGTCTTTTTGAAAATGTTTGAATTTCCCACAGTTCCATCATTTAGCCTTGGAAATTTTACCAGGAGACTTAGATCTCCCCGAAGACTTAGACATAGAATTTTGGTCCTTTTTCTTTATTTTCTCCTTTGATCTACCATGAATAGACAAGGCCTCCTTGGCCATCTCATAAGATTTCCTCTCCATCTCTTTAGACAATAGTGAAACAACTACATCTTCCATCATAAAGGTGGTTGTTGTACTTCCAATATCTATCACTAGGTGATCCCATGAGTCCGACAAAGAACATAGTAGTAACATGCAACGGGCCTCATCATCAATTTTCACACCAACAAAATTCAGTTGAGCAACAAGCATATTAAATGCATTCAGGCGATCAATAACTAATCCTCCTTCCTCCACCCTTAGAGAATATAACTTCTTTCTCAAGAATAAATTATTTACCAATGATTTCCCTAGATAAATATCACCAAGATTCTTCCAAAGACTAGTTGTAATCTTCTCCTCGTGGACATTAAGGAGCATAGAATCAAACAAAAAAATTCTTATCAAACCCTTGGATATTCGATCTATTAGATCCTAATCAATTTGTGAGGTTGTTAGTTTTGTATTAGATATTGTAGCCCATAGATCTCTATCTATGAGCATATCCTCCATTTTGAGTTTTCACAACTCAAAATTGCCACCATTAATTTTCTCCATCTCTGTTCTTCCAGATGTGCTTGTCATCTTAAAACTACAAATAGGATTACAAATCTCTCTACAAGAACTCCCACTGAATCTAGATAAGCACAAAAAATGCTTCAACCCCAACAAGGATAACAAAGTTGGTCAGGCTCTAATACCAATTGAAAGGAAAGTCAAGTGCAGTAATGCTTCCGATATGCAAATCAATCGGGAGAGGGTCACAAAAATTTGTTTCAAATCCTTTAAAATTTTACAGTTTCACTTAAGAATGCACATGCAATTAGTTATTTTCATATTTAAACACATAAACTACAACACATATTTTACGTGGGAAATCCCTTTTGAGAAAAAACCCACACACCAAAGCACAGATCAATTGAATTACAATAAAAAATGTATTACAAACAATATTCAAAGTCTATGCTCTTGTAGGTGTTGATTCATTGTGATACAATTTCTAGAGTGATCTGGTAGCATAACAACATACATATATTATAATAACACCATTATGAAAAATACACTAAGGAATCAATATATATTCTTCTCATACATGGGCATCCAACATTGCCATGTGCCAATCTCCCAGTCTCTGCATGCATGCAAACTGAAACTAACAACATGCACAAGTCCCAAGTGACTCGATTAGCAACATGTCAAACATGCACGTACATGCAACAACATGAAAGAAGATGCAAGGCTTACAACTCCAAAAATCAAGCAACCTCAAATGCTACGCATCCCATACAAAAAATTAAGTCAACTGCCAATTTAGAACTCAACCTGGACTGCTAATCACTTTGAGTGACAACTCAGTCTCCATTTAGCAACTTTCCTCTTCAGGATTCAATCAACAAGTCAAACACATGCCACATGGCATTATGGAACACCTCCTAGAGGTTTTCACAATTTTCAATACTCAAATGAGTGCCTAAGTGACAAGTGTCACCTTTCCTTGCTTCTATTTTTCTGAAGAGATAAACTTACACACAAGTGGACCTTGCCAATACTTTCTTCCAAAATAAATTGCCACTTGTCATTATGGTGCACCTTTTCAAGGTTTTAATCTTTTCTACTTCCCAATTGAGTGCCCATGTGACAAGTGGCACAATTTTTCTCTTCACGCCTTGCATTTAGGATGTCAACCCTCCATTAGGTCCCACAAAGTGACTTAGCAATTTGGAAACAATTATTATTGCATTTAATAAATAAAGTCACCAATATAAGGGAAAATACTTAAATAATTAATAATGTGACTCACTAAGGTTGAGACAACTTAATCCCAACAACTTTCATAGCCAAAGAGCAACCTGAGGAAAATAGGTACCTATTTTGCAAGCCTTCTATGCCACCAAATTGCACCTACCACCTCCTCCCTTCCACGTACTCAATCTTAGTGACCTCTAGGTTAATATTTGTGCTTTGTTTACTTTATATTTAATGTTTTTTATTATTATATTTTAAAATTTAATTATGTAATGTAACATTTAGAGTCAGTAATTTTGTGGTTTATATTTATGTTTATTTTAATTTTTGTAATTAGGAATTCTATAATTTATAATTCCTTTTGTAATTATATTCATCAAAATAATGGATACATACAATAAACTAAAACCCTAAACCTAGACCTAAAAACTAAAACCCTAAACCCTAAACCCTAAACTATAAATCCTAAACCCTAAAAATGATTATCACAATTGTAAAAGTAAACCCTTTGTATGAATTAAATCACCACTATGACTTGACCTTGTGGTTGGAATAAAACTCCCACAACCCTACTTATATCCCAAAATCAAGCAACTCTAATATTACTTGTTCTATAATCCATAGGTTTAGAATCCTTGTTTACATCAAACATGAATTTTATATACTAGGTATTAATATGCGACTTGTACCTAATCACTATTCTTTACTTTAAATGTTTGAAAAATATTACTCTAAATCTAATGCATAGAAAAAGAACTATTAAAATAACTAAGGAATACACCATAGCAATAACACAAGACACCAAATACTAGTATAGAAAACCCTTCAAATGTGTGAAAATATAAGAAGATTATGCCACTTGCATCTCATCACTATTTCTAGCATCAATACATAAAGAAAATATCACCTCACCGACATAATTAATTGGACACATTTCAATAGCTTATGTGTTGGCCCACATTTGTCGTTGCATCAAAAGATCGATCTATCAATGCCTAATATAAACGGTAGTGATATGGATTGCATGGGAGGCAGTTAGTCCCTTGTCACAATTCTCGAGGGGAGCACTAACCATTTGCCAACAATCTCCCCCTCAACATTACTCAAGGGGATTTGAACCCATGACACAACAGTCTAATACCAATTTTTGGCCCACGTTTGTCATTGCATCAAAATATCGATCTATCAACACCTGATACAAGTGGTAGAGACATGGATCACATGGGAGGTGATTAGTCCCTTGTCACGAATCCTGAGGAGAGTGTTGACCATCTGCCAACATTGTGAACTCCTTCAATCCTACATACTCTATTCTTACATCTAATAGAAAATAATGCACACTCGTTTGTTTCCTCAAACAAGAATGAGCTCGTACTCACAAAGAGGTAATATTTAGGTGTTTCATTTTCCATCTTATATCATTCCCCATTCATGCTTACCATTATAAATGAATGATCACTAAGAATATGAATGGTCACTAGTATTGGAAAAACTAATCCCTTATATGGAATTAAATCACCACTACCACTTTCAACCTCTCGGTTGGCATAATACTCCTAAAATATTGCATACATTCTAAAAACAAGTAGCTATACTATCAAAAATCATTTAATCATTGATTGTATAACCCTAGTGTACATTAAACATGTATTGTCTATGCTAGCTCTTGAAAACTCTCTCCTAATAATTTTCCTCTACCTTAAATGTTTAGAAAGTGTACTAGTATATATACATGTTAAGAATGATAAAAGAATTAGAAGAAATATAGGGTATGTACCATAACAAGAATACCAAATACCAAATGTTACTAGCAAAAACCCTTCAAATGAGTGAAAAACTCCAAGAAGAGTATGGTACTCACGTCTCATCAATATGCTACAAATTATTCTCCGATTTTATCTTTTACAAATTATTTATTAATAGTTACAAAATTAAGATTCCAATATAGTTTGGAAGAAATTATTTCTCTAAAGTAATGTGTAACTATAGGACCCTATCTCCAATAAAATTGGTGTAATACTTGTGACCAAAAAATATACACATTAACTCCAAGATATCCTTAAAATATCTAGAAAATATGTTAATTGAGTAATTTTTCAACGTACTATATTGAGGCACATCCACCTTATCTCTAGACATCATCATTTAAGTGAAACTTTCCCTTTTTTCCATTAACTTCAACATCATCATTACATTTAGGAAATGGAGTTAATAAGTATGTACCTAATGATGACCATGCCATGCATATATATCCCTCCCAAAGCAACTATTTATAGGATGAAATTCTTGATTAACATATGACATTAGGATAAATTAATATCAATTTTTAGGAAAACTTGAAATAAAATTCACATTAATTATCAACCACTAATGGCCCATTGAAATTTCATGTGATTACAATATACCACTAGGGCACATGCATTTTCTACCTTCACCTTTTGAAAATCTAAATATCTAGCCATGAAGTAAGTTACATTTGCCTTATTTTTGGGCCAAAAAATTATTCTTGAACAAATTGTACGCTATTTTTTCTACTCTCAAATGAGTTAATGAGATGGTATTTTATGTGCCTTATACATGATTATATGCCTTAAATTTTTATTTTCTATGACAAAAATGCATCCCTAATATCTTGATAATCAAGTTACATCAAAATAATATCCTCATTTTTCTATTTTAAATTAGATAAAATACTAATTTCCTAATAAAATGAATCAAATTTCTACTATTCAACAATCTTATTTGTCAATTCAAATTGTAGACTAGTTATTTTAGGCATATGCTATCATTTTCTTAATAGGAACATTATTTTCTTTTTCTTTGATATACTTGAGATGTCAATATCAAAATCACAAAGGAATTATAGCCATTTTCACTTGACGTCGCATGTGATCTAATTTTATATGTTTAATTTCAATGTTCAAAAAAATTATAAATAAGTCCAAATTCATGTAGTACATTTGTGTTAAATTTGAATGTGTCTGAATGATGTATTTTGAATGTATGTTCAATGTGATTTTTAATTTAAATTGTACATTATTTAATGATATTTTATTTTAAAAATTAGTACATTCAATGCTTCATGTTATGTAATTAGTTTGTTGATATTTTTCTTCTAATTGTTTAACATGCAGGGGCCCTTGATGGAGCAATTACCATCAGCTGATGAGTTTTCGATAGATGATCTTTTGCATAATGAGCAACCTCAAAACCCCTCACCTCCGCACACTCCACCTCATAGCACCCACCTCCTAACCCCCACCCCTGCATTTGATGAGGATCAATTGCCAGCAAACATCAATGCAAACATAAACATTATTCAAGAAAAGATTAATTTCATAAAAAATGAGCCTAATATGCCCTCTCCTAACACATTTTGCATCTTCAATCCAAACTGTTGTCAACTCTATTGAATCTATCAATGCATATTTAGATAGTTTTCACCAATGGAGAGAGGAGAGGAGACAATTTTTTTTCAGATAGACTATCATATAGAGATATCCTAGATCTTCACATTACTAAACAAAGCATTTCCCCATATTTCATTAACCCTCATACTAATCAACCAATTTCTCCAAATAAAAATGAATTTCAATTAGATGGTGTAGGCACCCTCAAATAGTCACATATTTTTGGGAGCAATGGTGGATGGTCTTTGATCATCCACCACATGCTAGTTGTGAGGTGCCCCTTTATTTTTTGAGAAAATTATGGGAAAATTTTGAGATGGGTTTAAAACCCAATTATTTTGATATGAGGCCATTTCAAGGAGTTGGGTGTGGCATGCACCAACATAGAGTAGAAGCACATATCTATCCTAATCGACGTGCTCCAATTCCACCCATTGTTACTTCTCCATCTCCTGGTATTTTGGTACTATTTGAACACCAGGCAGTGATGTCAACATTAGGAGCATTGAGTATTCTCTCAGGAGAACTCACTGATTAGGCTACCCACATTCCCATTGAAGTCAGTGGTAGAGAGCATGGAGGAGATGGTCCTAACAAATCCCATATGCCACAACCATATTTTTTTCATAGTTGCAGTCATCCATGTTATGGCCCTACTTAGGCATCCACTTTGGATGCACCTACATCAGAGGTGGAATCATTTGTGGATTTACTATGTTCTAATGATCATCCTACATAGGTATGAACATCAAGTCACATTTTTTTTTTTGAAATATGTAACATACACATGTATCAAAATTCATGTTTAATAACATTAAATTATATATATTATTATTAATTTGAAGTGTTTGGTGTAGATGTGTGACTTTAGGACATCATATTGATAAGATCATATTTGTTTTACATCGACGGTTGTACAAGTGGGAAAACCTTACACTTGGGTAAACCAATATATATTGACCCTAGAAAATTGCATATGTATAGATCTAGTTTTAATTTAAAGTTGCATAATTTAATTTCTTAATTATATATTATAATTTATGTCCATATAATTTAATTTAGTTGTACACATATGTGAAACAACATTGATGCAGGGAGGTCATGTGATATGCATGACTGACCAACCACATGGTATGACCAACGCTCCTAAGCCATCATCAACTATTATGCATGGGTCATCTCTGGTGTGTGTTTTCAAAAGTTATTTAAGTTTGAAATTTACATGTACTTTAAAAATTCACCAAATGTACTATAGTTTAAAATTTAATACTTAAATTAAATTGAATTTATATTTAAATTTCAATATGTGTTTTGTATCTATATATGTGTAGGATGATAGCATTATCCTAATAGGTTCCGGCCAGGATCCTAATTAGGGTCATTTTCATGAGCCATCCATGTCATTTGAGGTCATAAACTTTACTAAATTTCCTATACAATTTTTAAGTCTTTTAAATATATATGATTAAAATATTTTTTTATCAATAATATTTTCTAACCTATTGTTTCCTTTATTTGAATATCCAGAAATTAGTAGCTCATGTATTTGGTCCTCAATCGACAGTTATACCACCTGTTGAACAAAATATTTCAGTAGATTCATATGATCAAATGGTAATTTATGCATACTTTCTAGATTAGATTTAAAAATTTAATTTCATGATTTTTTCAGTTAAGTTAAATTAAATCAAAATTTATTTAACTTTATCTAATTTCAAGTTTCTTGAACTCTTCTACATCATGATACAGGTCCATCTAGTTCACGTGGAATGAAGAGAACTCTTGATTTTATTGGTCATCCTGATAGCTAGGCTAGTTTTATTTGATAGACTATATGTACACACATACATGTGTACATGTATATTTTATTTTTATATGTGTCATTTGTCTATATATGACCATGTACATTTCATGTGCTATTTCATGTCCACTTCTAGAAATATTTTATTATATTTCATGAGTTTTATATGATCATCTATATTTAATTATATGTTGACTTTAATATTTTTGTAGATACATTTTCATACATGTTTTATTCGAGACTAGCTCTAGATATATCTAGCATTTCATGTGGACTTCAATATAGTTGATTAAATTCACTCACATACATTATGTTTATTTTGTTGATTAAATGCACTCACACACACATATATATTAGACATTTCAAGTATGCACTGTAAATTCTTGTCTAATCAAATTACAACATTTAGATGTCATCGTGGAATGAAGCTTAAATCAATAATTTAATTTGATCACTATTAAATACATACCTTGGATAGAAAATAACTCCTCTTATGCACCTTATATATCCACATATTGCATTAATGGTTTAGATTTATAGTGTGTATGTATTATAAATTTTAAGTGACTAGTCTCCAATTGAACATATCATTTAATATGAAAAATTATTAACTTTCAAAGTTCAATAAAATCACATGGTTAGATGATTTAACCAATGCTAAACTAAATATTGGTTAAATTTGATAATTTAACACATTCCTTTAGTTTATCATATTCATAATAAGCTAAGGGCCTAGTTTTAACTATTTTCCAATTAGCAAATATTCATCACTAGACAAAAATATATACAATATATATGCCACATGATGTAAACCTATTAAATTAGTCTTATGTTAATATTAGGGATTAATGATTATTTGATAACATGAGTAAAAACTTTCCATAAATGAGAGAATCTCATGACCTATACCAACAATATTGGATAAATGAAAGTCATTGTTAAATAATGACTTATTAAGATCCCTAAAATCTATATAATCCTTTTGGACACACATAGTTGAATCCAACTCTAATACCATTAACAACTTGGAAATTTATAGACCTCACACCAAGGTCACATATAGAAGGTCAAATAAGAATTTAAAACAATATATATTAAAGACACAAATTGTATAAGATAAAATTAGAACAATATAAAAGGTGATTTATAAAAGTTGAAGTTCATACATCGAAGACACATATAACAAATTGATGTTTAATATAACTATAACACGATGAAACATATGTGCATATAAATACAATTAGATTGTCCACTTTTAGTTCAAGACCACAAATTGATATAACATAATTTAAATGATGAATTTTTTTTACAATGACAATCATGGTGGATCAACTTGATGGGAAACTACAAAAATAATGAATGTAAGTAAATTAACTATATATTTTATGTCATTTAAATCCAAGTCATGCGAGAAAATTGTAGAATTTAAAGAAATTTAGAAATGTATATCTTAGAAATTCTTTAAGGGGAGTTAAGTGGATGACTTAAGCGGACGTAAGATGATGAAATTAGGGTACCTAAGAGGATGAATTAAGGGGTCCTAATAGAATGTATTAAGGGGAGATACAAGATCCTTGACTCAAACTATGTGTCATGTGAGAAAATTATGAAATGACTTAAGGTGGCATAAGAGGATGGATTAAGGGGCCATACACATGAGCCTTGAATCGAATTCATGTGAGAAATTTAGCTATAATTAGAAGACGAATTAAGAGGGGGATGACTTAAGGGGTCCTAAGACTCATATGGCTTAAGGGGAGATACAAGAGCCTTGACTCAAATCATGTGTCATGCAACAAAATTAATTCTATAATTACAAGATGGCTTAAAAGGGTAAGTAATCTAGGATGGCCTAAGGGGGCATAAGAGGATATGACTGAAAGGTACATGCAATCATTTCTAAACGTAAGGAAGTTAAGTAGTGAAACAACTTCCTACACTGATCTTGAGAGGAGAATAATGCAAAAAATTTATAGATCTTTAACAGTTATGGAAACTTAAACATAAATAAACATAAATATCATGCATACCACAACACAATGATTTACACGGGGATAAACCCTTTCGGGAGAAAAAAACCACACTCTAAAAGCCACCCAATATATTGTTCAGAAATCACATAGATTAAAATATACTTGTAGAGAAAGCTTCTAACATGAGTATCACCAACCAGAGATCTAGAGGCAACATGATTGCTATTAGACTCTTAGAATACATCACAATGCATAGTTGTAATACAATGCCCTCATAAAATAGGGTTGCCTTCTAGGACAAGTCAAGCTAATAAAATATCAACTGTCAGATCTAAGACCTGATGATGAATGGTCCAAATTTATAATAATAAAATATAAATAAAAATTTCCTTTCGGGGGTGCTGCCCTCGCCGAGGTGCTTTTCCCCCACACCTCTCATGAGGGGGAAACCCCCCATGCCCCCCATCATTGACATATCAATAGTACCTTATGTAATTGCAAGGTTGAGACACATTTTCTCAACAAATCTCTCGCTTGTCAAACACCTTGCAAGAGAAATGAGATGGTGTAAATATCATCTCTTAATTGTTAGGGGTTGAAAGGCCCACAATCTCTAAATACCATCTAAACTTAACTATTCTCAAAAGATTAGTTAAAGAATTAAAAAAATCATCAAAGTATCTAACTTAACTAGCTTCACCTTGCCATCTTCAACCATATCTCTAACAAATGATATTGTACAAAAAGGTGCTTAGTCCTGACATGAAATTTTGGGTTCCTAGCTAAACATATTACACTCTAACTGTTGCAATAAATTGTCATTGTACCTTGTTTTATTCCAATATTTGAACATAATCTCTTAAGCCAAATGGATTCTTTACAAGCATGAGTAGCTACCATATATTAAGCTTCAATAGTGGACAAAGCAACCACAACCTGTCACTTACTCATCCAACTAATTGCACCACCAAATAAAGTGAACACATAAGCAATGGTGGATCATCTGATATCAACA
This sequence comes from Sequoia sempervirens, assembly GCA_007258455.2. NCBI lineage: Eukaryota > Viridiplantae > Streptophyta > Pinopsida > Cupressales > Cupressaceae > Sequoia > Sequoia sempervirens. The sequence goes on along the minus strand of VDFB02117679.1, from coordinate 327,615 downwards.
TCACCTACCCAATTTGAATCCACATAACCATGAATATCAAGGGAAATCTATTCTTCAATCATATTACTATGATAACACAAGGAATAATTTGAGGTACCGCGTAAATATGTGAAGACTCTTTTAACTGCATCCTAATGAACTCTACCAGGATTAGACATATACTTGGAAAGAACTCCCATTGCTTGGGAAATGTATGGTCTTATGCAAATTATAACATACATAAAACTTCCAATTGCACTCCAGTAAGTCACTCTACTCATATCTTCCATCTCTGATGGTGATGTTAGGCAATCTGAAATAGATAACTTTGTTCCAACTGAAACAAAAACACACAATGGTCTACAATCTTGCATATCAAACCTCTGTAAAATTGAATTGGCATACTTACTTTGGCCAAGAAATATCTTTATGTTCACTATATCTCTTTTAATTTCCATCCCAAGAATGTGTTTAGGTACACCAAGATATTTTATTTCAAATTTAGCAGCAAGTTGAGATTTCAGTTCTGAAATCATACCTTCCCCTTTACCAATAAATAACATATCATCAACATATAATGATATAAACAAGAAATGATCACCATCAGTGTTATAATAAAAACAATGATTTGATTTAGAATGCTCTAATCCCAAACTCAACACATATATATCAAATTTTTGGTACCACATATTAGGACTTTGTTTTAGGCCATACAAATATTTCTTCAATTTGCAAATCAAATTACTTTTACCTTTCACCACATAGTGCTTTGGTTGTGTCATATAAATATCCTCCTCCAAGTCACCATGAAGGAAATTAGTTTTCACATCTATTTACTCAACCTCTAAATCATAAGCAACATCAATAGAAAGAAAAAATCTAATGGATGTCATTTTTGCAATAGGAGAAAATATCTCACCATAATCAACACCCTCAACTTGAGAGTAACCTTTAGCAACCAACCTTTCTTTATACTTCTCAATACCTCCTTCTAAATCAATATTTTTCTTGAACACTCATTTCCAACCAACAAGGTTTCTTCCTTTAGGAAATGGTACAAGATCCCATGTATCACTATTTTTCAAAGCTGTCATTTATTCATCCATAGGAATCTTCCAGAATTTTGCATCATTCATACCTAATACCTCTTCTACCGATCTGGGTTCATCTATGTTAGTATTCAAAGAAAAAATACATCTCCAATCATCGAGTGAATACCTTTCAAGTGGTTGTCTAAGCCTTGTAGACCTACAGACAAGTTGAGTTGGAGATTCTTCCTCTTCTTTTGAAGATTCAGAGATAAATGTGTTAGAATTGGCTATGGATGTCAAGATCTTGAGACCAAATGGAAAGCACAAAAAGAGAGATTTGAATGTGACAAGAATAAAATATATTCTTATCATATGGTTCAATGATATGATTTCATTGTGATTGATTACAAATGAGAAAGACCCCTTGGTTATATAGCCAAGGTGAGATGCAAGATATCATAGGATTATGACAAGTGTCTTAAACATATGACATGTGACAACTAATCACACTTACCTAGGTTCACATGTGTTACAAGTCAAAAGATAAGATAACAACTAATGACAACTAACACCTTCTAGAAATATTCCTTCCTAGGACCTAAGTAAATTTAACATGTGCAAATAAGTCCCCTAGTAATGAATTAACTAGGTACAATACTTTATTTACACCAACACCCCCCCTTAAGTGAAACTTAGGGAGTAGCAGATTATTATGCAAATGACACAAAGATGCAAGTATGGGTCCTGGCTACGAGGCCATGTTAGGTACCCATGTACATATGCAAATAAAATTTCTCACAAATGGAGAAAAGGAGAAAACCCAGTGGGACAAAACTCCTCCCCAAAAGAGAGATGAAATACAATAAAGAAAATGCTCTCAATGAAGAATGAGAAGGCCAAAATCCCATGTGAGGAAAAATACCCCCCGTAAGAGAGAAGTAGAAGAGAGAAAAGGCAAGCCCCCCTCAATGTTGAGTCCCCTGCAATGATGGTAGAAGCTCAAAATTGAATGTTGAAGATGATCCAATCTTGCTAAAAAATGTTCCTCCCCTTAGGAAGAAATAAAGCCATAAATGTATGTAGGATTTCAAGAATATGGATGATGGATGATGATGTCTCTAAAGCATTCTCAAGTGTCTCCATGTCAATGTCAAAAGTTGACACACTCCAAATAAGCATTCTAGGCCACACTTGAAGAGGAAAATCCAACATCTAGGAGAGAAGAATAAAGAACATGATCCAAAGACAATGATATCCCCTTTGAAGACAAAGAAGCCTCCTCCAAATGTTGTCCAAAAGTATCCACACTCAGGCCAAACTATGAAGAATGATCATGTAGAGAATGAAAAAGAGGGTCAAACAACAACTAAAGAAGGATCTTCTCCATCAAAGAGAAGATGAATGTCATCAATGATGTCCCCCAAATATGCAAGATGGGACTCCACAAACAAGTTTGAAATACCTTGCAAGAAGTCATCCAAGGTAGCCAAATCTGAAAGACAATCAGGATATTGTTGCATTAAATCACAAGGAGCCAAAACTGTGGCAACACAAGCATCCTCAGGTACAACAGTAGATGGAGGAGATGGAATGCATGGCTCAAGTACTGGATCTGATGTGAGAACTCCCAAGTTCAAGTAGCCAAAAGTCTCCTCTAAATCATAGTCAATACTAGTGTGATCAATAGTCAAAGGAACAATGCCATCATTAGAAGCAAAATCTGCAAAAGTATACAACTGAGATGAATGATCAACCACCCCAGTAGCAATAATCTCTCTACTCTCCAAGTCTTGAATGATGACTGAATCAAGTGTGAACTCCACAATTCTCGCATCTCCACCATGTGTAATTTGATATATGGAAAGAAGATTGTTCATCAAATGAGGAACACACAAGACATCCTAAAAAGTATTGTCCCCAAAACTAATAGATCCATTCCCAATTACACTCATGTATGTATTGTTTCCCATCAAAATAGGAGACATATTATAAAGCTGAAATAAAAAGAATATAGACTACAAAGATACCATATGATGTGATGCTCCTCAATCTAGAAGCCATCTCCCTGATCCTAGACCTGAAAAAGCACAGAGAGCTTGTCCTTTATTTCTTGATGTAGAAGCTTGACCTTTTTCCTTTTTAGACTATTTTGAAGAAGGAGGAGGAGGTGATTCAAACATTCTAGAAGGCAAATCAATCTGATTCTTTTTGAGAAGTTGTTTCAACTCATCAATATCCTTTTATAACAATAATGTTCTTCATGTCCATCCTTCTTGTAATATGCACAAAAAGGCCTCTCCTTCTTAGATGTTTCCCCTTTGGAAGAGGATTATTTCTTTGCTTGATTTGAATGTGGATTATTCTTTGCTTTCTTCTATTTCTTATATGATTATGATTCTTTCACCTGACTAACCAACAATGCCTGAGATTTAGAAGTCTTGATGAGACCCATTGAGATAAGATTTTGTTGCTCATGTAACAACATCTCAAAAAATGATGCAAATGAAGGTGAAGTATATGCAGACCCCATAGTCAATCTATGGGTATGAAAGCTAGAAACAAAAGAAGCATAATCAGGACCAAATTTTTTCATTGCTTTGTAGACCAATTGAATGTCCTTCTTATCAATTCCACATGCTTTACATTGCTCCCTTAGATCATTAACCTTAGTGATGTAGTCTTGGATGTTGTCAAAGTTCTTAGGATCATGGCTCATCAATTCATTATCAATTTGATAGCCTCTTACTTCATATATAGTTCCATACAATGTTTTCAATTTGTCCCAATCTTCATGAGATTTTTTACATGATTTAATTTGGAACAACAAATCTTGAGAAACTAGTCTACGAAGATACCCAAGAGCTTTGGTATGTTTGATCATCCATTTTAACTTTTTATTTGCATCTGTAGGTTCAGATACCTTGTTTTAAACATACAGAGAGTGACCTTCTGTTATTAGAATACTCCATGCATTTTGATGCCATGTTGAATAATTATAAGATGTGAGCAAAGGAACCTTAGGATGATCCATGAAAAAAAAGAGCACAAGCAAATGGATCAAAGGAATGCACCAAGAGACCCCCCCCAAATCACTCAATCAAGAAACCCCCCCAAGAAATATCTAATTTGGAACTTTATATTTAGTGTGTTTACAGTTGCTAGATGCCAAAAACAACAAGCTAGACTTGATCTTATTGCTTATAGATGCCAAAATAGGCCACAAATTCAAGTAAAATTTTGGTACAAAATGAGATCAATATGATCATACCACTGAGAAGTATACAAAAAATTATGCACTTTCTAAAAAAATTGCACCCAAAAAATCTATCGTAGGAGCAAGATATGAGCTTCTGAAGTTCCCAAAATGAGGATGAAGCAGCAACACCTGTGAGAATCTGCAATTTCTGGAAAAACTAGACACCAAAACTAGAAACTGACTGCACCACTACGAAGAGTGCAAAAAATTAGCCCAAATAAAAACAAATTGCCTTGAAAAAGGAGTTAAAATGACTGAGATATGAAGCTTCAAAGTTGGACTGCAAAAGTGAAAAATCCAACCGTGAGGGGGTAAAAACTATCAATTGAGCGCTGACATCATTGTTGATGTGTGATGATGTCAGCAAAACTTGTGATTAAAATTGACGGCCTGTGACCAGTCAAAAAAGAATATACCTCCAGCCAGCGGAATATGCCAACAAAATATTCTTTGGGCACCAGTACAAAGAATCTCGGGGAAGAATCATGAATATTCCTTTTAACCGCCCATTTTTCAAGCCACCGGATTTGAATGTACAATTGCTGCCAATTTTGTTTAAAAAAAATCCTAGCTTTTACAAAGGACGTCAAGCTTTTTAAGTGACCGTCGGTGGGGGAGAAAGTGGGGAGCTGCAGATGTATAGGAGGTTGCCACTTGGCAGTGTTGCAATGGAGCGCATGTACCTACAGGGTGCTTTTTGCATAGTACATCTGCATACTCTTGACTGCAGAAATAAATTTTTTATATTTTTATTTTATTTTTTATTTTTCAATAAAATATTCTTACAAAAAGATTTAGTGGTACAAATAAAAGTTTTCCACAATTTTTTCTCAGAAAAATATTTACCAAAATAAAATATTATTTTTTCTGAAATCATACCGTCGCAATAATGACGACCTGGGGGGTCGTACGACTCCTTGGAATTTTTTTTTTTGCCTCACCAAACAATTGCTTGATTTGGACAAATTGACAATTGATCTTAGGGTTTTTGGCCCTTTTGGATGTGATGGTAGGGTTGGATTTGACCCAAAAAGCTCCAAAAATACAACTACCTTTTGGATATGGCAACCACTCTTCAGCTTCAAACCCTCTTAGATTTGGCCTTGTATGTCCGATTTGGATGAAACAAAAGGAAAAATCAACTTTCTCGAACACTTTGAATGCAATGGTGAGCTTAGATTTGCACCAACAAGCTCTAATATAAACCTATAATAAAGAGCCAAAAATGGAACACCCCCAAATCTGGTATCTCTCTTTAGAAAAAAAGACTCCAATGGCACCCAACTTGCACTGATACCATGTTAGAATTGGCTATGGCTGCCAAGATCTTGAGACCAAATGGAAATCACAAAAAGAGAGAATAGAATGTGACAAGAATAAACTGTATTCTTATCAATATGATTCAATGATATGATTTGATTGTGATTGATTACAAATGAGAAAGACCCCTTGGTTATATAGCCAAGGTGAGATGCAAGATGTCATAGGATTATGACAAGTGTCTTAATCGTATGACATGAGACAACTAATCACACCTACCTAGGTTCACATGTGTTACAAGTCAAAAGATAAGCTAACAATTAATGACAACACCTTCTAGAAAGATTCCTTCCTAGGACCTACGTAAACTCAACATGTGCAAATAAGTCTCCTAGTAATGAATTAACTAGGTACAAGACTTTATTTACACCAACAAAATGAGATCTCCTCAACTTCTTCTCTATCCATGGGCCTCGATTCAACTTTCTCAAGTGTAGAAGGAAATTGAATCACATCTTCCTATTTACTTTGTTCTGGATGCAATGTAATAGAAGAATGCTTAGTTTCTCTAAAAATAACACTTCTACTATGTATTGCCTTCGATGCAACATGATCTCGAAGCTTGTATCATTTCACACCATAATTGTATCCAATGAAGATACATTTGACAACCTTGTTTTCAAACTTTGTTTCCTTCTCCTTTGGCACATGTGCATATGCCTTGCAACCAAAAATTCTAAGATGTCTTAATGAAGGTTTATGGACCGACCATGCCTCTATAGGTGTCTTATCAGCAAGAGCTAATGTAGGAGATATGTTAATTAGATAACAAGAAGTGGCAACAACTTTATCCCAAAACTTTTGTTCTAGACCAGCACCACTCAACATACTCCTAGCCTTCTCTATTAGTGTCATGTTCATTCTTTCTACAACTCCATTTTGTTGTGGAGAATACATAGTTGTATTTTTTCTATGAATACCACAATCTCTACAAAATGTATCAAAATCATTAGAGAAAAATTCACCACCATTATTAGTCCTCAAACATTTTATTTTCTTTCCAATGTGCAACTCAACCATTTCTTTAAATTCTTTAAATTGACTGAAAAAACTTTAAATTCACTCTTTAGAAAGTATACCCATGTCCTTCTACTATAGTCATAAATAAATGAAACATAATATGTGGATCTACCAATTGAAGGAACATCTACAGGACCAAACACATCAGAATAAATAAGATCCAATACACCACAAGATTTATGAGAACTCAAGTAAAACTGAACATGGTTTTGTTTTCCATAAATGCAATGCTCACTAAAATCAAATTTAAGATTACAATTAGATAACCCTTCAACAAGGTTTTTATTTTTCAAAGTACTTAGACCCTCTTCTCCAATGTGGCCAAGTCTTTGGTTTCATAACATAGTTTTCTCTACATGTAACTTTGATTCAAAAGAAAGAGCACCCTTGGGTATCCAAAATCCATGACCATATATTGAATATGAAACCCTCACCTCTTTCATAGACTTAATTTTCACATAAGTACTATTATACTCAACAGTGCATACATCAAGCTTATACAATGTGCTATATTTGACATCTCTACCAATCACCATAGCACCTCTAACCATCTTGCATCTTGCATCAAAAAATACTACCTACACACCTACATCTATTAGTTTGCTCACAAATAACAAATTTTGTGCTAATCTAGGGATGTGCAACACACCATTAATCTTTTTTATTCTACTATCAAGAAACCTGATTTTAACTTTACCATGACCAACAATATTTAAATAAGAATCATCACCCAAGTACACCTTACCTCCATCAAATTCTTCATATTTAGAAAACCAATCTATATTAAAGGTCATATGGAAAGATGCACCTGAGTCAATTAACCATGCATCATTACTTGCATGAGTTCTTAAAGATGCAATGAATGCATCACCATCTTCCTTCTCGAACTCTGAATCAGAATCAAATATTTTCTTGTTCTTCTTTTCTTCTTTGTAGTCCTTACGAATATGTCCAGCTTATCATAGTTCCAACAAACAACTTTGGACTTTCTAGGAGATTTGGATCTCCCCTTGGGCTTGGATTTGTCATACTTCTCATTCTTCTTTCCTTTTTCATTAGGTTTTCCTTGAATATTTAGGGCCTCCTTGGCACTGATGGATACCTTCCTCCTCATCTCTTCATAAATAAAATAACCCACCACATCTTTAGTCTTGAATATAACAAAAGTACTCCCAATAGCCATAAGAAGAGAATCCCGTGAATTAGGCAAAGAACAAAGAAGGATCTAACTTTTTTTCTCGTCATCCATTTTGACACCAACTAATGCCAATTGAGCCACCAACATATTGAATGATTCTAGGTGGTTTGTAATTCATCCATCCTCTTCCATTCTCAAAGAATACAATTTCTTCCTCAAGAAAATCTTGTTCTATAAATATTTCGCTTGATAAATCTCACCAAGCTTCTTCCATTGTTTCTGTGCAAAGAGACCTTCATGGACATTGATTTAAACAAATTTTTCCAAGTATAATTTGGTTAGACCCTTGGATTTATGGTCCATAATATCATATTAAGCAGCTTGAGTAGGATTTGTAAGCCTTGAAACATTCTCATCAACAACTTTCTGCAGATCTTGATCTATCAACAAATCCTCCATCTCTAGCTTCCATATTTCAAAATTACATCCAAAAAATTTATCCACCTCTATTCTCCCTAATGAACTTGCCATTTGAAAATTCCCGCAACAAGATCACAAAGTATCTTCTACACAAGATCCTACTCAAACTTGGATTAGTTCAAAAAACCCAACAACCCACAACTAAAACCAAAGGGGATCAAGATTTGATACCACTTGTAAGGAAGCTAATGTAGTAGAACAACTTCCTACACTAACCTTGAGAGGAGAATAATACAAAACTTTTACAGATCTTTAACAGTTACAAAAACTTAAACATAAATAAACATAAATATCATTCATACCGCAACACTCCAAAAGTTGCCCAATATATTATTTAGAAATCACAAAGATCCAAGAGAAAAACCCCACACTCCAAAATTTGCCCAATATATTATTCATAAATCACAAAGATTACAATATACTTGCAAAGAAAGCTTCTCACAGGAGTATCATTAACCAAAGACTCAAAGGCAACACTAATGTTATCAGACTCTCAAAATACATCACAATGGATAGCTTTAATACAATACCCTCATAAAATAGGGTTACCTTCTAGGGAAAGTTAAGCTAATTAAATATTGAATGTCAAATCTAAGACCTAATGATGAACGGTCCAGATTTACAATAATAAAATATAAATAAAATTTTCCTTTCAAGGGTTGCTCTTGATACCTAGCAAGAGCACGCCACCCTCAGACCCCCAATCGAGGGGATAATCCCCCCGAACCCCTCATGGGGGGAATCCCCCCACACTCCCTATCGTTGATGTATCAACAGTACCTTATGTAGTTGCAAGGTTGAGACACATTTTCCTAACAATAAACTTTTTATAAAATGACAATGAATTAATTAACTTTATATTCTAACTAGAAATTAAATATATAGAACTATATAGTTACCTGTATTTATTCAAATTCCATTGTAACATTTGCATCCTCTCTTTTTTTTAATGCATTTATGATGAAAATTTGTAGTGGCTATCGTGGTGGACCTGCAAAAACAATTAATGTAATTCGAAATTAACTATACATTTTCTGAGTCATAACTCCAATTCATGCAAGGAAAGAACAATTTAATAAAAGTTGGAAAATTGGATCTTAGAAATTCCTTACAAATTCAAGTGATGCATATCATAGGGAAAAATATCTACTATATTTTTCCATGAGTTGTTGAATGCACAAGTACTTGCCACTAATGCCATCTAGTTATGGCAAACTTGAAACAAAAATGATTAACTATAATTAGGAAATTACGTAAGGGGATGCAAGAGGATGGATTTAAGGGTACATAATCTAGGATGACTTAAGGGGACCTAAGAGGATATGACTTAAGGGGTACTAAGAGGATGGATTAAGGGGAGTTAAGAGAATGACTTAAGTAGATGCAAGAGGATGGATTTAGAGTAGCTAAGAGGATGACTTAAGGGGAGTCAAGGAAATGACATAAGGAGATGCAATAGGATGGATTTAGGCTATCTAAGAGGATGATGACTTAAGGGGTCCTAAGAGGATGGCTTAAGGAGATTTAAGAGAATGACTTAAGGGGATACAAGAGGATGGATTTCTAGGGTAGCTAACATGATTTCTTAAGGGGTCCTAAGATGACGGCTTAAGGGGAGTCAAGAGAATGACTTAAGGGGATGCAAGAGGATAGATTTAGGGTAGCTAAGATGATGACTTAAGGGGTCCTGAGAGGATGACTTAAGGGGAGTTAAGAGAATGGCTTAAGGGGATGCCAGAGGATGGATTTAGGGTAGCTAAGATGATGACTTAAGGGGTCCTAAGAGGATGGCTTAAGGGGAGATACAAGAGCCTTGATTTAAATTGTGTGTCATGTGAGAAAATTAGTTTTATAACTAGGAGATGACTTAAAAGGGTATATAATCAAGGATGACTTAAGGGGACCTAAGAGGATATGACTTAAGGGGATATGCAATCAATTCTAAACTTTTTATAAAATGACAATGAATTATTTAGCTTTATATTTTGACTATCAATTAAGTGTATAGAACTATATAGGTACTTGTATTTATTCAAATTTCATTGTAACATTTGCATCCTCTCTTTTTTGTAATGCATCTAGTTTTGGGAGGCTTGAAACAAAAATGATTTAACCATAAAGGAAATGACTTAAGACTAACATAAGAAGATGGATTAAGGGGAGATACACATGAGCCTTGACTCTAAGTTATGTGAGAAATTTTTAACTATATATAGACTATCAATTAAATATATACAACTATATACTTACTTTTATTTATGTATTTCATTATACCATCTGCATCCTCTCCTTTTTTATAATGCATCTACGATTATCTCATGCTCATCCATTGAAAGTGTCCATAACACTCTATTAACAAGTATCCCTTGATATATAACAAGTTTTATATTGGTTGCCACAATCAAATGCAAGGAATATATAATCTTCTTGTGTCTTTCATAGTCTTAAAATGCAAGCAAACCATTCTTTTTTATCAAATATTTTTGTAGCCAGGTTCCAACAACAACCACAAAACTAGTTGGATTCTCATATATCATCATCCACTCTAGTATGTACCAACTTATGTTTTCTCTCAACACATATAGCCAACCAATACTCTATCTCCTCTTCAATCCCTTTAGGTGCAACAACATACACATGTTTTACAAAAAAAAATATTTAATTAAATAAAGAATTGTGACATATAATTCACATATAAACATGCATACATATAAAATTATATATATTACAAAATAATATAATAAAAAAATTGAATTCAATTTAATACCTTCTTGTACAAGGTCTGAAACATGATCATAATCATTTGATGCAAACACTTGATTATAGATTCTTTAATTTTTGTTCCATGTTGATCATCTATTGATGTAGGTGTTAAGGCTCTTTGTTTCCATTGACCCATTCTATATTTTCACATGCCTCCAAATCACTCGCAATACAAAATTGAAAAAAACATGCAAGCTCCCTTGTCCATATTATCCAAGTGTTTGCATTTGAACTCTTAAATTAATGCCATTTTTATGATCCATTAATTGTTTCATAATCTTATCGAGTAATAATATTCTCTTCTTCAACTAACTAAAAGAAGTATCAAATTATTGAGTTCTACCTTGTTCCTTTAGATAATTTTGTATTACACCAATCTACAATTGCACGTGCATCTCTAAATTTCGTTGCATCCTCAAATTTTAGTTGCTCTCTAGCAAGAGCTCTTTTCACACATGCACCTGCTCCATCATGTTCTCATTTACCATGTCCATCATAAAAAAAAAACTCCATATGTGTTGGATATTATTTTCCTTCTGACCATAAAACATTCTAGCATTCTTGAATTGTCTTGTACAATTATTTGACCATATGAGATGTTCTCTCATTTGAATTTCTCTTTCTTTTAAATTTTTATAAAATATATTAAAACGATATTGAACAAACTCTGATGAGTGTAATTGATTATCACTCACATAAAAATGGTACTCTCTCAAAAAAATTCTATTATCTTTTGTACTATCATTTGCATGTCTATATATAATATGAACAAATATGGCCACCTACATTGAATTATAATATTGGGATTGGATTTTCTCTTGTGGAGCAAGAGTATATTTTTCTAAAAATTCAACAACTAATAATATAGTTCCAATTGGAAATGTGTTTTTTACAGGTATGAAATTGACGATCAAGCCATCAAGCATATTGAGAGTGTTTGAAATATTTGGGTACAATATTATCTTTAAATTCTCTAATGAATGCATGCACACTATGTTTTTCTATGATTAGCTCACATTTTTCAAAAATTTCCATCCTTTAAAGAATATTCAACATTTTTGAATTTTTTAACATCTACTAATTGTTGCCCAAATTCATATAAACTAATTTCATGCATACATTCTCCTAACAATGAAATTTTTCCACATCTATTACATTGTCCATAAATGCATGCATTTAAATAAAATAAGTGTCCAATTAGATGGTTCACAAAACAAACCTGATATAAAATCTTTGATTGTTTCAGGTGGCATATTAATACCTCATTCCTGCATAATTTTGTTAGTATACAAAGTACAATGTATATATCAAAAAATATCATAAGAGATTCATTGTTTATTAATTCTAACATACCAAGGTTTACATTTTTCAAATTATCTTTGACTTATGCTAATATTTGGTAAGATTGAATCATCTATTTTTTTTATAAAATTTAGTTTAAGTCATATCTAATGGATGTTTTGGATGAAGGTCACAGATTTTTTATCCCACCCTTAATTTTAATACATCTCTAATATTAGATGATGCTCTTGTATTATCATGCCATTTTTTAAATTTAAAGATTTGATTTCATTAGTTAATTTTGTGTCCGACCTTGGGAGTCTACCACTAAAACTCCAACATTGATTAATTGGATCATTTTCAATACTTTTTCTTCTCTTAGCCACTCTTATCAAATTTTTAGGATTTACTTTTATATATTTACTAATCTTAACATTATTTTATTTGAAGTTGATTTATTAACTAAAGTGGTTGTTATTGCATGATGTGTTGCATTCTTATCTTTAGATCATCTTTTTTCCCTATAGAATCAATAGCATTGACAACACTAGATTGCCTTGTACTATTGAATCATCTTTCTTTTTTGGTTTTAAAAAAATGCCTAGTTTTTTCATCACTTTTCCCATTTTTCATATTTTCATCAATTGCATCATGAGTTGACATTGAAATCCTAGTTTTTTGTATAAAAAAAAATCTATATAATCTATTTTCATATTTGCCTCCAAGAAATTTTACCAAGAAGGTTATCTAAGACATCTCTTTCAATTGTAAAAAAAACATTTTCATTTTCATTTATACAAGAGGTTTCATTTCATTTTCAACCATACAAAGGGTTTCATTCTCATTTTCATCAATACAAGGGTTTTCATTCTCATTTTCATTCATACAAGATATTTCATTATTATTTTATTTTTTCTTTATTTCACTAGTATAATTGATATCATTTCTAGTGTATCCAGCTTCATCTAAATAACTAATATCAATATCATCAAAATGTGGGTTGGAAGACATACATGGATTTATTTGAATGCGTGCATTTTCTATATCATTGAAAGATGGATTTTAAGACATTTTCAAAGTTGTTTGCATAGTCACTATTTCCATATCATTCAAAGTTGAATTTGAAGGCATAGTTGGGTTTGTCTCTATAATCACATTTTCTTGAATATTCACCATTTCCACATTCATCTCATCCTTCATGGTCTCCTCTTCAAGATTCATGGAACTATATGCTTCAATATTTTTCATTTCATGAATCCTTGTTCTTCTATCTCTGTCTTTTTTCCTCCATCTCTCTATTTGTTTCAATTTCTTTGGGTGTCATTATCTTTCTACATTTTTTTCTTTGCTTTTGCTTTTATCCTATGATTACCAAACCCTCTTAATAAAAAAACAAATGAAATTGCTACCTCCTTGAAATTTTGAAATAAAACTATATATGGAAATCGTTTGTTCTATAAAATTTGAAGTATACATAAATATGAATATATCCAAAACCCCTCTTTTTTCAATTCCTCTTGAGAAAAGTCCTTGTACTTGATTCCACTTCAGAATATTGAACTTTTGATTGTCTTCTTCAAAAAATTGAATAGAATGACTAATTAAGAGATTGCATAAGGAAAAATTGAATAAAAAATAACAAAAAACGGTGTTGTCAGTCTATACTGTAGAAAATGAATATTGTAGAAAAAAGGTAGTGAATCATTTTTTTCCAAATTGGGAAAAAAATATAATAGAAATAGGTACCCATTTTAAAACGAGTACCCATTCCTAATTTCAAATGAGAAAATTAGGAATGGTTACTTGTTTTAAAATGGGTACTTGTTCCTATTTTAGAATGAGTACCCATTCTTTAAAGATAGAATCCCCAAGCCACTTTTTGCTTGGTTTGTAGGCTTGAGAAATGTTTGGTAACCCAACCCTTAACCTTTGACCTGCAACTAAAAACTAAGGAAAATTTAAGAGAAATGCCTAACTTTAGCAATTTAGCTGGTGGATTTTTTTTGGAATTAATTTATGAAATTCAAACCCATTATATATCATGATGTCTAGTTTTCATATATATAATTTTTTTAAGGTTTGATTATATTTTCTATTTTTTAATTAATCTTTAAGCAAACTGGTCCATAAACTTGAAAAATCAGGGTTTTTGTTTTTAATAACTTTTAATCTATTAATTTTCTTGTAAAAACAATTATATGACATCAATATTCAGATAATTCTATACACAATGAAAAAACACAAAAAAATATTAGTTTAGATCAAATTATTGTGTTCGTACACGTTGATTTTAAAAAATAACAATTAGGGTCAATAAAAAATTAATAAAAAAATATTCAAAATAAAATTATAAAAAATTACCATTATCAATCTTCAGGTTGTTACTCATAGTTCCTCAAAAAGAATTATAAAATTACTTTTATTTAGGTCAAATTATGGTGTCCATACATGTGCATGGTATGTTAAAAAAAAAGTGACTTTTAAAAAGTGGTTTTTATACATGCCTATTAAAAATTAATTTGTATAATCTAGGTATTAAAATAAATTACATATTTGGAAACTAGATCCAAAATACAAAATTTAATTTTACTGAATTTTTTAAGGTTCGATGTGTAAGTGCTTCAAATTTTCAATCCAAGTGTGACAACTTACGAAAATAGGAAAAACACTTCCACTTTTTGAGGTTTTTATGGACCCAACTTCTTGCATTAGCCCTATAAGGGACTTATTCATTTACTTTAAGTAGTGATCATTTATGTGGTAAAATGGAAGCGCTTAAAATTATATATCTAAAAGTTAGTGCTAAGACAAATAAAGCAAACTCCTTTATAAGAAAGTTTAAATAAATATTATCTTATTTTTTGGGCTGACTTGAATGATAATATATGAGTAGATTTTACCTTGACGAAAATTTATGTATGTCGATTATATTTGAGCAATAAGACAACGATTAAGAGTTCAATAAAAGTAATAAGCAATTATCATAATTACAACAATAAAAGTTAAAGAGTAGCAATAAAAGTTAATGAGTATAAACCACCAATGTATAAGGCAGTGGTTAAAAGGAGTAACTAATAAAGATAAAAAAATTAAATTAAAAAAGAAGTAATTAATAAATGAATAAGGAGTGATTAATATTTGAAAGAAGGTAGCAATAAATAAATTAGAATTAAGGCAACGATCATTATTATTGAAGAGAGTTAATGATAAAAGGGCAACTAATGCTTTTCAAAAGATAACATGTAAGAAAAAAGGAGAGCACATAAGACAAAAGGAGGGAAGCGATTACTTAAAACAACAATTGAGGATAAATAAGTAAAAGTGATTAAAGGTAGTGATTGTGTTTCAAAAGGCAGCGTTGGAGTTTATGAAGGTTGTGAACTTTATTTTAAAGGATATATGATAGCATTTGAAGATAAAGCAAAGTATTTAAAAGACAAATAGTATAAAGGAACAATTAACAAAGGGACATGACTATTTAAAAGGTTGTGTTTTTTTTTAATGGATATCTCTTTTCAAAGAGCTACATATTTGAATATGTAGATACAAAAGGATAAAGATTTTGAAGAAATTAAAAGTGCGCGTTGTGGAGTGCGAATAAAAAGGGAAATAACATACAAAAACAAATAGATCTGTGTAGCAATGAAATAGAATATTATTCAGATTTGTGAATAAGTGAGTGAAGCAATAGATAATATTTAAGAAGATCTTTCAAATAGACATATAGATGTAGCAATAGAAGGAATTTTATTCGGATTTTAAGAAAAGAAATAACAACAAATTCATAAAGTAAATATGAAGAGTATTTCATAAAGTTGGAGTAAATGATAAGTAGGAGGTATTTTCCACAACGTGTCAAATTATGATATTGCTATCAGGATTCAAGTGTGTAGTTTTATGAGTCAAACTCATTGACCCATGTTCATGAGTAGTGGTTCACAAGAACCCATCTCTCATGATAATGAATGATCCACTTAGCACTCATTGCATCTAGGTGATCCTCACAGAGGTGAAGCACTGGGTTGTCTCGAGAGGTCACCCATCCCAATATTGCTCTAGCTCAAGCACGTTAACCAAGGAGTTTTCCCCAAGGTTAAGCCCACTTAGCTTGCAACCCCATTTGCAAAACCTTATACAAGTGTTGTGCCTTATGAACCATTCATATAGAGCCCCTTTAGCTCATCAATTGATAAGTAGGAGGTATTTTCCGCAACATGTCAAATTATGATATTGCTATTAGGATTTAAGCATGTAGTTTTATGAGTCAAACTCATTGACCCATGTTTCATGAGTAGTGGTTCACAAGAACCCATCTCTCATGATAATGAAGATTATTGCATATTAGAAGAAGAATATATGAAAATTGGTGAAGTTTTTATGAGTAGGTCTATGAAGATTTCATGAGAAAATCTGAGGAAATTGTGAGTGCAACATCCAAGAAGGTGGAACCTAGTTTTGTTTTGGAAGTTGGTGTTTCCTTAAGGAGAGATTTGTGTTCCTCACTAAGTTGGTGCTTAGTTGTGGGGGGTCGGTGCCTCCAATAGGTTGGTACCTACAAATTGTGGGAATTGGTATCTCCTATGGATTGGTGCCTACAAATTTGTAAGAATAATTTATATAAAAGCATTATTTTGTTGTGGTTTTCTCTTGTAAGGGTTTCCATGTAAATATCGTGTGTTATTGTGTTCTTCTCATGTGTAATATTATTGATGTTGAGTAAATAATGTTATTGTGATTGATAAAGTTTTAACTTGGTAAAATTTGTATTATACCGATTCACCTTGCCCTCTCAGTATAACCATGTGCTCATCAATTGGTATCAGAGCAAGTTTCGTCGGTGATAGTTTAAAAGGTAGATCTAAATGAGTATACATGGCAAGAAGAAAAGAAAATAAGGGGAAAAAAATAACATGCAGAGTGTTGATAACAAATCACTAAATGCAAGTATTGAAGTGACAAATAGAGCACACAAGAGTAGACAAGAAGGATTCTCTTGTAATAAGGCTTCATTGTTTGATGGGACAAATTAGGCCTTTTGGAGCTTAAGGATAGAAATTTATTTAAATGCTCTTGGATTTGAAATTTTGGAATTAGTGGTAAATGGATATATATAACTCCATCAACTCCTCCAATGGATTCAAAAGGAAAAAGGCAAGTGAAAACAATGCTAAAGCCAAAAATGCAATCTTGTGTGAATTAATAGAATTAAAACTTGTGAAAATAATGCATTGCAAATCTACTAAGGATATTTGGGATAAATTAAAAGATATTTATGAAGGAGACAACAAAGTAAAGAAAGAAAAAATTCAAACCCTTCAATGGGAATTTGAGAGCCTAAAGATTATGGATAAAGAAAATATTGTTGCCTATCTGCTTCGAGTAGATGAGATAGTCAATACCCTAAAGGGTCTTGGTGAAATAAGTAGAAAAATAAACAATAGTACAAAAGGTTTTAAGATCTCTTCCCTTAAGATTTGATGCTAAAATTTCCACTATAGAAGAAATGGACTTGGATAAATCAACCATGGATGAGCTTTATGGGATCATCACTACATATGAGATGAGAATTGAAAAGGAAAATACATCTAAAAAGGAAGCAAACTTCAAAGCCACAAAAGGTCAAAAAAGAAAGAATCTATGCCAAGTGATAGTTCCAAGGAAGAATCTTATTTTCTACAGAATTTAAAAAATAGAAACAACAAAAGAAAATTGCCACTTAAATGTTTCAATTGTGGAAAAGTAGGACACCTTGTTAAGAAATCCCAATATTTGAAAGGAAGTGATAGTGACGAAGAAGAAGAGATTTATACAAAAAAAAGGAAACAAAAATAGTCATAACCATAATAAAACCAATGAGAAGAAGAAATCTTGTGATTACAAGAAGAATTCTCTATGCTTATAGAGATGATAACTCATCCGATGAAAGTGATTGGGACAACCATAGAGAAGAGATTCATTTTATGGCATTTCAAAATGATAAAGAAAACAAGCACTCACATGAGGAAGAGAAGACTAAATTTGATAATGAAGATGATGATGAAGATAGTTTTGAGGAAGAACTCTATCGTGTTATAGATGAGATTGAGAGACTTAGGAAGAAGAATTCAAAGTAAAATTTGTTGTTTCAAGATGAATGTAAATTGAAGGCCAAAATACAAGAAGAATCTGAAAAGGTGATCATTGATTTGAAAGATCAAATTAAGGCAATAGAGAAAAAAATTATCAATTTGAAAATCCAAATTGAAGAAGAGAAAAGAATTCAAGAAGATGTAAAAATCCAATTGAGAGCAAAGGAAGAAAGTTGTGAAAGGTTAGAGTATGAAATTGTTTCCGCAAGGAAAGAATTGGAGAAGACAACCACCAAGTTGAACACAAGCCTCAAGTTTGAAAAGATCCCAAAAATCTTAGATGACATCATTAATGGACAAAGGTTGTCTTCAAATAAAATAGGACTTGGCTATAAAGAAAATCAAACATTCAAGGAATATTCCAAAGAGATTAGTAAGCAGATAAATGAGGGAAAGAAAAAAAGCCTCGAAGAAATTTTCAAAATCCCTATAAGGAATGAAGGTAGAAAGAAGTCCTTTCCTCCGCGGCAAGCACATATATACAGGTTCAAGAGTACCTTTTTATGGCTATCACTACTCATGAAATCACTTTGGACATAAGGAAAGAGAGTGTAGAACACATGTAAGATATAATAATGAATGAAATAGAAATAGAAATCATTATGGGTGGAAAGTTAGAAAGTATAATTCATATGTTCCTCTAGTAAACTATAGTGTTGTATGCTACAAATTCAATTTAATTATGGACATATTGCATGATATTGTAGAAGTAGCTTTGTGAAATCACCTAGACAACACAAGATGGAAGGCACCATGACTAAGAAAAAAGGAAAGTCTATAAAAGATTGGATAAGGAAACAAGAACAAGATTATGAGAAGGATAAATCTATGATAGTACAAGTTTCATTACATGCATAAGAGATATCTCCTAGTCCATAAGGAGAAGCACAATTTTAGGGGGAGCTAATTATAGCATTATTCTTCAACCCCATGGAGAAGATAATTCAAAAGATGAAGTATCACAAAACTTGAAGAGAAGAATCCACTTGTCTAATAGATTGGTATCAAGGGAAAGTAATGAATTGGAATCTACATAATTTTTGGAAATGTTCAAGATCCTAGATGATGAAAGATTGCATAGCTTTAACCCATGCATATAAAGATGGAATTTACAAGTGTCTCCATGAGATTGAAGAGAAATGATGCTAAAGTTTAAAGAAGTTAAAGTATCTTATACTGATTCACATTATAAAAAGAGAAGATATGAATGGAAGTAAAGTATTTCAAAGAAGAATCCATTCACCATTGATGTCAATACAAAGAATTACAAAAGGAATCTTCAAATGAAACTTAAGAATGAAGAAGTTCCCATGCAAGAGGATAGAAAAAAGAAGAAAAGCAATCATTTTAGTTGTGGCAGTCAAAAAACTTGAGGAAGATAAGAAAGGTGAGAAGAATTTCACAAAGAGATAAAAAAAATGATCTTCTTCATTCAACAACCAAGGTTAGAGACAAATTGAGCATGCATAAAAAAGTGATGAGATAGATAAGTTCCTAAATTGTTAAATTCTAGGAGATGGTCCAAATTCTCTTGGATAGCTATAGAGGAAGGATGTCACCCAAATATCATAAAAACAAAGAGTGGAGAGTTAGAGAAGGAGGAATATTAGAGCAAGGGGGGGCATTAGAGAATCTCCAACAGGGCAAGAAGTGTATCCTTATTACATTGGATGTAAGTATAAGATATTTTCCATTATCCATTTTTGGATAGATGTTTTATAAACATCCCTTTTTTTATTGATGACAAAGGGGGAGAGATATAGTAAGTGGAAGCAATATAAAAGGAGAGAATTATATTTGTATTGCCATCAATGACAAAGGGGGAGATTTTTGGAATTAATTGTCATCGATATCAAAGGAGTATGAGAGATTGTAAATTTATTGCCATTGATTGTTGGAAATGTTTTCATTGATGTGAAAGGTGCAAAGAAGAATATTATTATTGATGTGAAGAAGGAATGCATTGATTAAGATTGATAAAAACATTGTCATTAATGTAAAAGGAGATTAAAGTTGAATGAAATCAATTATGAAGGCCAAAGCCCACTATTTGCACATTAAAGGATGAATTCAAATAAACTTTGTTTATGATTATTGGCTCATGTTTTTTCTCTAATTCATTCATGTTGGTCGACCTTGTGGAGTGTTTGTGGGGAAGTTTAATTATGTTGAGCTGACTTTCATTTGGTATCTAGGAATAAACATGTATACATATACATATACATACATACATATATATACACACATATACATAATACATATACATAATACATATACATACATATATATACATATACATACATACATACATACATGCATACATACATACATACATACATATATATACCCAAAATAAATATAAAATAATGCTTCATTAATATGTAGTCATAGTATTATGAAAAACAACCAATGTTATTAAGTGAATGAAAGGAAGCCATTAGAAATTAAAAAACAATTATTTATTTGTAAGAAGGTTGTGACTATATAAGGGAGTGATTCATTTACTATGAGTAGTGATTATTTATGTGCTAAGAAGGCAACACTTAAAATTGCATATCTAAAAGACAGTGTTAAGACAAATAAAGCCAACTCCTTTATAAGGAAGTTTAAATAAATATTATCTATGTTTTGGGCCAACTTGAATAATAATATATGAGAAGATTTTACCTTGACAAAAACTTATGTATGCTGATTATATTTGAGCAATAGGACAGCAATTAGGAGTTCAATAAAAGTAAGGAACAATTATCATAAGTACAACAATGAAGGTTAAAAAGTGGTCATAAAAGTTAATGAGAATAAACCAACAATGTATAAGACAGTGGTTAAAAGGAGTAACTAATAAAGGTAACAATTAAATTTAAAAGAAGTAATTAATAAATGAATAAAAAACAATTAATATCTAAAAAGAAGGCAGCAATAAACAAATTAGAATTAAGGCAGCGATCATTATTATTGAAGAGAGTTAATGATTTTCAAAAGAAGCATATAAGACAAAAGAGTATATAAGACAAAAGGAGCACATAAGACAAAAAAAAGGGAAGCGATTAATTAAACCAAAAATTGAGGATAAATAAGTAAAAGTGATTAAAGGAAGTGATTGAGTTTCAAAAGGCAGTAACGGAGTTTATGAAGGCAATGAACTTTATTTAAAAGGATATATGACACCATTTGAAGATAAATAAAAGTATTTAAAAGGAAATGAGTATAAAGGAATGGTTAACAAAGGGACATGACTATTTAAAAGGTTGTATTTTTTTAATGGAATCTCTTTGAATACGTAAATATAAAAGGAGAAATATTTTGAACAAAGTAAAAGTGTGTGTCATGGAGTGAGAATAAAAAGGACATAACAACTAAAAACAAACAGATGTGTGTAACAATGAAATAGAATATTATTTAGATTTGGGAATAAGTGAATGAAGCATAAAGAATATATAAAAATATATTTCAAATAGATATGTTGGTGTAGCAATAGAGGGAATGTTATTCAGATTTTAAGAAAAGAAATAAGAGAATATTCATAAAGTAAATATGAAGAGTATTGCAGAAAGTTGGAGCAAATTTATATGAAGTTTATTGCATATCTAGAAGAATATATGTAGATTGGAGAAGATTTTATGAGCAGGTCTATGAAGATTCTATGAGAAAATTTATGAGGAAATTGTGAGTGCAACATCCAAGGTGGAACCTAGTTTTATTTTGGAAGTTGGTGCTTCCTTAAGGAGAGATTGGTGTTCCTTGCCAAGTTGGTGCTTAGTTGTTGGGGGTTGGTGCCTCTAGTAGGTTGGTGCCTACAAATTGTGGGAATTGGTATCTCTTGCGGGTTGGTGCCTACAAAGTTGTAAGAAGAATTATATAAAAGCATTATTTTGTCGTGGTTTTCTCCCATAAGGGTTCCCACATAACTATCGTTTACTATTGTGTTCTTCTCATGTCCATGATTATTGATGTTGAGTAAATAATTTTATTAAGATTGATAAAGTTTTAACTTGGTAAAAGTTGTGTTATATTGATTCACCCCCCCTCTCAGTATAACTGTGTGCTCATCATAACAATGTATTCATCAAACTCTAAAAGATTGAGGGAGCATTAATGAAACTAATGAGCATCACTAAAACTTCATATTAGCCTTTATGGGTGTGTCTTCTATTTTTACTTGAATTTGATGAAAAACATATTGAAGATCCAACTTGGTAAAACTTGTGGCCCCACAAAATTTATCTAATAAATCATCTCTAACTAGAATAATGAACATGTCCTTGTTGAAGTGTTTATGGAGTTCCCAAAACTTTGGACACATCCTCCAAACTTTGTCTTATTAGGAACCATCACTATTGGAGTTGAATAAGGAGTAGTACTTGGTTGTATTATCCAACTTCTAGTAATTCCTTTGTTGAAAATTGTAACGTCGTAAATTGCACCCTATGTAATTTCACACCACATAAACATCCCTTTTAGATAAATTAAATATGATAATGCAATATCCCCTTCCACATAACCTTAACCCAATTGTTTTTGGATTTTAAAGTAATTTATTGTTGCAAATGACCACATGTCGTGTGGAAATTTACACACTATGCAAACGTCCTGAAAGGATTCCTGGTTGTAGTAGCCATTTGGACATTATATTTCCTGCATATCTACAATTGTAACACCTCTACAACTTGTAGACACGCTCGAATTGAACCTTCACATGCTTATAATTCATTTTCCCTCTCAATTGGCCATTCATTCAATTTTTCTCTCATTCCTTCAAGCTCTCTCTCTTATTATATCTCCCTTTCACTCTCTCAATCTCTCTACCATCTCTATCTCTCTTTTTCTCTCTTGCTCTCACAATGAAGCTCTACAAAGTTTATCTCTCGTAGCACATAAGCATAATTCTCTCAAGCTTGGAGATTGCAGCCTCTCCCTTTCAACATTCTCATATTTTTAGAGGAGGGTAACTGTGGTTTTCTTATTGCATTATCATTTAATTTAGTTAGCATGTTATTCTAGCATTTCTATCTATTCTTTATCTCATCTATTATATTTGTGATAGGGGTTCTTCTCCTTGCAGGGTTTGTTTATATCACACATTTTTGCTTTATATACTTTATCTATCTATCTATTTGGCTATCTGTGGGGGTGGAAACACTGAAACAAAGGTTTGACTAAAACAAGCCCCTAAATAGCCCCAAAAATTTTCCCCAGTCTTATGTGTGCAAGTGTTGAAGTTGTAGCTTTGTGGGAGGCTTCATTCTTAGACCTCTTGTGAGTGTCTCCTTTCTTCTTTTATGTTCTATCATTTCCTTTCCATTTCATTTAGTTGTGTTCATTATTGTTATTTTTGAATAGTTAGTAAGTTCTTTGTGATTTTCTATAACAAACACAATTTTTTATTTTTACTAGGCTACATGTCGTGGGGATGTTCACACATCGCATTGTAGTCCTTGGTTGAGATCTTGTCGGTTTGTCCATTGAGCCTCTACAACCTGCTCTTTTTTTGTATTAATAGTAGGTTAAGCATAGTACAATGTGGTTACTACATGATACAACATATGATTAGCCATATAGTGTCAGTAAGATACAATATTTCTACACTATTATAATACAAAACCATGCATCTATGCATGAGATGGAGTATACACATATACATTATATGATTTCTTCTTCATAGAAAAATACACATATTACAAAAAAGTTGGATTGCAGACATCTTTATCTTCCATTTCCTAGGTTCCTACTCTCAATGCAGTCATCCATGGACCCCTAGTTAACCAGGGTGTTGATGGCTTTAAGTTCCTCATTGGAAAAAACTTCTTCAATCTCTTAGTTGGAATTGGTGAACAATTGAGGTCCTTTGTCTTCTTTGACATTCTTCCCTTTTTTAATATTCTCTTTGAACTCCTCCTTGAATGCCTCTAGTGCCTGCGTAAACACTTCCAGATTGGGTTGCCCCTATTTCCAAGAATACCAATACATGATTTCTTTCTGGTGAATGAGTGTCACTCCATCTTTAAGAAACTTTAGGAACTTTCTCTCTACAATCTTCATGGCAGCAACAACCTGCAATGCAACATTGAAGAATGTGAATCTTTTATTTGACTCAATAAGCATCCTCTGAACCCCACTATATTTTTCCTCATTCCTTTCCTTCCATATAACCCACATGATTTAAGTTGTAAGTAGAAACCAAAGCAAAAATAATTCTTTACTTAGTTTTCTATCAAAACCCATAAGAATAACTTTCCAATTGACTTTCCCATTTAACCCCCAAATATCATGACCATTCCATAATAAATTTCAGATTTCATTAGCATAAAAACATTCAAAGAAAATATGATAAATAGTTTTAGGTTCCCTACAAATTTCACAAATATCAATATCACTATTTTTCAATTTGAAAGGAACCTACTATCACCTAGAATATGCACCTTGTTGAATCTTGAATCCAACTATCCTGTGAAACATGGGATGACCTCTCGAGTTGTGGGACTTGTGAAACTTGAGGTCAACCTCCAATTAAAGGGTGGCTTCCCCTTAGTAAATCACCTAAAAACTAACTCTAACTAAAGAACCTTGCTGGGAAAAGAGATGAGAAAGATTTGATAATCTAAATCTAAAACAAAAAGTGAAGGTGATACACCAAATATAGCAAAATTTTGCTTTGTTTCAGTAACACAACCTATGAATCTCAATCTAAATCTTCACACAGTAATTTGCAACAATAATTCGGAGGTAAAATTAGAATAGAAGCAATCAAGGAGTCACAAAACTCACAATAATACCTAATTTTCTTTCATACACATAAAAAATTGAAACAAATAGAGGCAAACATATTGATCTTTGATTCACTAAAGGCTGCTACAATGACTATTTTCTAGAAAAGTAGTAAAATATTACATCACAAGCATACAATCAACCATTAATTTAAAATGAAATAAGGTTGAAGATGTAATCAATGAAGAAAATTACAAAACTAAAGACTTGATTTTGACTAAAAAATTAAAGGATTAAATGTCACTTTTTCACAATAATTTTTTTTAATGTTTGCAACAAAACATAGGCCTCTTATTTATAGATTTTGAGAGCCTAAACTCAAAAATTCATGTTGACTTTAGATATTTTTCCTATGAGTTGTCATCCTTATCCTTTGTGGATAAGATTTACCTTTTTGCTTTATGAGTTGTCAATCTTATCCTCCGTGGATAAGATATTTATAATCCTTATCCTTTGTGGATAAGATTCACCTTTTTTCTTTATGATTTGTCATCCTTATCCTCTATGGATAACATATTTTTCAATTCTTATCCTTTGTGGATAAGATAAATTTTGTAATTCTTATCCTTTGTGGATGAGATATTTTGTAATCCTTATCCTCTGAATTTGATTTTCTTGAAGTTAGTGAATTCCTTTATTATTTTGCATGCTTTGCTGATTTCACAAAAAAAAAATCTCTCCTCTCTCTTATATTTTTTTGTTCTGAATTTTAAAAAAATCAAGTAACATTTTGGCGATCTCAAGGAGGTTATTTTCTTGTTGAATAATTGACCAACTGCCTTACATAGTCCATTAGGCATAGAGTCATGAGAGAACTTGAGAGAATACTAAAAATCAAACCTTAAACATTGTTGTAGCATCTCAAGGATAGCTAACTAAATATCTAATTAACTATGCTTCAACATTTGGAGAAAAATGCAAACTAACATTGTACAACAACACTTATTGACTTGAAAGAAAAACTATCCTAACCTATCCTAACCAACAAAAAGACTCACTCAAACAAAACCATTGACTGCCTCCTTGAAGTAGCTTCCTTTCCTCATTATTTTGCAATGGTCCTCATGTTTATGGATAGCCAAGAGGAGGTGGAACATAGATAGATTGTTAATGAACAACTACAATGCTTCTTGAAGAGAAAAAACATACTCATTTACCCTTTGAATTTGACCATACATATTGTTGGTTTGAAATGGATAAGTAAGTTGGATTTTTTGTTCTTCAGCTGCAACTTCATCCTTGGGTGCAAGAATGACTTGTGATGCTTTGTGGGCCTCCATCTTGGCTAAATTTATGATAGGACATCCTTGTGAAATAATAAACTTTGAGCTCTCCTTGTTGGTTTCTCGCTTATGCATTGCTTCTTTATTATCTTGTTGATTAGGGAGCTTTGTTTCTTGTGACTGATTTGGAAAAAACATAGAGATTTCTACACTATGCTTCAACTGCTCATGATTTTCTTCTTCTAGAGGTGTTGGTATAATATCTAAGTTTGAACAAAATTCCTCCAAATCATCCCAAAATAGATCTTCAACCTCTTCCTTTCTTTTTTGTATAAGAGGATTGGTTTTGACTTCATAGCGGCTCTCCTTGTGTGTTTCAATTTCCTCTCTATTTTGCAAAACAAGGCTATCATCATTGTCCTTCTCATAGACCAACATCTTTTCATGCTCATTTTTATCTTCTATCTACTCCAAAATTGATATGGGTGTTAGTATAAGCATGTCTTCATCTTTCTCAACAAAAGAAGGCAGATCAACAAACAAAAATGTAGAACTTTCTTCTTCACCATCCCCTTTTTGCTTTTTATTTTGTTGTCCCAACTAATCTGTTGACATAAGCATTAATGCATTTTCTTCACTTTCAAGAAAAAATAGTTCATAAAAAAAGTCAGTCAAAACTTCACATTCAAACCCTCTAAATTTCTTTTCAACCTGCTATCCTATTTGATTATTCTCATCACCCTCTTGAAGCAAGTCAGATTTTTCTATACCACTTGGATGTTCATTAGCTACAAGTTGCTCTTCTTTTTCCTCAAAAACTCCTCTTTCCCATTAAACTAGCTACCTTGATAAAAAAAAGGTCCTCCTTTGTAAAGGGAAATTATGTTAGGACAAGAGGGTTGATTTGGTGAATGGTTTTGAGAAGTTTCTTGAGGTAGGAAAAAATCTTTAGGGGGATCTTCTTGAGGAATAGTAGGCCAACTTTTCTCAAACATAGGCTCTTGCAATGGAAAAGTACCTCCAAAACTTGGTATTTTGAATTTAGAACACTTACTTGAGTATTCAAAGGCTTATCTTGCTTGAAGCTTGGAAACTTGTACTTAGGAGCCTCCTCTTTTGCAAATTGATCAGAAATGCAAGAGGTTGATTGAGATTAATCTTTGTAGTTGGGAAAATAATAGCTTCATATGTTCTTGTTTGGTAGAAATCTCTTTTGCAATAGAATCCTCATCTTAGTTCCTCTCTGTATCTATCTCTTGTTGGTACTGGTAGGCTTGGCAAGCCAACTCCTCTTGATGCAAATTGAATTCTTGTTGTCTCTAGATATCATCCAATTTCTTATTGAAGTCTAGCAATATGCTTTTGATATCACCAATCCCCATACTGTCAGCATTTTGAGGTTGGATAAGGAAGTAATAATGTTGGTTTGGCATAGAAATGACTTCTTGAGGTTGATTAAAAGTATGTTAAGGATGAAAAGAAGATTGAGCAAGGGTGGGTTGGTAGAAAGTATATTGAACATGATGGTTTATTTGTGTAATAAAGGATTTTTTGGTAAAAACTAGTTGTATGTTTTGTTTGATATGGCTGATAAGAGGGAATATGAGCAACACTCTCATGAAATGGAGGGTGATAGAAAATATCTCTATGGTATTAAGACATGGTGCCTCATTTAAATAAGTTGAAATTCATTGAAATATTCTTAAAAACAAGAATAATCAAGAATGATTTTGCAAAAAATAAAGTACATACCAACACTTAGTCCACTTGAAACTAGTAGATTGAAACTTGGAGTCATTAGGTGTGTGAAAGGATTGCCTCCAAAGGAAAAAATTGTTGACATACACATCAAATACAAGCAATGAAGGGACAAGTTTTGAAATTTGATAGTTCATATAGTCCCACTGGGTGTGCCAAAAACTGTTATCACCTAGAATATGCACCTTGTTGAGTCTTGAATCCAACTATCCTATGAAATAGGGGATTATTGCTCAAGTTGTGGCCCGCTTCATGAAACTTCAGGTCAACCTCCAATTAAAGGGAGGATTCCCCTTGGTAAATCACTTAACAAATAACTCTAACTAAAGCACCTTGCTAGGAAAAGAGATGAGAAAGATTTGATAATCTAAATCTAAAACAAAAAATGAAGGTGATACACCAAATATAGCAGATTTCTGCTTCGTTTCAATAACACAACCTATGATCTCAATCTAAATCTTCACACAGCAATTGCAACAATAATTTGAAGGTATACTTAGAACAAAAACAATCAAGGAGTCACAAAACTCACAATAACACCTACTTTTCTTTCATACACAGAGAAAATTGAAACAAATAGAGGCAAACATACTGATCTTTGATTCATTGAAGATTGCTACCATGACTGTTTTCTAGAAAAATAGTAAAATATTACATCACAAGTATACAATCATTATTTCAAAATTAAATAAGGTTGAAG
This sequence comes from Sequoia sempervirens, assembly GCA_007258455.2. Taxonomy (NCBI): domain Eukaryota; kingdom Viridiplantae; phylum Streptophyta; class Pinopsida; order Cupressales; family Cupressaceae; genus Sequoia; species Sequoia sempervirens. The sequence goes on along the minus strand of VDFB02117679.1, from coordinate 298,773 downwards.
ATGCAATCAATGAAGAAAATTATATAAGTAAAAACCTAATTTTGATTGAAAAATTAAAGGATTGAATGTCACTTTGTCACAATAAATTTTTTCAATGTTTGCAACAAAGCATAGGCCTCTTTTTTATAGATTTTGAGAGCCTAAATTCAAAAATTCATGTTGAATTTATATATTTTTCCTATGATTTTTCATCTTTATCCTCTGTGGATAAGATTTACCTTTTTTCTTTATGAGTTGTCAATCTTATCCTCTGTGGATAAGATATTTGTAATCCTTATTCTTTGTGGATAAGATTCACCTTTTTGATTTATGAGTTGTCATCCTTGTCCTCTGTGGATAAGATATTTTTCAATCCTTATCCTTTGTGGATAAGATATTTTGTAATCCTTATCCTTTGACTTTGACTTTCTTGAAGTTAGTGAACTCTATTATTTTTTCATACTTTGTTGATTTCGCAAAAAAAACTCTCTCCTCTCTCTTCTCTTTTTTTTTTTGTTTTAACTTTTCAAAAAATCAGGTAACATAACCTTTTGTAGTAAAACAAGCCATCTAAAACAAGTTTTTTTGCATCTATCCCATTGTGCCACATAAAATAGAATGCCTTTTTCCAATCTTTATTCTCAAGGTTTTTCCTCTAGGCCTTGTTAAGATACTCAGTGGGAGTACAAGAGTTAAGAATTTCTTTAATCATAATCTTAGTTTTGACCTCCTACAAAGGGAGAGTACCCTTCCATAGGATATCAATGGACCATCCTTCCACTTTTCCATTTTGAGGTTATGAATCTAGATTTTGCAAGAGTCCTTAATAACAGAGTAAGTCCTAAAGTTAGAGGGTGGTAACCCATAGTCATCTTTCAACTAATCCCAAGCAACCAATGATCCATCCTTGATAATGTTACTAAAGGTTTTGATGCCCTCCTGGTTCCACTTTTTAGTTGAGCAACCTTGCAACAAGGCTAGGGGTTTCCCATTATGCTCTAAATTCCACCAAATAGACCTCCTTGGGTGAATCGAATTGTTGTTAGGATCAGTTACGAGAGGGCTAGTGAAGTTATCCCTTATAGACTCCCAAGCTTTCCAAATGCTTTTAAAAATCAGTAAACCTGCAAGAACTATTGGTTATTTGGTGATGAGGAGATCACTGAAAGGAAGCGCCTTCCATGATTTTACCAGTTTAGGGATAGCTTGTGAGATGTTTCTGATTAGAACTTTCCAGGGTTCATTCCCATCTAGGGCCTTGATGACCCATTTTGCAACTAGTGTTATACCATGCCTCTTTAGATCTTTAAGGCCTAATCCACCATTAGACTTCTCCAGACAACACCACTCCCATTTGACAAAGTGTAACTTATTCTTACCTTTCCCATTTGACCACATAAAACCTTTGATCTTCTTTTGGACCTCATTGACTTGATAGCTATTGAAAAACCACACTGAAGCAAAATTACAAGGTGTAGGAGGAGAGATTTTTTTGGCAGACCTGTATCCTACCTACAAGAGCCAAGAGATAGGTAATGCATATTCTACCCATCTAGCTTCTTATCAATTTTAGCTTTTAGCCACTTCCACATCTCTTTTAGGTTGGGTGAGACTGAAAATGGGATCCCCATGTACTCTACCTATTTTTTTGGGGCCCCCCATTGGAGGCCAAACTTCTGCAACCAATTAGGAGGGGTATCAAGCCATCCTAACAAAATGGACTTAGCCTTTGAGATCCTAGATCTTGAAGCTAGGAAGAATAAATCAAGTTTGGTCATTGACTTCTTTAAGTTTTCCTCTTCCAGTTCCACAAAAATAGAAGTGTCATAAGAAAATTGAATATTTAGGAGTTCACCATTGTCAGGTAGCATCAACCTTTCACTTTAGGAGAAACACAATTATCTCTCAATAGGTAGTGATGAGCATTAGAAGCAATTACAAAAAAATCAGGAGCAATGGGGCATTCCTACCTAATTGACCTTTCCAATAAGATAGCTTCCAACCTCGACCCATTAACCTCAACCAAGGAAAAGGCATCTTTTAGGAGAGTGTCAATCATTTTAGAAAATTCTTGTGGAAACTCAAAGGCTTCCAAAGCCATTTTTACAAAATACCATTCCACTCTATCATAAGCCTTCTCAAAATCTAGTAGGAGCATTGCAACATTCTGTTGAGACCCCTTGGCCCAGTCAAGAGCTTCCCAGCTAGTTATCAAGTCTTCAAGGATGTATCGACCCTTGATAAACCTTGTTTGAGTAGAGTTTATGAACTTGGGGAGGATGTTGGTAAGCCTTAATGCTAAGACTTTTGCAAGTACCTTGTAAGAAACATTCAATAAGGTGATAGGCCTCCAATTTTTAATCAAGGTTTTATCCCCCTCTTTTGGTAGCAATTTAATAGGGCCTTAGTTGATACAAGTTCCCAATGACCCTTTGGCAAAGGCATCCATATAAACCTATTGGAGGTCCCCGCATACCCAATCAGTGAAGACCTTGTAAAACTCAATAGGGAGCCCATAAATCCCAGGAGACTTGTCATTGCTCATTGAGAGGATATCTCTTTTGATCTCTTCTTTGGTTATAGCAGTAGAGAGTTGAACACTATCCTCTTTGGAATTTTTTTCAGGTATTAACTGTTAGGGTTAGAGATGGCAGATCTAACAATTAAATGCAGATTTTATATAATAAAACAGAGAAACTAAAACATACACAGAATAATCATAACACAAAGAAATTAATGTGGTTCACCCAATCCGGGCTACATCCACCAAACCGTAGCCATCCAATACTTTTATTATCCAGTAAAAACCCTATTACAATCTTGCGAATAATCGCGTTTTTCATCATACTATAATACCCATCCAAACCCCTTTTAACAAGCTTAGAAGCTTCCATATTTTTTGGGTTCTACAAAATCGGATTTTTCTTTTTCCATTGATTTTTCCCTTTTTTGGTGATCATGCGAAAAAATAGGAAGAAAAAATTTTCTCAGGGGCTACTGCCCTTGAACCCCCACTCGAGGCCCGAACCCCGGCAAGGACAGGGGGCCGGAGTGTACAGTATACCATGGGCTATACAGTATAGCATGATCAGTCGCCACATACCAACAATCTCCCACTTGGAGACTGATCAGGCTCCACACCACCACAATCTCCCACTTGGAGACTGATCTTGGACGACACTACTGCAATTATAGCTCCCACTGGAAATAAGTACCTTGGACCTTGTTGCTTTGTTATACTTGAATTCAACCTTGAAGACCAACCGAAGCTGAAGATGAGCTCAACTTCTCCCTTGTCACTGCCTTCATAAACATATCCGCTGGATTGACATCTGTATGTATCTTGTCCAACTTGACTTGTCCATCCTCCAACATAGAACGAATGAAATGATATCTCAACTGTATGTGTTTTTTTTTAGAATGCAAGGCAGAATTCTTTGCAAGATGTATAGCACTCTGGCTATCTGTAAACAAGTAATTTCTAGCCTGTTGTTTGCCCAAATCATCCATGAAAAATTGCAGCCATATCATCTCCTTTGTCGCTTATGTTGCAGCAACATACTCTGCCTCTGTGGTGGATAAAGCAACCACCTTCTGCAATCGAGAAATCCAACTCACTGTTGTACCACCAACTGTAAATACATAAGCTGTGGTACTCTGTCTGGTATCTATATCCCCTGCCAAATCTGAGTCAACATAGCCATTTAAATCAATGTTAGAACCCCCAAAACATAAGCATTTACTGGATGTACCTCTCAAGTAACTGAGAATCCATTTTACTGCATTCCAATGCTCAACTCCAGGATGACTCAAATACCTGCTAACAATTCCTACAGCATGTGCAATATCTGGTCTTGTGCATACCATGGCATACATCAAACTACCTACAGCTGAAGCATATGGTACCTTGGACATTTTTTCTTCCTCCTCTTGTGTCTTTGGACACATATCCTTAGTCAATTTGACATGACAAGGCAAAGGTGACAGCTTTTGCATTCTCCATATGAAATCTCTGCAACACCTTTTCAACATAATTAGCTTGAGATAAAAACAATTTTCTATTTTTCCTATCTCTACGAATTTTCATACCAAGGATTTGTTTTGCTGCCCCCAAATCCTTCATAGCAAAAGACTTTGCTAACTGTTGTTTCAACTCTCTTATGTGGTCCATGTTAGACCCAGCTACAAGCATGTCATCAACATATAAACACAAAATAATGTAGCTATCATTATCCAATCTCTTAAAATAAACACAATGGTCAGAATTACACCTGTTGTAGCCTTGCTCAGCCATAAAACTATCAAATTTCAAATACCATTGCCGAGGTGCTTGCTTCAAGCCATATAAACTTTTATTCAATCTGCACACTAGTTTCTCCTTACCTTTGACCTCAAATCCTTGTGGTTGTTCCATATATATTTCCTCTTCCAAATCACCATGGAGAAAGGTTGTTTTAACATCAAGCTGTTCTAAATGCAAATCTTCAGAGCCACAATACTTAAAACAATACTGAATAGAAGTCATTTTAATAACAGGAGAAAAAATCTCATCAAAATCAATACCCTTTTTCTGTGCAAATCCCTTTACAACTAATCTGGCTTTAAATCTTTTCTTACCTCCATCCTCCTCTTTCAACCTATAAATCCATTTGTTTGGTAAAGCCTTTTTACCTGCAGGCAACTTGCATAAATCCCAAGTCTGATTTTCCAGCAAGGAGTCCATTTCTTCTTTCATTCCATGCTCCCACTAAACCTTGGTATCCACCTGCATAGCTTTATCATAATATTCTAGTTCACCAGCATCAGTTAATAGAATAGTATACAAAGAGGGAGAGAATCTTTTTGGAGGTCTACTTAACCTTGAAGATCGTCTAACAGGAGTTTGTGGTATTTGTTGCTGCTGTTGTTGCCCAGCATGAGAAACCACTGAAACATCATTGTTTGAAATATCATCCAACACTACATAATCATTTTCTTTCTTCTCATGCTGCAACAACAAATCTTTGTACAACACTTTTTTATTGAATATGACATCCCTGCTTCTCACAATTTTCTGATTTTCAAAATCCCAAAGCCTATAACCAAATTCATCAATGCCATATCCAACAAATACACATTTCTTTGATTTTGCATCAAGCTTGGTTCTATTTTCATAATCTACATGTGCAAATGCTTCACAACTGAAGGTTTTTAGAAAAGAATAACTCACCTTCTTACCTTTCCATGCTTCCTCTGGAATACCACAACCCAGAGGATTAGAAGAACCTCTGTTGATTAAATAAACAACAGTGTTTACAGTCTCTGCCCACATTTTTAAAGGCAGCCTAGCATGCAATCTCATAGTCCGTGCACGCTCCATTATTGTCCTATTCATGCGCTCAACCACTCCATTTTCCTGTGGAGTCCTTGGAACTATTTTTTGCCTACGAATACCATTAGAGGAACAATAATCTTCAAACGCTTTACTGCAATACTCACCACCATTATTAGATCTGAGACATTTTATCTTTTTACCCGTCTCATTCTCAACCAAGCTTCTCCATTTTTTGAAAGTTTCAAATACATTAGATTTCTGCCTAAGGAAATAAATCCATACCTTTCTAGTTGCATCATAAATGAATGTAACATAATACAGAGAGCCATTGAGAGAAGATACTTGAGTTGGTCCCCATACATCCGTATGCACAAGCTCCAATTTCTCATCATTCTTTTGCTTCCCATCCTTGAGAAAACTAACTCTTTTTTGTTTTCCATACACACAACTTTCACAGAAATCCATATTAACACATTTTAGACTTGGTAAAACATTATTTGAATGAAGTACTTTCATACCTTTTGCACTCATATGCCCAAGTCTATTATGCCACAGTGCTGATTCGAATCCATAGCAACTGTATGATCTTCTACCTGCTTAACTGCAGCAAGCGTTCCTGAACATTGACCATTTTCTGTAACAATTAAAGTAGAAGGAATAGTATGACCTGTACAAAGATATAAGGTGCCTACTTTCACACCTTTTGCTACTACTAAGGCACCCTTTGTGACCTTCCAATTTTTATCACTAAATGTAACAACACAACCTTCATCATCTAGTTGCCCTGCTGAAATTAAATTTCTGCTTAACTTTGGAACATGCCTTACCTCACATAGTAGCCAATGATTCCCATTCTGCAACTTAATCTTGATTCTTCCCTTTTCAACAATCTACAGGGTTCGTTATCTCCTAAATAAACCAGCCCAAAATCCCCTTGGACATAATCAAGAAAATAACTTCTATGGAGGGTAGCATGAAATGAAGCCCCTGAATCTAACACCCAAGAATCATCAGCATTATCAAGGGAAAGAATCAAAGCATCCTCATCAAATTTATTACTTACCAAATTTGCCTCTTTACTTCCTTCCTTTTTGTCTCCATCTTTATTTTTTTGAGACCAGCAATCTTTCTTCAAATGACCCAACTTACCATAGTACCAGCAATCCCTCTTGTCTCTGGATTGGGAACTTTTGTCCTTTGATTTTCCTCGTGACTTCCCATGATTTCCAGAATTGTTTCCTCTCTCCTTTGTTCTACCCCTACTTTCTGCATTCAAAACACTGCCTGATGTGGATGTTCCACCTGAGCTTTTCCTACAAATTTCCTTGCTCAGAATAACACCAACAACATCATCAAACTTCAATATATTCGAACCAGAAATAGAATTGCTAACAGCCATTACCAAGCTATTCTAGCTTTCAGGCAAAGAACATAGAATCAAAAGAACCCTAACTTCTTCATCGAAGTTTACTTTTACAGAAGTTAATTGACTGGTGACCGTATTAAACTCATTCAAATGATCAGTAACTGACCCACCTTCTACCATTTTCATATTAAATAAACGCTTCATAAGAAATACCTTATTCGAAGCAGAAGGCCTTTCATATAACTTCGCCAGGGTTTCCATCAACTCTTGAGTTGTCTTTGCTGTTGTAATATTAAACACCACCGATTGTGCCAGGCATAGATGAATACTGCCAAGAGCCTTTCTATCCAAGATCTCCCAGTCCTCATCTAACATTGCTGCAGGTTTCTTGGCTTTCCCTTCCAATGGCCGCCATAAATCCTTCTGATAAAGATAGTCCTCCATCTGCATCTTCCATAACTGATAGTTCTGCCCATTAAACTTCTCAACCTTCTTACCCTTGTTTTCCATTGCTCCCACTCAACCGTGAGACTCCCACTCATTCGTGAGACTTTCCTACAGACGATAATCGAAACACAACTCACTCTGATACCACTTGTTAGGGTTAGAGATGGCAAATCTAACAATTAAATGCTGATTTTATATAATAAAACAGAGAAACTAAAACATACACAGAATAAATCATAACACAAAGAATTTAACGTGGTTCACCCAATCTGGGCTACATCCACCAAACTGTAGCCATCCAATACTTTTATTATCTAGTAAAAACCCTATTACAATCTTGTGAATAATCGCATTTTTCATCATACTATAATACCCATCTGAACCCCTTTTAACAAGCTTAGTAGAAGCTTCCAGATTTTTTGGGTTCTACAAAATCGGATTTTTCTTTTTCCATTGGTTTTTCCCTTTTTCGATGATCACGTGAAAAAATAGGAAGAAAAAATTTTCTCGAGGGCTACCGCCCCCAAACCCCCGCCCGAGGCCCAAAGCCCAGCAAGGATAGGGGGCCAGAGTGTACAGTATACCATGGGCTATACAGTATAGCATGATCAGTCGCCACATACCAACATTAACCTCTTTATCTTTTTTCTAGCTTCCAAATATCCTTCTCCATTGTCTTTAGATCTAAAGAGATCTTTGTACAACCTACTCTTTTGATTTTTGAAACTCTCTTATTCCCATTTCGTATAAAATATAAATAAAATCCTTTGTCTTCTCATCTCATCACCCAATTTTTGATCCCTGGGGTAGTCAAGATACACTCATTCCTTGAGATCACATCATTTTTAAGGTGTCAAATTTCCTCCTCTACATTTTGGTGAACCTTACATGAACACTATTTCTACACTGTCATGGTTCACCACTTTGTGCTAAACCCAATGTTGGCAATATTTTTTATCAGTTAAAGCATTCTTTATTATTTCTACAATGTCGTCAAAAGGGGTTGTAGTGTAGGAAAATTTACACCTTTACATTTTCACATTATGTTTGCATCCCCTTAATTAATTGGACTTAATTAAGCCCCTAATTGACCTAATTATGCATTTAAAAGCCTATTAATTTTGTTTTCCGAAAGGGGGGCCTACATTAAACAATTACAAACATCAAATTACACATCTTGGAAAATGTATGTCCTAGGTTTAGGGCCTAGGAACCATTCGTCCAAGGGTGAATGGGTCCTCCTTAAGTTTAGGATCTCATTTTTAATTTGTTTTTGGCAACATTTTTATGATCTAAATTCAAATTGCAATTGTTGTCTTTTGATGTTTAATTGTCATGAAATTAGAAAATTACCTATAAATACAAATAAATTTTATGAATTCAAATCTAACACACCTTATGCAAGAATTCCTAAAGCAATTATTATTGTCAAGAGCATTGGAGAGCAGATTTATTAGTCAATTTCAGCATTCAAGATCCCATCATAATGTCAATATTTATCTATGTTCATGCATGTTTTTGAGCTAACATTATGATGTAGTTTTCAAGTTTTCAAGCATCAAATCAAGTGTCAAATCAAGCATCCAATCAAGCCATTTCATGCAAGATCTAATTCTTGGAGTGATGTGTTAGACTCTAGTCCTCCAAGGTCAGCCATTAAAGGGTTTGGTGAGTTGCAACAAGCTAGTGCTCATTCATCATTCCTTCCATTTATGTTGTCATTTCATTATCAAGGTTTAATTATCAAACTAGGGTTTGACCAAGGAAAACCCTCATACACCAAAAACAAACATTTTTCTCCTCTTTTTGTGTTTGCAAATCTACAAGTAAAGAAGGATTGAAATTGGATCAAAAGTGCAATTTTGCAAAGTTGTCAAACTTTTCATCATTGTTGTCAAGATTTGAAAACTCACCTACAAGTTTTATTTTCAGCCTTTCAAAAGTCAAACTTGGGGGAATCAGAGCCTTAGATCTGACATCAAAGGACTACAAAAATAATTTTTAGAGCCTTGTACAAAGACCCATTCACCCTTGGGAAAATGAGTCCTAGCGGGATGCTTTATGACATTTTTGGTGACAGGTGCACTTAACCTTCAAAGATCTACTATTTGATTATTGTTTCTGACAGTATTATCATAATACTTCGTGTTTCAAGTGATATATCTCATAGATTGGATTGTTAATGTATTTTTATTCTTCTCCCAAAACTATTGTTCAGTCATATTTTATTATTTTTCTGTAATAAGGAAGTTAGGGCAACAAAGTGTCCAAACTCAGGGTTGACTTACCTTAAGGGTTGTAGGTCAATTCTAATCATTTTTGACAATCTCCCTCTTCTTAATGAAATGGAATAAGGTGTATTTGTGATTAGGTGGACACCCCCTTTGTGATTTTTGGCATAGGTCCCTCATTTCTAGGTCTTCCTATCCTTTCCCTCCCTTTCTCTTTATTTCATTTTGTTGAACCTGTGTTTGTACATCTTAATTCTTGATTTAGAGACATTCAAACCCTAGATCTAGGTTTGGATTGTTGTGCTTTGCATAACATTTAGGGTTCAATTTTGCATGTTTTCATCATTTAAATTCATAAAAATTAAAAAAAATTATATTCATTTTGCATAGATCTTACATTTTGGTTACATTAAGAGTATCTTTCAATCATTTAGATTCAATTTTAGTTCAAAATTGCATTCCAAAAGTTGTCAATTTTCTCACTATTTATCACTATTTGCACTTGCATTAAGACACTTGAAATTGGAAAAAAAATTCACAGAATTCATAGTCTACAACCTGAAATACAAAGTTCAAACATTAAACTAGAAATAAAAACTTGAATTTTTCCAACCCCTGACCAAGGACTCATTTTCCCTTGGGAGAACCTGTCCTTGTGCAGGTGTTGTTTCAAATTTATGGGCATTATTTTGTCTCTGTTTGCTTCATTGTATTTTGTTGTCAGATTTGAGTTTTAGTTTCAAAAAACATACAGTTTTGTACGTTTTTGCATTAAGTTCAATTGGTCAAATTAAGTGCATTGTTTGAAATCAAAATTGGCATTAAAAAGACATCATTTTCAGGTTTTTGCATAGCATAAACAATAAATTATCTTGTTTCAAATCTAAAAATTGCAAAATGCTTTTACATACTTACATTGTGCTTCCTATTTGTGGATGTTTGTTACATTTGTTTAGTGCCTTTTGTCCATTTTGGGTGAACTTTTGGTTTAGTGAAACTTATATGAGCTTCACAACTTGGTTTCCTATTACCAATACTTTAGTGAGACGTACTTCAAGACTCATGCCATCCTGTACTAGTACATCTGTCATGGATCTTGAGTTTTCTAACTCTTTCACTCATAGTGTTGATACTATTCAACCCATTATGGATCATAGATTTGATCCCACATTTTCCATAACTACCTTACCCACAACCAATGTGACTAATTTGTTGACACAATGGTTGCTAATTTCCCTCAAGGAAGCTAAAATAAATGGATGAAGCCTTAGAAAAATTGCAAAACTTTGCGAGTACTAAATACATTGCTAGTACTATGGTATTTTTCATAGATAACATGAGGAAAATAATTGATAATGAACAAGGAATAGAACTTGTGTATAGTCTAGCTCATATAATTGACAATCATGTTCCTACAATGGCTCGTTGTGCTCAAAACTTAGGGTACTCTCAAAGTCAAGGTGGAAATTCAATTCCTCCTACAACTGTGGCCTCTATTCCTACATACACTCATGCAACTATTACAACAACAAGGCAACCCACTAGCAATGTCAATACAAATTTAGGCATTTCCATTGGGAATCCTTTTAGCTTTGTGCATTCAAATCTTGTATCTCCTAATCCATCTCCCATCACAAACTTGCAATTCACTTGTCCTCCAAAAATATACACACCTCCGCCTTATTCACCTCCGTCTCACAACATAACCAATGATTCCGTCCTCAACCAACTTTTGAAAATGTTTCATCCCTCCACTAACAAATTTCCACGTTGAACAAAATTGAAATGGACAACCTTCACAATATATCAAAAGAAACCCATTACCCTTGGAGATATTGAGAGAAAAAATGCCATAAGGTATAGAGATTCCTATATTTGAGAAATATGGTGGTAAAGGAGATCCTGGCAACCATGTTTCGACATACACATCCTTTTGTAGTGACTTAATTTTTAGAATAATCTCTTGGCTAAACTTTTCCCTAGGTCTTTCAAAGATACAACCTTGGAATGGTTTTTCTCTTTACCAAATAATTCAATTAGTTCATTCAATGAACTTGTTGATGTATTCCTTAACTATTTCCAAGTGCACATTGGTCCCAAGATGACCTTAGTTGATTTAATGAAGTGTAAACAAAAGGATGATCAAAAGATCACTAATTTTATAGCATGATACCAATTACTTTACTCACAAATCAACATTAAGATTTTTTATGTTGATCTTCAAAGGATGTTCATTGAAAATTTTCAAAACAAAATTCAATACAAGCTTGGGATGATGAAATTTCTCTCCTTTACACATTTGTGCATGGCTCTTCGTAACTATCAAAATTCAGCTCGTCATCGTGAAGCAAAAAAATCCTTCCAACCACCCTGAGAAATATGAATCTATGCCCCCATAACAATTTCCAACCATTCAAGAAACAAAATAAGAGCTTTTTCTGGATAAATCCACCCCAAACAAGTCAACATATTGAATCTCAAGTGGCTGCCATAAAAACAACAAATCCATGTCAATTCAGAGAGTGTAAAAGACAATTTACCCTATTACCTAATACCCTCCATTCCATCATGTTACAGCTTTTGGGAAAGAACCTAATTACCTTACCTCCCATTAGAGCCCTTGATACCACTAATCCTTTACCTCCAAACTATAATGTCAATGCATTCTACCATTATCATCAAAAAATGAACACAGTATGAAACATTGTAAGCGTCTTAAACACATTGTGCAAGACTTGGTTGATTCTAATCACATCCAGATTGGTGGTGTTAATGATCAAGGAAATAAGTTTTTGACCCACCCAACCAAAATTCATAATTTTTTACTAATCCTATGCCAAATCATAACATCTCTTTTGTGAAAGCTAATGATGCCAAGAATAATGTGATGAATTTTGACATGGCTAATGATAACATGATTGATGGGAATAATGAATACAATAATCTGGTAAACTTCATTGACATTCAACCTCATAAGGGCCAAACCATTTTTTTTATGAGTATTGCTTTCTCACAAAATGAGATAATCAAACATGCACTCAATAGTCATCTTTACATCACTAGAAGAATCAATGATGAGTCTACTAATGGGATATTAATTGATCTCGTGTGTGTAGAGAATGTGATCATTGAGGAATTCTTATTTGTGCATGAACTTTATCAAGATTCTTATGAACAATCGAAAGCATGGATCAAAACACATAATGGTTTTTCTTTTCATACAATAGGTTTGATCACTCTTCCTTTAAAATTTGGACCTAAATAATTGAATGTCTAATTCTCCATCATCCCATCATTAGACCAATTCCATGTGAAGCTTGGCTATCCATGGCTATGCTCCATGGATGTCATCCCATCAATAGTGTATAAGTGCTTGAAATTTCCATTTGGAAATGACATCTTTACTGTGCATCATAGTGGATTTAATATTATGTCTTCCCTTGGGAATTTTTCATTTGATTTATTTTGGCCCGAACCCATGGAACCCATTAAGCCTCATGAGAACTTGTTTTTCAAATCTTATCAAAATTTCAAGGCAAAGCGTGTAGAAAAACTATCCCTTAGCAACATACCTCAACCCATGATTGAGCCTCATATCATTGATGAAACAATGATTGAACCAAAATCCCTTCCAAGTAACCAAGACCAATCCATGACAAATCCTCTATCTATTTCATATAAGAAACCAAGAGATAACCATATAAGTCTCATTGTGCCTCCTATGATTAAACAAGTTTACAAAGATAAATAGAATGTGTTTGAACAACCTTCCATGGTTCCTTTCGTTCCTCCCTTGTGGGAAGAAAAGAAATCTATGGTTGATAAACCCACTCCTTCACAAAAACAACTTGAAAATTATACAAGAAGAAAAAAATGCTAAAGAGCATAGCATAGACGCCGTGCTATTGCTCATCAGTTAGAAGAAAAGAACAAAACATCAAATCAAGATCAAACACTAATTGAGACAAATCATGATGATTCTCCACCATCACCACGACAACAACATACTTCAATGGACATCATCATTAGGCCTTTTGTTATGATTAACTTGGATGATGATGATGATGATATTGCTAAGATTGATGAGGAAGTGCATAATGACCTCAATTTATTTTTTTTCTCCTCCATGAGCTTAGATGATAACAACCATGATGATCCTCCTATAAAGAGTGACTCACCACGTGATGAACCTGGTGATGTTCCTAGTACAACACTTGGCATTGTCCCTTTGTCTAGTTGTTCGCCCTCCACCTATGATGAACAAGATTGGGATGTGGATGACCTATTATAGGTTTACTCACATGTGCCATACTATTTTTTTCTTTGTTTTCTTTTCATGTTCTTTGTGATTGCATGTGCATAATATGATCCCTAGTATTATGTTGTTTGGCATGTCTTTATATGTTTGTTATCCTACTTTAGATAACCCTTGTCACTCTGTAGGTGCAAGGATACAAAGGAAGTGAATATTTCGTGAAATTCTTCTATTTATATCTACATTCTTCTATTTGTCGTAAACATTATCTTTTCTCTTGTCTTGTGTTTTCCTTTTGGGGATGACTCAAGGCATTGAGACATTTAGGTCTTTTCCATTTTGACCGAAAATATTTTCTTTGTTTTCTCTCTATGTGTCATTCTTCCTTTGTGCTCATTATTCCATGAGTTATTTGGGGAATGATGATGATTTTGAGCTCAATTATATCATTGTAGCAAAGACATACGCTCACACCAAATCCATGGATCCCTTATGTGTTATCTTAGGATTGCATATGGGGGGAAACCTCCTTTCATGACGTAGCTCTACTTGGAAACATATGTTTTGCATAGGGCTTTTCGAATAAAGCTCTCATGTATTGGAATGTATCATTTTGCTACTTTAAAGTAATTGCTCACAGCATGGTGTTTAGAAATTTCTTTAAAGTGGGGGCATACACATCCCCCCTCATTGTTTGCTTCAAAGTTTGGTCTTCTTACTTTAAGTGATGTGTCTTCTTGGTGGTGACATTGGGTTTGATGCCCTTCAAGAGCATGAACTTTCTTGGCATATGAAATTCCTTTTAGTGGTAATACTACGACTTGCATTCCCTAAGTTGCAAATATTTTATCCTCAACTAGTCCTCTCTTGGTGGCATTAAGCATGATGTTATATAAAGTGAGACCTTTCATGAACTAAGCAAAATCCCTTTGACTAGCCTATCTTATTGCATTTGAAACTTTGTCATGGCCACCAAGCATAACACAACTTGCTTTCCAGTGAAGCCTTTTGGTTTTTCATGAGTGCCTAGCATAATGCAGCTTGCTAGCCTTGTGGAACCTCTTTGTGTGGTACCTTATCAAATTTATCAGGAGGTATAACTTTTAGTATGGTTGACATATGGGAGCCTATAGACTTGGCATGGATTTCCCATCATCCACCTTCTTGTGGGTACATACCAACCTAGTGTGTGTTTCTCACCTCCTTGAGGCTCACCAAGTGGACATCGAGTTTCACTAGCCCTTGTGAGAATATTTTATTTGCGTAGTGGACAACGGGTTTTCACTTGTGAATGCATTTTATTGACAACAACGCAACTGTGGCTAGTCCATCCTTTCTTTTCTTTCTTTTGCATTAATTTTGACATTGTATGTTTGTGTATCTTGTCTTGTTGCTTCATATCATACATATGTGTGTGTGTGTCCTTTTGTACTTATGTTGGTTTGCAATGGGATCTTAGATCTCGAGGGATTTCGCAACCTCCTTGGTCTTTGTCATACTATTCCATCAACATTGTACACTTAGACCCCTCTTTACATATATTTGTCTACTTTAGTGTGAGTCTAAGCGCAAGTTCACACTCTCACTAAAGTGGGGGCTAAATTTAGTGTAGGAAAATGTACACCTTTGCATTTGCACATTATGTTTTAACATAAATGAGGGGTAAAAATTTATTAAAATAAAAGTACAAAGCAAGGGAATTTTTCATGTCCCCAAAACTATGACATTTTGAAGCATTTAATCATTTAATATTAAGTAATTATAATTGTCCAAGATGAAGTTTCATTGTATAATAAATGTCAAAGTATATAAGATAAATATAAAATAATAAAACAATCTAGAATATCATTGGATATAAATATAAATATTAACATTTAAATGTTTATAAAATATATTGGACAATTACCTATGTTAATAATTTACTATCATAATAAATAATAATAATAAATATACACACATATATATAATACAAATAAATGTTAAATAGGGAATCATAAATTAATACTAAAACAATTAATTAAGCGGATACTTCAGGAAGGTCATGACCTTGTGACAAATATTTAGAGGGAAAAGTAGCCAGCAAAAAAAGGAAAGGAGGAATTATCATTGGGAATGTCTTTGGAGGAGCTGACATCCAGAATTCATACACAGTCGCCTATCAAGGATCCCAAGCACAGAATGAAAGCATCGCTGCCCTCATGCTTTACTATTGATGCCAAGAATAAAGTAAACCGATAATGAACAAGTCACCATTGGGACGATATGGCATGATGCAACCATCAAGTTGTATTGGCAGAGGAGAAATTCGTGAGTCTAATTGCATTCTTTGATAAGACATGTTCACTAAATATGCCATTATATTTAATTCTTCCATGGCACGAGCATGTAACAACTGGGGGACAGGTGTAATGAAAACACCATCGTTGTCTTTACTAAGTGTTGGGCTAATGGTGTGCGCCATATGAGTTATTGAGGTTACTAGACATGAAGGTTCACTATTCCTTTGTCTTCATTCATTCATTGTTGTTGATGATGAGGGAGTCGTGTATATACACACTGTAAGTGTTAAAGCCAAGAGAGAATAGAGAGGATACGAGTGTCGGATAGAAGAGATATGGACAGACTGTTGTGCAATGAGGAACCAAAAGGGATAGATTAGCATACACAACGTCAAACAAGAAACATCTAACATCTTACTCTATGATTTAGGTGGAAGGAGAGGTGGGCACAATATTGACGTACTCATCAAGGCAGAAGGTGAGTAATTTCAGTTATCGAATAAACAATTTCTATCAATGTTGAAACTAACCAAGAATTAATGAATGATAATCAATAATTGGATTGAGTATACAGTAAGGTTCGCATTCCATATATATGTTTAATAGATATACAAAGTGAATATAAATCCATTAAATATAATATGTTCTCGTGGTATATAATATGTTGATAAAATATTTTGGTAATCAATAAGTTTAGAATATATATATATATATGCACTCCTTACGATTATTTAAAATGATGCTTATAGAAAATATCGAGTCTCCTAAGTAATAATGACTCTACATTCACTAGGATGTTAAATGATACAATAGAACACCAACCCCGTGACCTTGATAGACCTTTAATATCTATTTTAGTTTATTTATGAAATGTTTATATCACCTTGAACTTATTCAATATTATCACTGAAAATCTATCGATCTTTAATGCTTTAATGTCTCTTGAGAAACACTGTGAGTGCAAGATTTGAGTTTCAGTGATTCCACTAGAAAGGGGTCATTGCAACATTACACAACCCTATCAAGCTCCACCAAGTGGTCCAACTGTTGAGACAAATTTGGGGGTAACTAACCTCGATCCCTTAAGTTCCAATCATATATATGATCAGAAGCCCATTTAGCCAAACAATCAGCAACACCATTCCATTCTCTAGGAATGTGAATGAAAGTAACAAACTCCAATGAAGCGCAAAGGTTGAGAATCTATTCAACAATCAAATCCAAATGCCAGCTAATGTCATCTAAATGGCGCCTATTCAACAAGTTCACCACTACCTAGGAATCAGACTCGCATATGATCCTTCGCCAGCCCAATTGACTTCCACACTCCACAACCAATAAAATGGCCTAAGCCTCCATTAAATTATTAGTATGAAAACCCTTATAAATAGAGAAGATAAATTGAACATCTCCAGAGCTATCCCGACCAACACCACCAATTCTAGCATGACCAAGGTTTCCACGAGAAGAGCCATCCGTGATGATTTTTAAGACTCCTTAAGGAGGAGGTGACCATCGCCCTTCTCTATTTACCTTCAGAATAGGATGTCTACATCTGTTGCGCATGAGTTGTCGTTGCTAAGGAGGAAGATGAAGACGATTACAATAACCAACATCACAAGGATCCATTGATTTTGACAAATCACACTTAGCCACAACAATTTCTCCCAAATTTTGCACATTATGTTTGTATCCCATTAATTAATTAAAATTAATTAAGCCCCTAATTGACCCAATTATGCATTTAAAATCCTAATAAATTTCATTTTTTGAAAAGGGAACATACATTAAAAACAATTGCAAACATCAAATTACACATCTTAGAAATTTTGTGTCCTAGGTTTAGGGCCTAGGACCCATTCACCCTTGATTCACCCAAGGGCGAATGGGTCCTCCTTAAGCTTAGGATCTCATTTTTTAATATGTTTTTGGTGGAATCTTTTTATCTAAATTCAAATTGCAATTTTTGGATTTTGATGTTTGATTGTCAGGAAATTAGAAAATTACTTACAAATACAAGGTCTTTTTATGAATTCAAATCTAACAAACCTTATGCAAGAATTCCTAAAGCAAGTATTATTTTCAAGTCATTGTAGAGCATATTTATTAGTCAATTATTGCAACATTAAAGATCCCATCATGATGTCAATATTTATGTGTGTTCATGCATGTTTTTGAGCTAACATTGTGATGTAGGTTTCAAGTTTTTAAGCATCAAATCAAGTTTCAAATCAAGCATCCAATCAATCCATTTCATGTAAGATATAATACTTGGAGTGATGTGTTAGACTTCAGTCCTTTAAGGTCATCCAATAAAGGGTTTGGTGAGCTTCAACAATCTAGTGCTCATTCATCATTCCTTCCATTTCACTATCAAGGTTTAATTACAAAACTAGGGTTTGACCAAGGAAAACCCTCATACACCAAAAAAAAACATTTTTCTCCTCTTTTTGTAGATCTACAGGTGAAGAAGGATTGAAATTGGATCAAAAGTACAATTTTGCAAAGTTGTCATCATTGTTGTCAAGATACAAAAAACTCGCCTATAGGTTTTATTTTTGTCCTTCTGGCAGTCAAACTTGGGGGAATCAGAGCCTTAGATCTAACTTTAGAGGACTGCAAAAAAAAATTTCAAATCCCTATACAAAGACCCATTCACCCTTGGGCGAATGAGTCCTGATAGGATGCTTTATGATATTTTTGGTGACAAGTGCACAATGTCTTAACCTTCTCAGATCTACCAGTTCATTGTTGTTTCTGATAGTATTATCATAATACTTAATGTTTCAAGTGATAGATATCATAGATTGGATTTTTAATGCACTTTTATTCTTCTCCAAAAACTATTGTTTAGTCATATTTTGTTATTTTTGTCATAAGGAAGTTAGGGCAACAAAGTAGCCAAACTTTGGGTTGACTCACCTTAAGGGTTGTAAGTCAATTATAATCATTTGTGACACTCTCCCTCTTCCTAATGAAATAGAAAAGGGTGGATTTGTGATTAGGTGGACACCCCCTTTGTGCTTTTGGGCATAGGTTCATCATTTCTAGGTCTTCCTATCCCTTCCTCCCTTTTCTCTTTATTTCAAGGATATGTGTCGACCTTCGAAAAACTTATCTATATCTTTATTTCAAAATAAACTTTCTATTTTTCTCCCTTCTGTCCCTTTCATGTTTTGCTAAGAAACTTCAAGAAGTTATCTTATGAGTTTGTTAAAGTGATTTATTTTCTCCTTTTCTATTATTCTTTGTTGACACCTCTCCTAAAATTCCTTCTACTTGTAAGGATATTTTGGTGCAATAGGATGAAATTATTGATACTTAACAAAAAATTACCTCCTCTTTATTCTAATGCACTCTTTTCTAGAGATGATGCATTAGTGAATGAATAATCTCATCCCACATCCAATCCCCCACAGATCAATGTTGATCATATTTCTTCAAATAGTTCCTTTATAAGTCATAATGAATCTGTTAATGCAATTTATGTGACTTCGGTTGGTCCTTCTCCTAAAAGGATTCATTCTATTCATGGGGTTCTTGTTGAAAGTGATACACCATACCTTTACACGAAATTCATGCAATCTAAGGCTCCCTCTTATAGAGTGGCATCCCATACTTATAATACTAGAAAGAATCAACAGAATCTCAATCAACCTACATCTCTTCCACCTTCTCAACCTAGCCTTCCTCAAGCTCCTAATATTGTATCTAAGAAATTGAGTGAGCATTATCTTATTGAGAAACTTTGTGTTACTCTCATTGAGATCTCACTTTGGGATTTGCTTCAAACTGCTTCAATTTACTAGGGTATGCTTCAGGAAGCCTTGCAAAAGATTATTTTTCCTTCTTCTAGGTCGACGGATGCTAATGCGTTGATAGATCATATTCATGTAGATTCACCAAATATTACATTCCATCTGCATGAACTCCCCCTTTGAATGTGCAAAACCAAGATGATTCATTGATGATGGTTTTGTTTATAAATACCATTGGTATTAGACACACTCTCCTTGATACCATTTCGACACTCAACATTTGTAGTGTTGATATTTTACCTAAAATAAAAAAATTGATCCAAGCTCTCTTATAGCTTCTTCTCTATCTATTCATGGATTCGATAATGTCAGTCGACAAGCTCTAGGTACAATAATTCTACCTTTGCAACTTGGACCCATTACATTAGCCACCCTAGTGTATGTAATTCCAAGTACTTTACAATATAATCTTCTTCTCGGTAGACCATGTATTCACACTATGGGTGAAATCCCCTCCACCTTGGATAAATCTATCAAATTCATTCATAATAATCAAGTAGTCACAATAAAGGTTGATCCTAAATACCTTTTCTATTATCAAAAGGTTGAAGCAGACCAGAATTTAAGTTGTACTACGTACTACTTTTAAAAATGTAATCTCTTCTTTATCTTCAAATCCTGTCACACCACCATTAACCCCTAATCTTGATGATGGTGCCAACTCAATTTCTTCTCAAGAAAATGCATGTCTCAATGATGATTGGGGTTTCTTATAATTTTTGGCCCCATGATTGCCATTGTGCCAAAAGGTTGACCTATTAATGTCTGATACAACTGCCAAATTTAACGGATCCATGGGAGGCAGTTAAGCCATATCACAAATCCCAAGGGGAGTGCTAACCATCTACCAACAATCTCCCCCTCAACGTTACCTGAGGGGATTCAAACTCGTAAACTTTGGCTCTGATACCAATTGTTTTCCACACGGTTGTCGTTGCTCCAAAATGTCAACCTATTAATGCCAGATATAACTGCTAGAGTTAACAGATCCACATGAGGTGGTTAAGCTATGTCATAAATCTTGAGGGGAGCGTTGACCATCTTCCAACAAGAATTTATAGAATATAAAGTCAATCCTACTCACTTAGACATCTTGAAGATATTGTTCACGCCCACTATCAAAGATGGCTATTCTTTTTTATCACGAGATAATATCAATTGTAATGTCCTTAATGTTGATCCTCCCCTTTTGTGGAGTTTCAATCACATTATGATTTAGGATTTAATATTATTTCTAAGCATGAATACAAAGGAAATGATCTTGGGAGTATGGAACAAGGAGTTAAGGGACCTTTGGAATTGATACTGTACTCCCCTATAATGGGTTTGGGTTACAAACCTTCTCCCTTGTCTCCATGCCCTCCTCCATCATATGTTGTTCTTATGTCTTCTTCTTATGAGCAGTCAAACTTTTCTTCACAAGAGAAAGGACTTGCTCCTCATCCTTTATCTAAATGAGAGCATATTTTGTTGAGGCTTCTCAAGGCCCACTTGATTACTCTTTCTCCTCCTACACACGAGAAGTTTCATACACAAGATAAAACAAAAAAATATTTTTGTGCATACCATAAAGTGATTGGTCATTGACTAGTCAATGTAAGGCCTTGAAGGATGAAATGCAACAACTTGAATCTGGTGCCATCAATCCTTCATGTATTGATACATCTCTCTTCTTCACATCTTGGGTGTTCTCATTGTCCTCCCTCTGCGATGTCATTATCTCTCCCCTTACAATGATCTATATTGGGATTCAGATGACTTGTTAGAGGTGTGTGACTAGAGCAGTATCTCTTCTTATCTTTAGATTTGATTTGTGTCTTTTTTTTTTCTTCCCCCATACTTGTTTGTTTATGTTTGTGCTCTCCCCTGGAGGCCCCTTGTTACCATTGTAGGTGCTTGGATACAAGAGAGAAAATCTATCATAAAACTTCTATATGTTTCATCATTCTTTCATTTGTCATAAAAAAATTATTTTCACATCAGGAGTAATGCAAAGCATCGAGGCATTTAGGCCTCTTCTATGTTGACCTGACCTTTTATTTTTCTTCATGTGCTCTTGTTCTCATTCCCATATATTTGGGGGGTGATGACAATTCATATATTGTACATTATATATACATCTATGATCAGCTCTGACCCCAAATACTTGGATCCCCTTGTGTGCTTTCGATCTCTTTGTATTTTTTCTCCTTTTTGTTATCACGGAATCTAGCAGCGCTCGTTCCATGGATAACCCCCTACGAAACTTGTTTGTTTCCTAGGATTCGTGAAGTTCAAGCACGCAAAACGAGGTGATTTTCAAGCCACCTCAAAATGTGTTCCAAAGTCTCAAAATTTTAGTTTGAGCATCCCCCTATGTTCGCCTCACGAAGACCTTCGAAACGAGCCCCTTCAAGAAGTCTCACTGTTCGTACTTAGTTAATTGTGAAAAATGCAGCTGCACTGAAAAAGTGCGCTCTTGCTCACAAGCCAAAAATTGGCTAAGTCTGAAAAGTGCAGGGGCGCTGATTTTCAGCACCCCTGCATGAAAGTGTTTTTGTGAAAAATGTAAGAGCATTGAAAAAGTGCGCTATTACCCTTTTTATCCACACTTAGTCATTTTCTTGCCTTGGCGCGTTTCTTCATGCGTTTTACATTTTTCGCTCATTGTGCCACTTTTTGTGCATAAATTAATTGCTCGACTTGAGTTAGGTTTTTTGTGTTTCTCATTCACTTAAAAGTGTTTTATTGTTTCATTTTCATTGTTTATGATCTTCAAACTTCATTCCTTCATGCTAGGCGAAATCTTCTCAAGCTGCAAAACACGTTTTTGAGAAATCTAAAATTCCTCTCAACCAAGTTTCACGTTTTCTCTTGGTAAGTTGTTCTTCTTACTTTCTCTCCATTCTCCTTCATTATTTTGTACATGTCTCAGGATTTAAATATGCATTTTTGTTTATCTTTGTTTTCTTCTCACATTTTTCTTCTACCCACGCATTTTCTTTATTTCGCCATTAGTGTGGAGTCTTGTTAATTATCAAGCACGTTTTTTCTCTTGCCCTAGTCGCGTTATGGTTTATCATCACGCATTCTTGCTTCCATCATTTGTTTTTGCAGTGACCTCTTGCACATACACGTTTACCTTTCTTCGTTTTAGTCGTTCTTACCCGCGTGTTTTGGTCTCTTCACATATTTCTATGCCAATACTTTGAAATGGCAATAGGTGAAGATCTGATGCACTTCAACATGCGTTCTCAAGTGTTGTTTTTAACCCCTTTAATACTTCCATATTGCCAAAGCGTCGTTCTTAGAAATCATTGCATTATGTTTTAATTGCCCTTCCCAAATGAAGAAGCACACTTTTTCAACGCCATATCAATTGCTAACTTCATTGTGAGAGATGTCATAGCGCCGAAAAAGTGCGCCCTGACATTTCACTTTTTTTCTAACACTGAAAAATGTAGGAGCGCTATTTTTCAGTGCCCCTGCATCAAGGCCAGAATTCTTCAAAATGTAAGGGCGTTGAAAAAGTGTGCCCTTACACTTTTCACATTTTTCCCTGAAATGCTTCAAACTTGTCAAGTTTCATTTCGAACCTCTTTCCTTCCATTTTGTGCATCGTTTTGCATGCCTTTCCATCTGCTCCACTCTTGCTCATCATTGTTGCTCGTTTCACGCATTCCCATGCTATTTAACGACTAATGTTTGTTCTAGCTCGACACTTTGCAGTCTCTTTTCAAAGACCTTCAAAGTTGATTGATCAAAGTTTTAGTTGCTCTTGATGACTGTCAGAAAACCTTTGTCTTCTTCAAAAGCAAAAGGAAAAATGAAATATAAATATCAAGGTGTCTATCTGCCGATTGTAATGGTTTCCAAGGTGGAAGAAATAAAAGACACAGAGGTTAGCCATCAAGACTTAGTTGATTATACAAAGCAAACTGAGATGAAGTCTCTTCCTGACCCGATGAGAACAATTGTACACAGTAACCTGCATTTGGTAGCTATGTTCCCTACTGTTGCACACAATACGGAATTTATCCTTCAAGTGGCATCTCATTACATCAGGGAAAGCAGAAATGTGATCGATTCTTCTGGGCACGAGATTTTAAGACTCGACCCTGACTTCTTTGACATTGTGTTTAAGGTTCCTCAAATGGAGAAATACATTGACATCTCTATACAAAAAGCACAAGAAGTCTTTGACACTAATCCTAACAAGGCTAAAAACCTAATAAATACCCAATGTTTGAAGAAGCCTAGAAAATTTGTTTCCAGATGGCCAAAGGGACTCTTGTGAAGTGATTTCAAGGATGACGTCAAAGATATGATCACATTTTTAAACAGAGTAAAAGGCTTGCCTGAATCATCCACTTTTCATGATTGGATGTATGAATACATCTGAATTATAAGAAGACAAAAAGTGCACATTGACTGGGGCACATAGATCAGTGATGAAATACATGAACAACTGATCAATGTGCCTTCCACATTGAAATTCTATATGACTTCTTACCTGGTGTATGTAGCAGCTGTAATGAGGCAATTTCCAAGTCTATCCGCAAAAGGGAATCGGATGTTGGTACCTATGTATAAATTCTTCTATCAATTGTAACTGAAGGAAAGCTTCCATCACTTTAGGCGGGTTACTGATGCTTTCTTCACACCTTTTCTTTTCAATTTTGATCTAGCTCTGGAAAGGAGGAGGGTATCCGATGAGGCCTATAAGGCGGTAAGTAAAGTTGGATGCTTATTTCTGCAATTCCCAACGTTTACTTATTTAAGAGTGGGGTGCTACACTGGCTACCCTTACATGCTGCCACGTTATCCTTCGGATAAGTGGGTTCTCATGGAGACGTGCAAACAACTAATTTCAGTGCATAAAGAACGAAGAAGTAACCACAAGCGTGGATTCAAGTTCCCACTGACAATCGACAGATATACTATCCCAACTGTACAGAAAGCCAAATTTGTTTATGCTGAGATGCAAATCATGACAATCAAGACCTACAGGTATAGGTTTGATTTTGATTACCAGGATGTCAGAAGACAATTACAAAAGGGTCATCATCACAAGTACCGTTTTGAAGACATCTGGGCTGATTGTAGAGATGAAGAAGCCACTCGCAAAATGGATTATTGCAGGTTGATTGTTCAACAGATTAGAGACCTTGATATTGCTGACCTACCAGAGGATTTTACAGATCCTGGCGATATCATGAATGTTGTCTATGATGAACAAGAGGTTTATAAAAGGTTGTTGCCTATAATTCAATGGTCTAGGAAAGAAAGTACCAGCATGAGAGAGAGATTGAAGCCAATCTTAGCCAACACTGCAGAATGGTTACATAAGCATGGTTTTGAAATGAAAAGTTTCAAAACAGATTCAGAAGGAGAAGAATCTGAAGCAGAAGCTCGCTGACAGCAAGAACTCCGCATGAAAAATAAATCAGTGATTGTTCCTACTTCTTCACGAAGAGGTCCTAGGATCAAGTTTCCTATTGGCAAGAAAGATACCCAGTCTGTCCTAGAATGAGAAACCACAGAATCTGATCCATCTCGCTCTAAAGGTAAAAAGGTTGTTCCAGAGGAGATAGATTCTGATGAAGAAAGTACTTCCAGTGACCAATCCACTGAAGATGAAGATTCAGCAGAATCAGACTCCGATGCAGAAGAAGTTTCTGAAAGCGGGCAAGCGTCTGAAGAAGAATCTGAAGGTGATTCCGAAGGTGAACCAGAATCAGAGAAACAAGAGGGTGATCAATAGGAACCCAGGCATGATCAAGAAAGAACTACATCTCCACCTGAGAATGTAGTTGAGGAAATTCCTAGAACGTCATCGCCTGTGATTTCCAGTGTTCCTCATACCCCTCCAAATTCAAGAACTCCTCCACCTCCTGTTCCCTCATCACCCATTCCTACCACATGCATTCCTGCAATTGAGATATCCACTATTCTTGCAGCATCAACCCCGCTTGATACTCCCTCAGTGACAAGCATTCATACGGTTGATATATTGTCAAGTCCTCCATCATCCATTCCTAGCCTGTCTTCACCAATGTATGATATCACTTCTGAAAATGAATTCAATCATTTCATGAATGAGTCAATGTGTGATCAACTCAATGTGCAGTCTACAGGAGCAATGATGACAGACACTTATCCCATTGTCACAATACCCATGGTAACTTCAGAGGTGACAATGAATTCAGAAGTAACAATGACGACTGAGTTGACAATGAATCTAGAAGTTCACACCTCCTTCCTTCCCCCTTGGCTAATATCTCAAGTGTTGAAGCGGAAGAAGCAAATGATCTCTCTAGAAGAGCTCGACCTCGGAGAGATAGTCCCTCCAAAGGCTAAAGGGAAGAAAAGGGAAAAATTATACTCAAGGCTAAACGTTGACAAGACTGGCCACAAGTATGCAGAGATTGGCATACCACCGCAAGCAGAAGGGGATGTCAATATGGAAGACTACACGGTAACAAGAGTCCAGCTTGGCAAGGTTACCAATGAAAGTGAAAAAGCAGATGCACAAGTGACATTGGATATCTTAGCTGGAAGACTGGATAAAATGGAGCAAGCTCGCAATATGTACAAACAGAGGGTAGAGAATTATGCCATTGTTGTAAAGAGACTTGCAGGATCTCCAACTAATGCACAATCGCTGACAGTGGTAAGTATTGAGGACCCAGTTGTCAAGAAAGCTGAGAAGTTTTCCTCCAAAGGCAGGGTGTTGTATGATTTCGTTGAGCAGATCATAAAACACAGATCTCAGATCATAATTGTTGCGGACAAGAAAACTACCTTGTTGGCCAAGCTCACCACAGAGCTTGATAAAGAAAAAAGTGTACTTTCCCAGGAGCACAAAGATATGGAAAAATGCATGTTGTCATGGTCACAGATGAAGCAGGTAAAGCTCAGTAAATTGGTGGAAGTTGGGGTAATTCCTGACAAAGAAAATTTCATTGAGGTAAGAGAATCCTTGAAACATCGAATTCAAGTAATTCAATCTCTTACAGAAGATCTCCACCAAGTGCAGGAAGATGTCGAAGGGCATCGTGTTATTCTTGAAAAAGGTATCAAGGAGTTACCAAGTCAACTTCTTGAGGAGAATCGTATCTTCCTGCCGGCCACAGAAATATCTTAGATCTTCAAGGAAGCCATCATGAAGTTGATTGACAGTGCAAACTTTTCAGAAGCCTCTCTGAACATCATTTGTGATACAAGGCTCACATTGGATAACCTAAAAATGCATCTTGACAAGTGCAAGAAGGTTCACTCATCTTCCATGAGATCGATCACGATAATCCGCACCATTGTGGATTACACCGTTGGTCCGGATGAGAAGTTCGTGTAGGAGACCAGGAAGAAATACGAAGACTTCTGCGCCCAAAGCAAAGAAACGTGAAGAAGGTTCCTGATCTCTAATGTTAGACATTTTCAATGCATCCCTTTATGCATCTTGTAAATATTTCCTTACATCTTATATGTCTTTTTTTAAATTGTAATTGCACCAAGTTTGAAGATGTAATCTTTTGAAAACAAATTACACTTTGACTTTAGTCCAAGTTAGGTGAGATCTCCTAAAATCACTCACCCAACTTTCCTTGATTTCCTCAATTAGTTTCTTAATTTTTCTCATCCCTCTTTCTATATAATGAGAGGGATTTCTATTGTAAAGTGGATCCTTTAGTATTTTGCAACGAAGTGCTTCCCTTTTTAAAGCAGAATTGTGAAACTTTGCATTCATACTTTGTGAATGAAATTTGATCAATAAAGAAGAGGATTGTAAACCAAAATTTGCGTTGGATTCGATACTTTTATGAATTGATCTCATTTGGTGGTGATTAGCTTATGGAATCTGAAGGACTCTAAGTAATTCATGTAAACTTTGTGTTACATCCTTCATTTAGATTTTCATTTGTGTTTTGTTTATCTTTGGTTGAATGATCTACAAGACTTTGTGCTTGTAATTATTCATGCTCTTTGGATACTTTGGATGGATAATCTACAAGACTTTGTGCTTATAATTGTTCATATTGTTCGAGGAATTGTTGCGTCTAAGAAGACTTTGTGCTTCTAACGTGACAAACAACACACCTATCACAAATCTAGCATTGATAAAGCTACGAAACGACTTTGTGCCTTTGTGAGCTTTCCCTTTTATTTTTACTAGTTTATTGTTAATCACTTCTGGTACCTCTACGCTTTGCTTTGACAAGATAGAGGTATTGGCATTGTTGCTCGTTGTTAGTTTAGAGTTATTGTGAATTAAGAACTTCCAATAGTGAAGCATTGTAAACATCTTCTCTGAAAAATGAGAGAAGGATGAATGTGACACACCCCCCCCCATTTCGTAAGTATTGTGTACATTTTGTAATTACTTGTTTGTTTTACTATCACTTATGCCAATGGTAAGAAGGGTGCCTCCCCTTTCTGAGAGGAGAGATTCACATCTCACATAGTTGTGGCTGAAGTCCTAGTTGTGTAATCTATCGAAAAGTTGATTACATAATTTTCACCCAACACTTTCAATGGTGTGTGATCCTTTGTGTAGAACACACCATTCTAAGAGGAGGGCTATCATATCTTCTTATTCTTATTTTTTGAAGTATGTCAAAAATATTGATCTCATCATCTAGCTTGGGGGAAACCTGACTAGACTTGTCTTTTATATGACTCTTACAATGTGGTTTATAGTAACCACAAGCCTATTCTCTTGTATGGTTTCTAGCATAACACATCTTGTTGGTCATACTTATCAGCAATATCTTTATCATCTTGTCGTATAGTTTCTAGCATAACACAACTTTCTAGCTATACCAGTTCACCATCTGTTATATTCATGATAAGGTTTCTCCTCTTCACAGAGTTTGTTTCTATCACATGTCTACTTTTTTCTTTTTCGCCTAACGTGTTTGTTTGTAGCTAATATTTTTGTGGTGATATTGCAGTGAGGTTTGCAATATAGAAGACCTGTGTCCTCTTCGTGTCTTGGCTTATCTTTTCAATCACATATACCAGATTGAAGCCCTGCATCCTCTTCATCCTAGGTATATTCTCTTTAATCACTTTCTCTCTCTACTTTAGCCACATCTGCAAGAATGCACATGCTCGCTAAAGTGGGGACAAAATGTAATGTTGTAAATTGAACCCTATGTAATTTCACATCACATAAACCTCCCATTTAGATAAATTAAATATGATAATGTAATATCCCCTTCCACATAACCTCAACTCAATCATTTCTAGCCGCTAAAGTGATTTTTTGTCACAGATGACCAAGCATCGTGCAGATGTTTTCACATCGTACAAACATTCCAAAAAGATTCCTAACTACAGTAGTCATTTGGACGTTACACTTCCCATGTAATTGTGAGTGTAATGCCTCAGCAACTTATAAACGCGTCAAAAATGGCCCTTTGCATGCTTATACTTCATTTTCCATCTCATTTGGCCATTCATTCAATTTTTCTCTCATTCATTCAAGCTCTCTCTCTCTCTCATTGTATCTCTCTTTCACTCTCTCAATATCTCTACCATCTCTATCTCTCTTTTTCTCTCTTTCTCTCTTGCTTTCACAATGAAGCTCTACATATATTCTCTCGCAACGCACAAGCATACTTCTCTCAAGCTTGGAGATTTCCGCCTCTCCCTTTTGACATTCTCATCTTGCTAGAGGGTAACTGTGGTTTCCTTATTGCATTATTATTTAATTCAATTAGCATGTTATTCTAGCATTTTTATCTATTATGTATCTCATCTATTATATTTGTGATAGGGTTTCTCCTCCTTGTGGGGCTTGTTTTTATCACACGTATTTGCTTTATATACTTTATCTATCTATCTACCTGGTTTTCCGTGGAGGTGGAAACATCGAATAGGGAGTTTGATTGAGGAAAGCCCCTAAATAAACCCAACATTTTTCCTTGGTCTTATGCGTGCAAGTGTTTAAGTTATAGCTTTGTGGGAGGCTTCATTCTTGGACCTTTTGTGATTGTCTCCTTTCTTCTTTTTTGTTCTATCATTTCATTTTGTTTGTGTTCATTATCATTATTCTATTATTTTAGTATATTTTCAAGATTTTAGTGATCAAATAGTCAGTGGGTTCTTTTTGAGTTTTTGTAACAAACTCAGTTTTCATCCATATGAGACTATTGTGTGTCACGGGGAGGTTCGTACATTGCACTTGCGCCCTTGGTCAAGAACTTGCTAGTTTGTCCAGAGAACCTCTGCAACTTTCTCTTTTCAGTTTTTGAAACTCTCTTATTCCCTTTCTACATAAAATATAAGTAAACTCCTTTATCTTCTCATCTTGTCACTTGAGCTTTGATCCCTAAGGTTGTTGAAAGACATTCGCCCCTTGAGATCACATCATTTTGAGGGTGTTAAATTTCCTCCTCTACAAAAATATAAGATTTATTCATCAGAATCCTTTTGTTTCTACACATAGAGATGCATCTCTATGTATTTTTCTTGTTTAAAGGATCTTTGGATCCTTGCATAAAATAGATCAAATATAGAGAGTGCACTCCAATTTCATTAATCGGTATCAAAGAAAGATTGCAACATTGATTACAAAGATCATTGTTGAATCTAATAGGTTGTGAGAATTTATTTTCTAGACTTGGTCTTGAAGCAAACAACATTAACAAGAGATTGCAATTGAATTCAAAAATTTGTGATTCTTAATAACAAGAGGCCATAGGATAAAATGTAATTTTTTGGTGTTAATGAATATTAAAGCAAGGGTCCATAAGTTAAAAAAAAAAAGTACAAGGCCTACAAATTAAACATGTTGATGGATATGTATTAAAATAGTGTCCACTTGTTAAAGCTAAAGTTTTTTCCATATTAAAGCAAAGGGGATCTCAAGCAAAGATTATCATTAAGGTTTCTCCTACATATAATTGAGAATTAGGAATTTTTTGTGGGTTGTTAATTTTTATTAGGATTTTTTATGAAATAGGAACATATATTGGGCACCATCTCCATTAAGTTGACTAGTGCTATTAACTTTGGATAAGGGCATCATCAAATGAAAATATTTTTTTCTCTTGGTATACCTCACCTCCATCATTATTGGAACCAGAAAAAGATATCCCACAAATGATCATCTATAATGAGAATTTGACAATAAATTATGCCAAGCACTATCCCTATTAAACTTGTCTATTAGTGGACCATTGATTAAAAATGTATGTAATGCAACCACACCAAAGGAATCTTGGGATACAATCACCACAATCTTTGAGTGTGTGAGAATACACATTCTATAAACTTAGTTATACAATATCTTTAAGATTGAAGGTTTTTTTAATTGTCTCATTAATGCAAGTGAGATCATTATTGATGAAGATATCATCATAACCCTTAATAGTTTTCCAAATTCATTCGAGAGTTCTAAAACTACACATACCAAGTAAAAATTTGGTAACCTTAAATTCAATGCTTTCAAGTGTCTACTATTGTAACATGAAGAAATTCTTGATAAATACGATAAAGCTAAAGTAGCAAATTATTTTTCCTCTAATTTCAAGCATAAGAAGTCTCAATGAAAATGACATCATGTTGTGAACAATGGTCAACTAAAGAAAAGAAAGCTTTGTTGTTATTGTAATCTTTTTGGTCTTTTTAATTATTAGTTCTTCAAGAAGAAGAATGATATAAATTAAAGGTAAACAAGGAGGTATGATGATTGAAGCATATATTTAAGAAGATGAAAGTATGAAACACTTCTCAACAAATTCTTCCAAATGTCAAAAATGATAACTAGATCATTGTTCAAGTGCCACTTCCCAAATTAGTAATGTTGACAACTTAATAAATGTAATAAAATATTCAAGAGACGCTCTTACATTATGGCATTCACAACTACATGTTGAAGGACTTTGCAAAGCTCCTCTCAATTTTCCAACTTGGTAAAATAGGTATTAATAATATTTTACTTGTTCCAAGACTAAAAAAATTATTATCTCAATCAACAAGATCATTGCCAAAAATGGTCATTTTTGAACAAGGAACACATAAGGTGTTTGATAGTAAGGGAAAATTTCTATATAAGAGGACTATTTTACTTAAGGACAAACTCCTCTAAATCCTTAATTATAGGTGTTTATTTGAGGAATAAATTGTGGAACAAAATGCTTGGCCATATTAACCTTGATTTGCTAAAAGGAATATTTTGTCGAAAAATAGTATATAGTCCTCCAACCATCACTATAGATAAATATTTTTTGAAACCTATGTTATGGGGAAAGAAAAAAGAAAAAACAAATTGATTCTAGAAAATTCTATGGAGCCTCTAAGAAGTTGGAGTTAGTTCCTTCTAATATTTGTGGGTTGATGAAGACAACTTTCATAAGGAAATATTGGTGTTTCATGACATTCATCAATGAATTCACACAAAAGATTTAGGTATACATTTTGAACAACAACCTAAAGAATGATTTTTTCCAGGATTTTTTCTAGCAAGTTAAGAATGTGATTAAAATAATTAAAATGTTGATATTAGATAATAGGGGGCATTACCTTAAACAAGCTTTTCATTTTTTAAAAACAAAAAGGAATCAAGAGGCAACTCTCAACTCCATATACTCCACAACAAAAGGAAGTAGTTAAAAAATAAATAGTAAACTCAAAGAGAAAGATAAATCAATGCTCAAGTCTTGTAATCTTTGAGATAATTTATTAGAAGCAATTCATATGACTTATCTAGTCAATTAGGGTTTGACTAAAATATTGGAAAGCATCTCTCCAAACAAAGCACAGTCAAGCATGAAACCATTAGTCAAGAATTTGAGATTTTTTTTAAGAATTTCTAATATACATTCCAAAATAAAAGAGAATAGTTAGATACTAAGAGTAAAAAATGCATCCCTATTGGATATGATAGCTTTACTAAGTCTACTAATTGAATGATCTTAAGGTGAACAAAATGCACATCTCTAAATATGTCATTTTTGAGGAAGAGTATAACCTTCCAAGTGTGTATCATGTTAATTTTCTAGAAGAGAGATTACAATGATGCATCATTGTACTTAACCAAAAGGTTAAGCTAAAATCGGAAAGCATTATTGAATCAAAAAAATAAATAGAAAGTATTGATGAGGAAAATTCAAACTCATTATCGAATCTAAAATCCAATATCCCTCTAAAGAGATCAAAAGAGTATTGAGAATACCCATTAGATTGTAGGAATATGAGATAAATTATGCATTGATTCTAACCAAGGATTTTTCAAGAAGCTCTAAAAGAAGTAAAATGACAAAGTGCTATGAACCAAGAGATGGATTTAGTTCATCATAAGTAGGCATGGGAGATGGTATGTCATACTAGCAAAAAATCCTTTGATTGTAAATAGATTTTCAAAACCAAGTTCAAATCTAATGCCTCAATTGACAAGCACAAAGCAAGATTGGTGGCTAAAGGATACAAACAAATTGAATGTGTTGATTATGAGGAAACCTTTGATTCAATTGTAAATATGATCACAAAATTTTTGATAGCACTTGCTTCCCAACATTGTTGTAAAATCCACCAAATATATGTGAAAAGTGTATTTTTGAACGAGGAATTGATATTTAGAGTATATATTGTATAAGCTCCTCAATTTGTTGGAAAAGAAAGGAATGTATGGTGTATCACCTTAAAAAGGAATTATATAGTTTGAAATAGGCTCCACAAACCTTGTATTATAAAACAAATAAGTATTTTCTTCAAAAGGGATTTCATAAATATGATGTTGATCCAAATTTGTACATTAAGATTTATGATCACAAGTTGCTCTTCATTGTGACGTGCATTGACAATTTTCTAATTAGTAAGAATGATCAAATCCCTAATCAATGAAGTGAAAGAAGAGATGCAAACCAATCTTGAGATGTTTGATCTTGGATTGATTCATTACTTTTTAGGAGTTGAAGTACACTAAAGAAATTCTCACATGGTTCATAATGTAAAGTTTTATAGCTTCACCAACACCAATAGAGACAAGAAATAAGTTGATTAAAGACACTAATAGTAAAGTAGTAACTAAAACTCTATATAAGATTTTGTTAGGAAATTTGATTTATCATCTACTACTCATCCAAACATATCTTATGTAGTAGGCATCATGTCCTAATTCATGACCCATCCAAAGTAGAGTCATTGGTTAGTTGCAAAGTGAATTCTAAGATGTCTTTAGGGAACACAAAACAATGTTTAAAGAATGAAGACTTCTAACTTGTTATTTTTTAGATTCAAATTGGGTAGGCTACAAAGACTATGAAATCAACTTTTGGTTACTATAGATACCTTTGAGTTTTCACTCCCTCTAAAGAAAACCTTGGTGCCATGATATACTCCTCAATGGAAACTCAATGAACATCAAGGTGATGTTGCATAATGCATAACCATATGCCAACACCTTCTCCATGGAATTTGGGCATGTCAACCTTTTGGAGCTTTGAAGAGGCCTAGAGGCTACCTAAAGAGATCTTGATTGATGAGTTAGAGTTGGAGAGATTGTTGGCCAATGAATTGAGTGTAGCATTCATTTGTTGAAGGTCCATTTAGGACAAGATGTTAGTAAGGCCATTCAATAGTGTTTGGAGGGTAGTTAGTTGAGATTGAATGTCTTGCATGTAATCTTCCATATTGGGATCTATCTTGGGTGGCATTGTGTTGTTGCTAGATGTGATATTTGGGGCTAGCCAAAGTTATACATCAAAATGATCAATATGAAGAGACAATCATAATGAGATAGGAGCTCAAATGACACAAAAGCTACTCAAATTGAGCAAAAGAGTTAATAGAGTTATATAGAAAAATAATTAGTGTAAAGAGATGGTTGCAATGGATAACTACTTGGATGACATAAAAATGACCCTTTTTTATAGTCTTATGGGTGGCTTTTTTAAACAAAACTATTAAATTGCTTCTAATTTGAAAGAAATTTGGCTTGGAATTTACAAATTGGTGAATTATATAGTAGCCAAACTCTAGTACTACAATGAATATGTAACCTATTGTCTAGATATTTTTGACTAGTCTATGAACAATTCTACTTGTTCCCCCATTTTGACTAGAACAACTACTTGAATTTCTATGGATCTACTAGATTTTTACCTAAAATTCCTAGATCTATTCACAACTAGGGTAAAAACAAAAATTGTTAGGCTAGGGTGTGTTTGTTTGTATACTCTTATATATTTGTCTCATTCTAGATAATGAACTAAGGCCTAATATTCCAAAGCTATAACTACATAGGAATGCACCATCTCATAATTGGCATGCCAAAAGGAATTATATCTATAGATGTTGTCTAAAGCTCAGGTATTAGAGTTGAAGCACCCCTTACTTAACTAAACCTTTTATGGGGGGTCTAGCTTAGCTATAAATCATAGTTTTCTATACTATTTTAAACCTTTAGCTTAGGGATTTTAATCTAAACAGCTTCTTCAAAAAATTCTTAACAAACCACTATTCACCACTTTTTGATATCTAAAATCCCTTAAGGGTGAGGTGAGACTATAGAATTGATAGTTGTAAATAAATTAATGACAACAAAAATATACACAAAATAAGGGTGAGAGAATGCTTGTATATTAAGTTTGTGGCATCACTTCGAAGGAGGCATCCTTCGAATAGAACATACCAATTACAATTTTCAACATGCCTCTCTCTTACCCAAATATGATTTTTATAGCAATGAAAGATAACTACTACTAATCTTACACATGTAATAAATACTTTATATTAACTAACAAACAAGGTGGCTTACAAAGCATATGCACTAAAACCTTTATTTAATAATAATACACTATAAGAAAGGAGATAAGAAAAAAAATCTTTTATAGTTGAAAAAATAATTAACAAAGGTGACGAAACCATATATCATTTAGAAATAAGAGAAGCAACAATTAGCTACTGCAAAAACATGTTAGTTGAGAAGCAACAAGATAAACAAGAAACAATAATAGATGTTTGTGAGGATGCCAATTTTTATAGCAAAGGAAATGGCAATTATTCATCTCTTGAAGTATTAGAGGATGAAGCAATTACTATTGTTAATTTAGTTTAAAAGGAAAAGTTGTTGGGGTTGAATGGATTAGAGTGGTAAGATATTGAGAACTAAGATATATTGGATATCATCCAAGAATTAAGAATAAGTAAAACTCTAATAAATAAAGTAAATTATACTTTCATTGCATTGCTTTTGAAGAATTGGCTATATTATGATGCTGCTACATGTGTTTCATGTCATAATATGATCTACAAGATCATTAATAACATCTTGTTTCCACAATCCATAATGGTATTAATGTAATATTTTTGGATAAACTCCGTATTTTTTTCCATCATGTATTTTTTTTTCCACTTTTCTCTTTTGCTTGTCTTCCTAATGATGGATCATGGAGTATAATCCAAAACATTGATGGAAAAAAATACACAGTTTATCTAGAAATCTTACATTAATACTACAAAATCATTTCAAATATAATGACAAATATTTTTGACTTTTTTTAAATATAGCCCTAAAACAAGGAGCTTTTCTAAAGAGAAAACATCATATACCCTAAGAAATGATAAACTCAATGAAATATTAAAAAGAACAATGTGTTGGAAAAATGTCTCAACCTTACATCATAATGTTCATATTTATTAATTATTTGTATTATTTATTATGTTGTCCTCACATGAAAAAAGAGCATCCCACATTGAGATGACACTTTGCTATATATACAATATTTTGTAATGTGTGTAAACTATTAGAGCATCTAATGCCATTACTATGTGTATGGGCATGTATGAAGGTTACATTACAAATTCGATCATTTTTATGTGTATAAGACATCTTTGAATGGATTTGAACATGTCCAAAATTGAGTAGTTATGTATGACATATTCTATGAAAAAAATAATAGATTTAAAAGCATATTCTATTTTCAATCCTATATACCATGACTAACTTGGACATTTGAATTTGGGTCAAATAATAAGACACCACTTTTGGGTAATATGTTTGACACATTGTTATAGAAATCTACTCTTTATGGTTTGACATTGGTTTATCTATTAGATGTTGGAGATGAAGGTTTCTTAGTAAGTTTTGCAAATACTATTATGCTACCAAAATTGCTCTAGATCCAGATGTTGATGATAGAGTTGCTTTAGAATATGAGATTTGTCTCCTAAAATAGTTTTTCCCACATAAATCATTGTCTTACTGCATAATTGTTTCTATACAAATTTCTTTATAACTACATGATCAAATTTATTTTGCACATGCATTCTCTCATAGATTAGTGTAGAAAGCTTATTACACGCCTTTGCTTTCTTTTAGAGTGTATCTAAATCAAATTAGATATGAATGAAATATATGATCAAAGAAATTAGAAAAAAATTGGTTTCAATAAAAATCAAAGATACATAATAATGTGTACAACTTCAAAATGTGTCCTAGTTAACAATGAGCCACTAAATTTCGTGAGTGTCATTAAGACGAAGGTAAGGGGGTCGCACATCTCTTTACCTTTTCATAATTATCATTAAAGCTTTGGGTAGATAGTTAAATCAATTAAAGTCTAAAGGTAACCTTAAAGGTGTGCCAGCGACTATTTAAAGGAATTAAGATGAGATGATGTCAGAAGTTGCAAACAATGAATATAACAGTGAGACTTGAGACAAATTGTATTGTGTACTTAATTAGTAGTTCCAATACACCAGTTTGGTAAAGGACATCAAAAAAATGCATCAGCATCATCAACATAGAGAGATTTGCAGTTACAACTTGGCACTTTAAATCAGGACAATCAAACAATACAAACCATAAATTTTATAACTAACCCATCATGCGAATAAACTTGAAATAAATCGATTCAATTTGAATGTACCGTCAACTAAGAACTACTGTATTTCTTCGGCTTTATCCAAATCATGGAGAGGTTGAAATTGTTGTTTTATTGGATTCCCTATATGATAATAGCCTAGACTCTAATCTCAAATTCGTTCGTTTATCTATTACAATTAGCAGCACCTAATTTCATTCTCTGCATTCGCCCTTAGTTTATTGCTTGCCATACCTAGTTTATTCACCAAGGAGATTGATTCTTACAAATGATGAATGCACATTTATATATTTCGTAAGAAAAATATAAAAAATATAAAGTTCTTGAAAAATAAGTGTGCTACAAATCATTTTGTGATAAAATTCAGTCTCTTAACAAAGATGTGAATTATCTGCAATTGGTTGATAGTTCAAAATATTTAAAATAACTAATTGCATTTCAATCAGTTGTGATTCTGGCTAATTTCAGTCTCTTCGCAAAGATGTGAATTATCTGTAATTGGCTGATAGTTCAAAATAAATAATATAATCAATTGCATTTCAATCAGTTGTGCTTCTGACTAATTTTATTTATATTTGTTTAGTACCAGTAACTGAAATTGTGGAATATGTAGATTTCGGATGCTTGTTTCATTTCATCTATTATAGGCTGCACTACTCAACAATCCTCCTTAAGATACTCTTCGCAAGCTGTAACTATTATAGGTGTAATCTTAATGTAAAACAAAGCAACGTATTGCCAAACAAGAATTCATCATATTAATTTTCCCTTGAGTCCATTTTCCTCCTAATCAAACTCTGTTCACTCACTCAAGAATTGTGAGCTTAATCACATCTAAAACTATAATTTGATGTTTCCACTTCTATTCATTTGCTAGAATCAACCAAATGCCAGAATATTTCCATTTATGCACGCAACTTAGATGAGGCATTCATCAGATGATATAAATTGCATGTTTGAAGACCTTGTTATTTTTGTTTGACATACTCCGAGTTTCAAGATTATCACAAATTCTCTGTATGAGCATTATCAATTAAAACAGGTACATTTCAGCTGTTCTTCGCAATTTCTTTCAAAAAAAGAAGTGCATGAGAAAATCTTTGATAGGAATTCCAGAGCCTCAAAAGCAACAAAACACTTTTTTTTGGCTATCCTAAACCTGGAAAGCAAAAAAGCTGAAAAAAAACAAAACAAATTTTTTGGTCTCCTTTGCACATGAGAAATCTAGTTTTGACCACTCTCAATCGATGAAAACAATCAGAATTAGTTTATTTTTTATCCCAACAAGCACTCCAGATGTTTCGATTTTCCTTCCAAAACACACGCTGAAATGTTGGTTTGTTCCTCCCAATAGAGACAATAAATTGGTTATTTGTTCCTCCCAAAAGATATTATATTATAAATAAAAACCCTGCATCAGTGATATTCTGTTATGTTTTTTCTGTATTATTGAGTGTTCGCAATGTCTTTCCAATTTTGCTTAAAACTTACAGGTTCATGAATCTCAGTCCAGGGATGCCTGTCATCGACATTTGACAACCTGGGGAAAGTCACTGCTTCACTGCTCTTTCCATTCAAGCAGCATATTCTAATCTGATTAACTTGATCTGCATTACTGTTCTACAATTGCATAAACAAACTCCAACTATGCCATAAGGTCCAAATTAGCGAGCACCACTGATAAATTGATATTTACCAAAATGAAATTTCATGCTTTGTTTTTAATAAGATAAAAATGCATGGCATTCCAATAGTGTCGTGCTTCAAATAATATATATGTTTTACTAGTTATCTTGGAAGTCTCCCAAGGCCGGAAGGATGCCATGTAAACTTTCCCAAAACTAATGCTGATCGAGAAAAAGAAAAGTGTTTTTGACTTCCTATCCGCTTAATATCTCCACCAATCACATGATCATACTAGGCGATTCCTAGTTTGTAATGTTCCCTTCATGACATTCATGGTGCAAGGTATCCACTTCTCTAATTGACCGCTGTTTATTGAGTGGACTGTCAGCATCGGACTGTCAAGAAAAAATGATTAATGGAATGAGGCATCTGACTTGGTCTCACACCTGATAGTTATCAATTCAGTTTCAATTCACTATGGCCAACTCAGTTTGTGTTTGCCATCAATTTAGGGATGGATTTGTCAGTTACACTGACTACGATTGTGGGATGTATAAAGTATAGATATAGAAAGCATTGGGAGGAAAAACAAAAGGCACTTCTCAAAATTGAAAACAAAAATTAATTTCATTTTCAATAATATAACTGTTTATAGCTGCTGTAACATTTGGAGACAACAACCTTCAAGTATGACAATCAAAGCATTTTGAGGACAAAATCCCTCAAGGAGCAGTTTGAGTTCCAAAGTGTCTAAAGGATCATCAGTCGTGTGTAGATTTGAATGCTTGTGTGCCTAGTAAGATGTAGAAAATCTAACAATCTGATCCAACTTACTAGGCACACAAGCATTCAAATCTACACACACACATACATATAGCTGAAGCATTTCTGTATCTATTGTGTGTGTAGACACACACACACATATATTGCTAAAGTATTTGTTTGTGCATTTAGCTAAGATTTTACAGTGGTATTAGAGCTAAGATCTGGCCAACCTAGGGAAGAAAAATAAACAAAAAATATCATTACTACATGTCATGAGTGATATAGAAACCAAAGATCAACTTGGGAACAAAGGAAGCAAAAAATGTCACACAAAGATGAAGGGCAGTTATTTGTCAATGTGATGAGATCCTTAAATGGGCAACCACACATTTATCTTTTTTTCCAACGTATGCAAGGTAAGGAAACCAAGGAAACAAACCATGCCACTATGCCTTCTGGTAATGGTGCACAAGGGGAATCTTCATCTTCGGTGGTGAACTAGAACACCTCAGTGAAACCAATCATTGGTACCAAATTATTGAGAGTTAATTTCTTGCAAAAAGAAGCCATGCTGCAGAAAG
This sequence comes from Sequoia sempervirens, assembly GCA_007258455.2. NCBI lineage: Eukaryota > Viridiplantae > Streptophyta > Pinopsida > Cupressales > Cupressaceae > Sequoia > Sequoia sempervirens. The sequence goes on along the minus strand of VDFB02117679.1, from coordinate 258,299 downwards.
AGGATATGGACGACCAGTAAGAGGATAACTTGGATGCTCCTCATGCTAAATATAGGGCAAAGAGTGATGAGTTTCAAGCAAAATCTCCTTCATGAACTTTTGTACATTGAAATCAAAAATTAAAACTAGGAATGAAAGGAGACCTGCCCCGAACCGACATCACAGAGATCTGCAAAGCAAATTGGGGAAGCTCACCGTCCCCTTTATGATGGGATCCAACAAAGCTTCGGCCTTAGCTTGGATCCAAAAACTGAGTACTTAGTACTTCTCATTGAGCCCTATTAGTACTTCTTGTTGAGACCTACGTACATGGAAGCAATTAATCTTTTAATCCTGGTAGATGGAGGTATCACAGGCTAGTCAACGCCATAGCCTGAATGGTGTTGGTGAATAGATTTGAGAGGAAAAACCTAAAGAACTTTAGGGTGTTGGCACAACTACAACACCAAGGTTCAATGGATGTAGATGTGGTTGATTTCCAAAAGGTAGTTGTGATGGTACTTGATGTGTTAGAGAGGGGTCTAACTTTCCTCTTCGTGGAGGGGTTGAAATAGTTTCTAAAAGGCTTTAGTTAAAGCTCTTGAACTGGACTCATCGCAGGAAATGATCAAAAGAGCCTTGACATTGGAACCATCTAACTATCTTATCCCCCTTCCTCAGAATCGTTAACATTGGAAACCACTACACCTAGCAAATCCTTCTAGGAGTCCAACACTAGAGGGGTGAGTATGGAAACACCACAGCAATAGCAGAGGACTCCACACAAACCCTTTCCATAGAGATTGGGATCTGCACCCTCTCAACACATGAATCACCAAGAGATAGGACACACCTTTCAAAGTCAGCAATAGAGTAACATAACCCGACATGAAGCATTGGGACCCGACACAGGTGTTTGGGAAAGAGGCAAGTACATCTAATTGAGGTATACTCCAATGACAAGGGAGAGCATGAGGCATGCACAAAGGCAAAGAATGTGAGAAAGAATGAGGTATCACCAACAGGTCTTCCATCACTAGAGGGAGTCAGCTAACATTTTAGATCGCCCAAATTTGTCTTGCTTGAAGGCAAATAAATTTGTAAAGGGAGGACTTGAAATGTCCTCTTTTTGATATTCATGGTGTGAGGGGTCCATTTATCCGGTCCACAGCTTCTTAATGAGTGGAATGTCAATATAGGAGCAAATAGTTAAAATTGTAGTTACTGTCAATTAAGAAAATTTGATTGATGGAATAAGGAAGCTGATTGGTCTCACACCCAACAGTAATCAATGAAGTTTTAGTTTAGTTTGAGTTTGCCACCAATTTAGGGATGGACTTGTCAGCTATATTGCCTATGATTGAGGAATGCAGAGAGCATAGACTATAGAAAAGCATTGGGAAGAAAAACAAAAGGCCTTTCTCAAAAATTTAAAACAAAAAATCAATTTCATTCTCAAAAATGTGACATTGTTTACAGCAGCTGTGGCATTTGGAGACAACCTTCGGGTGTGCAATCAAACTATTTTGAGAACAGAAACCCTCAAGTAGCGGTTTGAGTTTTGGAGTGTCAACACAATCATCAATGGTGTGCAGGTTTGAATGTTGGGTGTGCCCAATAAGTTGTACATATTGGCAGATTTTGATTTGAAAGAATATTGTTTGAAGAAAATAAAAAACATATAGTTATTGCTGGAGTATCTCTGTATCTATTATTTGTGCATTTAGCTAGAGTTTTTACATAGTTTCTCCACCAAGTACACAATTACACTATCCCGGGTCCTGCATAACAATCTCCAGGAGAATAAAGTTGAGGAAAGATTAGGCCCAACCAAAGCAACTATCCCAAAGGAAGAAAATATATTTGTCTCCATAACTGACCAAATGCAGTCAATGGAATTGGAAAGTAAAACTAAATAAGCTTCCAGAAATTAAGAGCTGTCTTCAAAAAATGGATCAATGGCTCTATTTTCTCTTTCTGCTCTATCCTGAAGATGGATCATGGAGTTTGATCCGAAACGTCAATTTTAAAAAATCATACAGTTTTAACTTTTATCCAGAAATCTCAGCATGATCACAATGATATTGATACAACTTGTATGGTTGCCTATTATGTGGGACTCTTCAACCACAATGCCACCATTTTGATAAAGATTTCCAAGCTTCGGTTCATTCTTGAAAAAAAATGTGTTAAAGCTACCAAAAGAAATGCTCTGTATCATGATGCTTTCCAATAGAAATTTTTCCCGAGCACCGATCCTGCAGACCTCGCATCTTTCATTTCTTCCTAATGAGCCAAAAAAACACATGCTTAGATATAACTTCAAACATTCAAACCACAAACCAAGTATTTTAACATGCATGTAAGTGATATTCAACCTCCTATGTTGAGAACGTGGAGCAAAATATCCACGCTTTTGTAAACTCTTGAACCTATCCCTTGCCAAAGTACAACAACCCTGCAGCAAATTAAAGAGCAAATTTTAGCCATCATTTCAAATACATTGTGAAATTGATTAAGAAAAAAATTACCAACTGTCAAATTGGGCTGCATAAGTTTGAGGAAATGTGAGCTACACTGCTACAAAAATTATTTTGTAGTTATTTCTAGAATGACAACAGCAAGAAAAAAGTTACAAATTCCTGGATATAAGAAATGGTGGAGGATAAATTCAAAATTCAAGTGCTCATCTGAACTTTATATAAAAAATGAAAAAAAAAAAAAAAAAATCCTCGATATTTACAAATAGAATCTACCATTGGCATCATAATGGATGATGAGCTTCAGCTTACTCATAAAGACATGGGAGAAGTCCGTATGCCTTCAGTTCACTGTTTCAGGAGTTCTTAAATGTGCAACAATTCAAGACTGCCACAAGCCTTCTCTTTGAGATGCAAATATCAGTGTGCATTACACTTAAAAGAGTTTCTTCTTGAAAATGCTAAACAAGGTTGGTGGGACTAAACATGTGTACTGTGTACACCCCATTTGAATAGGATTGCTAAGTGCATCCATATGACATTTCTGGTGTATGTGGATTGGCAAGGCCTAATTCACTACTGAACTAGCTCACGAGGTTAGAAACGTGATCAAAATTTAAACAGAATAAATGCTAGAGCATTCCCTTGTTCCCACAATAGGCCAGGACATTTCCGAATACTCAACCAGAGGCATTATTCCTTGGTACCTATGCACCCCAGGAACACATCCCCTACATTTTTGTACCCAAATCCATACCCAATTTAAAAAACTTAAACAAAATAAAATTAACAAATTAATAAAAAAAAAATTGGAAACATTTCCACAACATAAAAACTTTCTCAAGAAATCGCAAAGGAAGGTAGAGGACAGCTAGCCATTCGTATAGCACAATCCACATAAAAAGCAATTTAAAAAAAAAAAATGAAAAAATAATGGGGGGAGATGGGGTGCACTTAGAACCTCACACCCCTTTAAAGTTTAAACCAATCCTAAAAGTCTAAAACTAAAACAGCCAAACTAACAACTTAAAACAAAAACAAACTCATTTTTCCATTTTCCATATTGTGAAGAAGACAGAGAAAGAGAACAGCTGCGAGAAGAGGAGCAAAAGACAATAGTGAGAATAACTAGGAGGCAGGAGCATTAAAGCTACATCATTTGAAGTTTACCATCTATTGTTCATTTGTATAAATTATTTTGCATTTTTTTTTGTTGTTTTCAAAGCTTCAGACACTTACAAAGGACTTTTTGTTTGTAACTTGCACTTGCAGCTGTGTTTTTAATTTTCAACCATAAAACAATGAGCAACAGTGGAGATAAAGAGGTTGAAATTCAACAGAGGCCGTAGAGGTACTACTGGCGATTTTCTAGAAGTGGTAGTGTTACATGACTGAGTTCAAATGACCCATTTGAATGCCCTTCTAAACTCCTCAAATCTTATGCAAAGGGTCCATTTAATCCTTTAAAAACACTTTTTACAATTTGCAACAGCCATTTGCAGACAAAAAACAATATGGGGGGAGTTAAGTATGGTGGTCATTAGTGCAGCAAGGATTATAGGGGCAGCTACACAAGGGCTTACTCTCATCTTTTATGTGTAAGTGGACAAGGGGTAAAACCGTAAAAGGTTGTGTAAAAATAACTCTAGTTGGGAAGGTTGGGTGACTAGGTTGTATATGGAGGATAAGGCAAGAAATAAGAAAGATAAGGGTACTAGTGTTACAAGGATGTTCAATATGCAATACAAGAAGTGGTTAAATCTTCTATTGCCAATTTTTTATTTACCCTATGCCATACCATTTCACGTGGCACAATCTCCCTATTTCAAACAAATGTGCAAGTCCCTTTTCAAGAAGGAGCCCCTCAAACAAATGTGCAAGTTCTATTTCTGCATATATTGGATATTAGGGCATTTTGTCCCATGAACATCTCTTGTGTTGTGTGAGATCTATATTATTCTTTATACTATTTCCATTTATTATATGTGTGGATCTTATCAACCTCTTAGGGTTGTCCAACCTAGCCCACTTACCTCTAGACTCTCCTCAATAATCATTCTCAAAATCTGTGCTAGTACCAACACAACTTGGAACATAGACACTTGAGGATTTTGGTTACTCACCTTGATGGTCATCTTTTGTTAATTACATTGTGGATCTTCCTCCTCCCTTTCAATTTTATTCACTTGAGGGTTTGCCCTTTTTTTCAGTTAGGCCCCTTTGTGTTTGTTTCTTGTCTAGGGCCTCCTTTTTTGCCCTAGTCCTTTGCTATCATATCTAATGTATATTCCAATCTTGTTGATCTACCTTTGGTCATTTGTGGACATTATTACATTTTCTTTCTTGTTTAAACATTTCAGACAGGGCCGCACTACCAGAAATTTCCTCAGATGCCAAATTAAGAGATGGCTGCAGAAGCAGACCCCACACCCAACTAACAATGCTGTTATTCTAAAGATTCTTGCAAATACTAAGCATGGTAACAAATATGTTCATGGTGGATTGTTTAATGATATCTCCAAGTAAAACTCCTAAACATTCATTGAACTTTACATTTATTAGTTGACTGAAAATGTTAAAAAAGAAAAAGGAGAAACAATCACATGAAAAGCTTAAACATCTCATGACACAAAAAGGACCATAATACCAAAAAATACATTTTAGAAGCAGAATCAAAAACAAGATCTAACCTTCAGTTTCCGAAGAGAACCTGTAACTTCTTCAGATAAAAGCACTTGCATTGGTGCTGGTTCAAATCTGGGACAGTACAAGATTATACAAACAGTGACCATGATTGCATGAAACAAACAATACTTGAGGGGATTGACAATTAATAGCAATGAATAGGAAGCAACAGTATGCAACAAATAAAACAAATCAGCAGTAAAGCTTTGGTAGTAGTCTCAAATTCATATCAAATCATTATTGGACAGCAGACAGTAGATTATATCCTACTTTTGTCTTCCCAACCGAGGTGGGCCATTGGCCAGTCGTTCTTGTTTAGCCACAGCACGTCGAAGTTGTCTCCTTTCTCTGTCTTCATCCTCCTTTTCTATCTCTTTAATTATGTTGGGTAGGCTACAAAAAATAGAATTATTCTGAGAAAATGATGATAAATACTTGTATAGTGTGAGTAAATGAAGCAATTACGGAGCACTGAAATAAGTACATTCCTAACTTTCACCAGCAAATGAAACAAGTATAAGTTCATGCATACCATTCAACATCCTTCTCAATTTTCGCAAGCTTCTTCTTTGCTGCCTCAATCTTCAATTGTTCCTGCCGTCTAGCTTTCCGGTTCAGTTCTGCCTGAGTTAGTTTCCTGATTTTCAGAGGCCTGCATCAAAAGTACCAACCTTAATGTTCTTTACACTTCTTCCAGCACAAGCCACATTGCAAAAACTAAGATCATCAATCAGACAAGGGGATGACTGAATATTACAAAAATAATCAAGAGCTATAGCCAGAACTGTAGTTTATAACTCCCTTACTTTTGCTATAAACAAAACACCCCAAAAAAATCATTGCTACAGAGTTTAATCCTATCACAATGCAATGAAGGAGATACCTAGTAAATGTGCAATGTTCAAGGAATACCAGAAAAAAGTTTTGAAGGGCAACATGGGATGTATTGAATCCAGCTACCATTTTATCTTCTACCTAAAAGAAATTAATCCATAAAATTAAAATATAGTGTTTCACAGGGATGCAATTCTGAACTGGGTACACCACAGGGATGGTGGGATGGGTACGAGACATGCTTCTACCATCCATCGGGTGCCGCCTGCAGGGATGGCCATCCCCAAGAAGGCCCTTCGTAGTAGAGGAAGTCCCTAGGGATGGCCACCTCTGTGAAAGGCATCCATGGGCACCTTGCTGTTCCTGAGACAGCCAAGGAACACCCAAGCATCCCTCAATCATCCAAAACAGACAGAATTAAATATTTATTAAATTATGTAAAAACCTAAACCTAAACCTAAACTAAAAGAAAGGGCCACCAAGGTCCCCACCCCTAAAAAAACTATAAATGCCAACCCAACCTCAACTGAAATCACCATCAACAATTTGCATCATGCAAGATGAAGAGGGAGAGGAAAAGAAGAATCTTCGCTTCAATAGTCACCTCATCAATCATCACTTCATATTCAAAACTTGAACTTCAAACTAAAAGCTTTCAGTTTTGATAGCTGCTTTTTGTTTAGGGCTACAAATTTCAATAATTAAAATTAAAATAAATAAAAACCAAAAGAGGACAGTTGTTTTTTTCAGATTTTAGAATTTTTTCATTCTGTTTCTATTTGTTTAGGGTTTCAAGTTTCAATCTTTCCATACAAAAATATTGAACTGTTAAAAAATAATAGATAGTGAGCTGTTTTTTCCAGATTTGGGGGATTTTTAATTTTATTTGAAAAGTTTCCAAGTTCAATAAAATAAATTGCTTATTTTTTTCTATTCTGATTTTTAACCATAAATATTGAATGTTAAAATTTTAGATTAAAATATTTATAAATGAGATCTGGAGTACAAAAGAGATGCAACATATGTGCACAAGTAAACAAGAAACTTGGTTGAAGCTGGTCTACAAACATGTTTATTGGACTCCTCGTGTGCATTCCATGAACAATGCACTGAAGGAATGGAGAAAATTGACCGGATAAAATAGGTTGTAGTCAATGCAAGATATGCATAAATGTTTACTAACAATCACTACACATCGCATGCCCTATTCAATCCTTCTCCAAGAAAGAATTTAATCATAATTCATTCTCTTGGAGAGGATGATGTTGAATTGCAAGAGCCCTTGCATTCATTGGTCATGACATGATGATTTTTGGTTTGATGCCAATACAATGCCTCCATCATATCCCTAGTTTTCACAATGATTAGATATGGGGACTCAGCACATTCAACCATTAATAGCATACTTGCCAAATGAAGGTCATTGTACAAAAGAGACACCCCACCTTATAGTTCTATAATGAGCACATTCAGCCTATTATTCATCGAAGGTAGGAGAAGCTAAAAAATCATTTGCACATGGTTGTAAGTCCATTGAATTAAAAGTGGTGTGTGTAAAGGCTAGGTAGAGCTGTTCCTATGGTGGGCAATGAAGTGAAAAAAGGCTTCATGAAAGCAATTGATGAGAAGTACAATGTTGAGGTGTCTGCAAATGACTAGACCAAATTTGTCACACTCAAGTGCTACGCAAGTAAAACAAAGATTTACAAGGAGACTAGTACAAGAGGACCTAATAGCATCACAGCATTTACAAGGGCCTCCATCACTAATAACCACAATAGTTGTTCCCCTATTATTACAAGTATGTAGTTCCTCCATTGATGATAATAAATGGTCTAGACATAACTTCATTCATTCTAGTATTGCACATACTTTTCTGGATTAGATTGCATGAGAGTTAATGCAAAAACTCTCACGCAATCTAATCCAGAAAAGTATGTGCAAGATTAACTGATATGGATTGTGGAAACTTGATATCATTAATTCATTCATTCTGTCAAGAGGAACAAGCATACCTTAAAGCTTTTGGTTTCACATAATACCTTGTGTCTCATAGAGAATCTAGCAACACCATGGGATGTGGACCCAATGAGATGGCACAAATTGATAAGGATCAAGCTGCAATAAGATTAGTTAGTGTCTAATGCAGACTTGGATCAAGTACCTGCAACGGGTAGCCATTTCAAGCAGACTCATACTAGCAGAATCTCACTCATTTTAAAAATGGAATTACAACTTGTTCATAAACAATTGAATTCTACAATCCAAGATTTCATCAGAAACTAATCATCCTATTTTGGGTATGCAAGCCTCATAGGTTATGTTGGGTCTCAAAATCACTGCTCCACTTCCTAGAGAAAAATCTCACTCACAAGGCCAAGGTTGTCATTGCGCAAGTGAAATCAGCTCATCAACAGACTCTGGAGGGATAATGGCCAACTCTACAAGAGCGAGTTAGATCTCCTATACTTTGAGCTCAGCTTAGACTCAGAAGGGTGTTCCCAAGGGTATATCTTAATAAGTATTGAAAAATCACATAAAATGATTAAAATGAGACAAGGACAGCCAAACCCAACTTGATGTCTTAGTCCCAAAGACTATCACTAGACTAAGAACAACTGGCTACATATAAACCTATATAGCTGATATAATTGTGCAAGCATGACCCACATGAAATGTATCTACTGAATGTTCACTAAAGAATGATTCCCTAGTTATAATGACAGTCATGGATGCACAGGAAGGACCACTTACTAAACTACTGATTAATGTTTTGATTTGATTGTGTGAGATTGGAGTGTGGTTCCAGACCAGTGCCTATCTATTGGGCAACAGAGTCACGCCACTGAGAAGAGAACAAACAGAAAAGGAAGAATATGCGGCTATGTATTAACATACACCAATGAATATGAAACCTTGCAGCAGAATTCATGCATAAAACTAATAAAGATCATTACAAGCCTTGCAATGTCTTCAAAATGCTGTCACATTCATCTAACTCAATGTTACATTCATACCAGCAAATGTGGCAAGGGAAAATCTCTAGCTACGACTAAGAAACTCTCCTAAATACATACAAAATGCCATGGAGACATTTTGCAACAAGATCTCATTACAATATTAATCTTCTCCTATTTCAAGTCTACAATCTCTCAATAAACTGGACTACAGCATTAGTGGATGCCTTGCAACTTCCTTAGCATCTGAAGAACACACAACGAGCCAACATTTGTCAGAATGATCAAAAATTGCCAACATATACACCCAGATGCCCAACCCTAATCATGGCACACAGTACCAAATAAAAATGGACGACAGAAGAGAAATCGCACCCATAATGAATGTTGTAGATCGAAAGGTGTGTTCAACAATAGCTTCCCATAGTTGAGGGAGCGATGGCATTAATTCAAGTAGGTGAAATCAAATCCACGAGGAGCAGTAATGGCAGTAGGTGAATTTGAAATCTGCAAGTAGAAACAATTCGAGCACCAACATACCAACCCATAGCCGCATCATTAATTCTTGGTTGGTGAAAGAGTCACCAATGCACTTTAATTTACCTAGAAATCCATCTAAAGAACAATCACAGGCCAAATACATGAAATTTGGATCAATTTGGCTTCAAAAACACATCAAGAACTCAAAATAGTGCATTGCAGGAAAATTAAGGTCAACCAAACATTTTGGTTCTTTTGCGGGGATTTTAACCACTACCGGATTTGCACATTTGAAAGATGTCTGGTACACTTGAAAACACCTGCCAAATATTCTGTTATTTTATCAATCTTCAAATGCACGTGAACATGCACTTTACAACATGTCAGGTTCGGATGAAAAGTCCCACTGGTGATGTCAGCAAGGGGTGACAGCAGCATGGTGTCAGCAAGTAGGAATAAGATGGATGGGATGAAAGAAGATAGTGAGCAAATGCATCGGAACCAGATGTGGAAATGAGCATTTGGATGTGAAAGGTGAAGTTCACTTGGAAATGCTCGCAAAGTTCTGATTGGGCACATATTCCTCGCAAAGCAAGAAGAACCAAATGAGTCGGATATGAAAGCAAAGAAGTGAAGTTTGGATGGAAATATCCACAAAGTTCTAGAGAAGTTGAACTTTCCCACAAAGTGGGAATATCAAAGGGAATCGGATATGGAAGGGGAGGAAAGGTGAAGTTGTTGATGGAAGAAGAATTCCCACAAAACCAACACTTAGTCATTTTCCACTAGAGACCTTTTGTGGGAATATTGAATAGAACCGAACATTGCAGGGAAAATAAGATGTGCCGAATGTAAGGAAAATACCCACAATGGCATAACTTCTTAACCATAAGGAATTTCTCAAAACTTCAAAAGGCAACCGGGCTTAATTTTTTGTGTTCTATCCACTGGTGCAAAGAAATTTAGACAAAACCCAACCCATGACTGATTTCTCAAATCGGTTACAAACTTGGGTAAACTAGCTAAGTTACAAAAAAAGGGAAGGAACTCAGGCAAAAAGGCAATTGCAAATTTGAGTCCCAACAGGTCATACCCAACCAACCTATGTTCATCTATCCACCTCAGTAAAACATTTTTCTATTCCCCATTTCATAGTTCTCTTTTTTTTCACTCACTAGCTCCCACTCTTTCTCTTCCTCTCTCTTTTTTCACTCAATAGCTGCCACTCTTTTCTTCCTCTCTTTTTTTCCATGAATTTCCCAGCCAAACCATAAAAGGATTCCCCCAAATAAATAATCATTCCCTTAGTAAAACAAGGCATTATATTTCCTTATCACCTAATGATATACTACTTAAACTCATTCTATTCAACAATGATATGCAAAGGTTAATGTCATAAATCCCTAAAACTTTGAAGAGATGCATGACTATTAATCATGCATGTCGATTTACAACTAAATAACCAGTACACATCCCTTGGGGCGGGTGGTATCACAAGGGCATCTGTCGTGTCTCCAAGGTGCTGCAAATGGGCAGGAACAAAAAAAAAAATTAATGTTAAACTCAGTCACCTATACGGTCTTCACAGTTGCACAAACCTTAAAACATATTCAAAAAATTTGGAATGCCAATGAAGCAGTTTTTTGTTGAACAAAATTATTTTTCAGTGCTTTACTCAAGTATTTTTGGGTGCACAATACATGTGTATTTCTCTGTTTAATTGTTTGAAAGTTCAGGTCTAGAGGTTGTAGCAGATTTTATTTCCTAGCATTAATACTGTTATCAGTATACTAGAAATAAGAAAGCATCCAACCCATTCAGGGACATTTTGGGAATGTGGTGACAGGCAGAACATCTCCCTATTTAATAGCAGTTTGGGTATTGGCTGTCATCCTCAATATCTCTTTAACGTCCAGGGGATGTCAAACCATACACCACCCGTTAAATGACAGTCAAAACAAAAAATAAAAACCTAAGGTGGGACCCACAAGTGTTCCAATCCAAAGGTTTCCATTTGAACACCCAGAAACCCTAGCACATATTCATTTAAGATTTCAGCTCATTTGTACTTTGTAACATCCATTGATATAAATGAAATTTAAAAATCATAATACATAATTAAAATGAAGATATGGATCATTGGATAAATGGAATGTGATTGCAAATTCGGCACATTTTATATACCTTTTTATATTTCAACTTCCTTTCACTTACTTTATACTATTTTTTATTTAATTTATATTTTGAAAATTTAAAATTACTTTTTAATATTATCCCCCACCATCCCCAAAATCCAGAAAATCTTTTGCCATCCCAAAATGCCAAAACTTGGAGAAACAGTGTTTTTTATACATTCGGCAGAGAATCCCCAACATCATCACCTGCTCTTCTCTCAAACAGAGGTTCTCCCAAGTCACTAATAAATACCCTTCTCTGAAACACATCATGGAAACTTGGGGTAACATAGCCTAACATTTATCTTCTGTTTATATAATCTTAAAAACTAAACAAATAAATATATTACCACACGAAATTCTCTATCCCTGAAGCATTACTGAAAAATGGAAGTTCATTTTCTTTCTTGCTATCAAGGAGTTAAAAATATGGAATCTGTTTTAGCTGCCACATTTCTGGATGTGTTCTTAACTTAGCATATCAATGATGATTCTTTTGCCTGCTAGGACACAAATGTCTCACACAATATTGTTCTTCTTCGTGTCTTCAATTCATTGGTTGAGAAAAGAGAAGGGTGGTCCTTTAAATACAATACAGGCAATTTTCCAAGAGAAACTGATAAATTGGCAACACACAATCATGGTAAATATGTTAACCATTCTGGCTCCAAATTGACTTCATGATAATTTACTGAGCAAGAAATTGTTTGTAACGATGCCAAAATCCCATTTCTAATGAATAAATAATTTCAGCTCTTAAGCCATTGGCATAACAATGAAATTGTATCCTTCAAAGCTTAATTTGGACTGAAACCTCAGTGTTTTTTTATTTTTTTCTTTGAACAATAAATTTTACTTTTGATTGAAGTTGCAATAACTTGAAAGTTAAAACTGATGCTTTTGGGGAGAAGCACACCTCTCTGTTTGCTGTTAAATTCACTAACTGGATTATTGATAGCATGATTGTTCCTTGCTTCAGAAAATATAATTTTTATTTTCACCTTCATGATATATTTCTCAATTATATTCCTTAATCTAGAAATACTAATTCTGTTCATTTATAGCCTCTGAATCACAGGCTGCTAAGTTCCAAAAAGGACAGAAAAAAAATTGCAGAAGCAAAAGCTTAAATGCAAATAAGTAAAATGAGGGGCATCTGTGAAGTGATAATTGATATTCGTATTCGTTATTCTGTTATTTACAAAAGGAGAGGAATACTCCTTATATAGCAAATTACAAGACGATGTTTCTAAAAATAAACCATCGTTAACTGAAGCAAACTAAAGCAGATAACTAAAAGATGCTAAAACGAACTAAAGCATAAACAGAATTACTAAAAGCTAACTAAGTTAACTAAAAGTAAACTAACGACTAATTAAAGCTAAGATGACCATTAAATATTACAATAAATACTTTAGTACTCTCCCTTAATAGTCATCCTACAAACATAAACCAATTATCCATGATCTTCTAGAAACGTATCATCGACGAGTGATAGTTCGAGAAGCATGACCACCTCGCGATTACTGGTCCTTTCCCACATAACAATCAAATCTAGACACCGACACTCAAAAACTGTGAGCTTCATCTACTTCCAGGTATTATAACTTTTCCCGTTGAACCTCTGCGTACTTTCCAACATGATGTTGGTCAAAGCAGCCATCCCTCCCATTTTCCAAAAGCCCGAAAAATGAGATAAAGTTTGTGATCAGCTCGCACGAAACCCTGGACAATCAGCTGGCACAACTCTCGTGATTTTTTTTTTTTAAATGTCTAAAATGAGGCTCAGTAACAGCAAGATTTTTCAGAAAAAACCTTCAAAACCTTTGAAAAAGCAAAAATCTTCCAAAATCTTCTGAAAACAAGATTTTTCAGAAAAAAAGTCTAAAAAGCAAAAAACTTTTGAAAATCGGCAAAAATTTTATAGAATTTTTTTCAAAAACTCTTGAATTCTTTAGAAATATTCTTCAAGATCGCCCAAATCAAATCATGAACTCAACCCAAATGAAGATGTTGCACACACAAGAAACCCTAGGCATCGAAACCAGTCTTCAAAAAAGGCCCAGAAAATGAAGAAAATGCCCACGAATCTTCAGAAAATCTGCCCAAAACTCAGAAAAAATCCATCCACAAACTGCAGATATAACTCACGACCTAGCAAAAAAACCCTTGAAAATGTGCACATACAGATCCGTGAAAATCTTCTTCAAAAATCTGCGAGTTCATGCAAAAGAAACCCTCAAATCTGCTCAAAAGTCTTCACAAAAATCTTCTACAACAAACCCTTAAAAAAGGGCTCGAGAAAAACCCTTCGATTTTTAAAAAAATTGGCTCACAAAAAATCTTTAAAATTTCTTTGATTTTTTTTAAAAATCGGCTAAAAAATCTTTATGAATTTTTATAAAAAAATCCATCAAAAGCATCTAAAAATTCCTTGGGAAAACAACAAGTTTTTATTACTAAAAAATTCGCCAAAAAAGTTCGAGCCTAAGCTCTGATACAATCAAATGATAATTGATATTCGATATTTGTTATTTTGTTATTTACAAAAGGAGAGGAATACTCCTTATATAGAAAATTACAAGACGATGTTTCTAAAAAAGAATCCATCGTTAACTGAAGCAAACTAAAGCGGATAACTAAAAGATGCTAAAACAAACTAAAGCGTAAACAAAAGTTACTAAAAGCTAGGTCAACTAAAAGTAAATTAATGACTAACTAAAGCTAAGATGACCATTAAATATTACAATACATACTTTAATAATTTGTTCATCCAAGATGGGTTCAGACCTGCAAGTCTGATTGTAAACACAAAGAGTTCCAACAGTGGCTTTCTGTATTGAATTGATTTAAAAATCAAGAATGAGATACAAAGATTAGGGCTTTCCCTTAATTTCTAGCTGAAATTGAAGGAAACCCTAAAGATACCAAATGACAAACTTAAACAAGCTAACACAATATATATCCCCAGGTAACTAATATGTAGACCATATGCCAGATTGCATTCTTAACACTTTGTTGTAAACAAGTACACAATAGAGACCCATGCCATGGTTGTTTAGGCAAGGAATGACTCCTGGCAGGAAGACATGTTTTGTAGGCAAGGAATGACCCCTGACATCTCAATGGATATCTAAGTCCCAATTATGTATCTCACCAAGCCTCATTTTCTCATGAGACCTTTCTGGAAAGCAAAGTGAAAAAAATGGATTACTATTGGGTCATCCACAAGGTCATCTAGTGACACTGGAGTTGGAGAGAGACTTTTGGTCGAGGAAGAACTTCCATGACACTCAAGCCAACATTTTTGCATTACCTTGCTCTTCCAAAAAACCTAACACTAGTAGGGGCAAAATGAATGCTTTTATTGCACCCCATACCACATCTAGAACCTAACCATCTTTAGAGAGCATGGGATCAAGAAAGTTCATGCATGCAATAGAAAGCGAATATATAATTTATGAGATCTCTCTTAGCAAACAATGACTAATGTCCTCACCATTTTGATTCTTGGCTTCAAATATGTTGAAAGATGTTGTGCAAGATAATTGCTAAGCAAGCAAAGATAGGTTGCACTATAATGTAAAATGGGCAGACAGATATAAAAATTCATACATCGATCAAGTTTTGACACCCAAGAGTGGCAAGGCTTTTCTTCAAATCTATGGATTTATTTCATAGAGTGAAATCAGCCCACACACTTCTCTTCCTTCTTGATGAGGCAGTGAGCAAGGTTGGGCCACAATATGTGGTTAAATTTATCACAAATAATGCAGCTGATTGTGTCACACTATTGGTTCAATGTATCACAAATAATGGACTATTTTTTATGAAGTACCCTACATTGTTTTGGAGCTTATATGCAGCACATTTTCTTAATCTAATTGTGGATAACATTTGTAAATTTCCACAATTTAAACATGTAGTAAAGAAGGGGAGATTCATCAGTAAGTTCATATATGATTGATCACACTATAGTGCTGAACATGATGAGATCCTCTACCGAGGAAAAAGAACTTGTTCACCCAGGTGCAAATAGATTTGCCACTCACTTCCTTGTTTTACAGAATTCATGTGCATAGAGCATGAACCTGAAACATATGCTTGTTTGACTGGATTAGGTCGATTCTAGCTTTCGTGATCACATGGATGGCATCATTGTTGCATGCCTTGTTTTTTATGAGTTGGTTTAGATGGATAAACATGAGCTCATGCAAATTTTAGAGCCATTGATTAGAGTGTTGAATTTGGTTGATGGAAAAAAAAATTCTTGCTAGCTATTTTTTGAGGCCACAGATTGGGCAAAGGAGGCATTAAGGTTTAAAATGTAGAATGGAGAAGACAGGCGCATGCCAATATGGGAGATAATTGATCCTAATGGAATTGGCAACTACATTGTTACTTCAATGTTGTTATATACTATTTCAATCCAGCATTTTTTTATAGTACATCATTTAAGGATGATGCAAAGGTAACTGAGGGCCTGGCCTATTCAAGTGCATTGCAACATTTTTTTACTAATACAAAAGATCAACAAGCATCTGTTATGAAGTTGCCAATGTACCAGAAGGCAAAGAGACTTTTCTCTGAAATATGTGCAGTTAGACTCAAGGCAGACTTTAAAACCAAGCATTAAATTTTAGATTAATAAATTGCAATCAGGCCTCAAGTTTTTGGATTTTGCTTATTGAGAATTTTAAATACATTATGAATTTATTAATGAATTTCGATCTTGCAACTAATCCAATGTCATTATAATGATGGGGCTACTTTGGCAAAGAAACCAAATCATTTCAATGGATAGCAATACGTATTCAGAGCCAACTCTGCAATCCTTCTGCTTGCAAGCATTCTTGGGAGTGCATTTTGTTAGAGTAATCATTCATTAGCTAATAATTAATTAATCTTTAATTTATTATTAGGCTAATTTCACTTTAAGCACTTAAGCTAAACTTAGGAGTGTTTTTTTCTTTTATTAGATTGAGCTATTAATGGATCATTTTGTCTCATCACATGTCAGGTTGACACTTGTCATGATCCAATCCCTTTCTCATTTAGGGTTTGCTCTTATGAGCACTCTACTTCATTGTATTATGAGGCTCTCCAGAAGTTCGGTAAAAGCTCTTAGCATCTCTTGTATGTTTTTCTTGTTGAGGAAATAGTAAATCATTATTTGCAACTCTCATGCGTGGAAGATGTTTCCATTTTCTGTTTGATCCTGCCTTGTGTGTGTTTTTCACAATTCTAACACATTTAAACAAACACACATTGAGAAACACAACCACCTAAACCAATAACAAATGAATGATTTGGCATTCAGTCACACACAACTTTTCATCCTTTAGTTTAAGAAAAAATCAAGGTTAAGAGATTAGAAATGCACTTGAACACATACAGTTTGAGAAAAAGAACAGCCTAAGCCAACAATAAATGAATGATTTGATGTTCATTCACAAACAACTCTTGTCCTTTGGATTAAGAAAATTCAAGGTTAGAAACTTACAAGTTACTAAATTAACTATTAAGTACAGCCAAACTTTAATGAAGTTCAACCTAACTTTCTTATTTTAGATTTTAAGTACTTCAAGTTCAATCAATTTGAATTTCTAGAATA
This sequence comes from Sequoia sempervirens, assembly GCA_007258455.2. Taxonomy (NCBI): domain Eukaryota; kingdom Viridiplantae; phylum Streptophyta; class Pinopsida; order Cupressales; family Cupressaceae; genus Sequoia; species Sequoia sempervirens. Next base: position 241,096 of record VDFB02117679.1, on the reverse strand, counting down.
CACTAATAGGCCAGAACTTGTGCCTTGCTAATATTAGGTAGTGTCAAAATGATCATCCAATTGAGATTGATGAGATTGATCATTAATCAAAATGGATTGTAGCCAATAATGAGCAATCCTTTGATGATGAGGATTTTCCCATCTTCAACAAGACATATGATAATCATAACAGCAGTCAAAGGGAAGAGAGGCAGATACAAGGCATTGGCTTTCCATTCTATAGTCTAGGAGCCTCATTGGCTAATTGTGTTTTTGAGTTTTGTTTTGTACTCTTAAGATTTATGTTGTAAGTAGAACTTGATTGAGAATTTGAGTATAATTGGCAATATTGAAAAAAAACTTTATTTATGTCTTATGTTTGTTGCTCTTTGTACATACTATATTGGACATGAAATAACAATAATAGTTTATTTTCTTAGATTTGTAAGAATATTTCAGGATTTTCAAAATTGCCAAGATTTTCTTGTGTTTTACCCGTTTTAAACCCAATTTAATTGAATTGCATTTAAACTTTCAGTTAGCCATGTCAATGCAGTGTAAACGAAATGCTACAATGGCATAGTTACCAGTATGTGATGTTTTGGATTGATAGACTGTTCTTGTAATATAGTGATTCATTTTTGTTGAATTGTACAGTGGGTTGGGTTTTCAGAAATACAAAAGTGATTTTGATTCTCGGAATGATAGTTATAATTGTGAAAAATTGACTTATACTTGCTTCCAACTTGTGTTAACATTCAAATCATGATAAGCAGATTCTGCACTTGGAAAATTTAATCATTAAACTAGGTAGCTTAGAACTAGAAAACTTCATCAAAACAATAACCTTTGAATATGCTAATCTACAAACACATATTGCTGAAAAAATGAACAGTGAATACACAGTATGGAACTCTCAAACCTGCAAATATCTTCTCATTAAATCTGAAAAGAAATAAATTGCACTGAAATGAAATTTTAGAAAAGAGAATCTATATGCATCATTATTTGAAAACTCATGACTTGGTAGGCCCAAATTTGCCTCGGACTTAGTGACTCAGAAAAAACTTTCCAAAAAAAGTAACTGCCTATACATGACTGCAAACTGCTCATTCATGACTAGAAATGCCCAACACCCTCCCAGGCATAGGCAAACAGTAAATGTTATACCACCTGCTCACGATCAAAAAGACTTGCCCGCGACTGGAAGATGTGTCCTCAACAGGCTGCGACAGGAAAATGTGCCCATGGGATTGCAATTAATGGCATTTGCCATATGCATGGTCAAGGGTGTTTACACACAGTGAGAATCCTGCATTCTGGTCTTCACATGGTGCAATTCCTGCAATGTCCCCATGGTTTCAGACAAGTTTTTTTGCCAAGGTTTATTGAGTTTTTGGCAATTAACTCACCAATTTTCTCCAAAAAAATCACCCCCAAAAGCTTTGGACAAGTGACTTGGCAACAGTATTGTCTTGCAAATCAAGTGAGTTTCTTGTGAGTTTTCAATCTATGATATCCATTCTAATTAAGATTAGAGTACGTGCACTTTAAATGGACAAGTGCACTAAGAATCTAACTAAGACAGACTAAACAAGGAGTCAAGTAAAGCTCCAAGTTCAACTTACAACTCACTGGGGTGAAACTGAATTTGATCAATCAATCAACCTACTCCAACAACTAACAACTCATAATCAAAGTAGTTGAGACTAAGTTCTATTCACAAATGACTCAAGTCTCAAGTAGTTAACTGGGCATTAACATTAAAGAAGACTCCCTACATGACTGGGTGTTATTCTCCTACATAACTGCATTGTCTCCATGCTGATCTCTCAGCTGCACAGATACCAAGGTGAACTTTGCCATCACTACTACACCGTACTGATGCTGCTCTTGACAGCACCTTCCACCCACCTGCACACAGACCAAGGCTGCTGTTGGGTACGTACCTCTGCTAACAGATAAAACTCTTTAGCAATTTTGGGCTAGTTTCATATTCATTTCATCTCAATACTACTCAAATCCCTTTTAAATAACATTAAGATTGTCTTATAATTCAACATAAGTAATTTGTGTTAAAATCTGATGTGAATTAAGGCTGTCTAATTTAATAATGGAAAAGAATAAACCTTGGTGATTTGAAGATATTATTATTTTATATTACACTTTTTTATTTTGGCCATTGTGTAGAGGGAATCAGATATATTTCATAATACAATTTAATGGCATAGAGATAGGTTGTATTTTTCATAAAAGAAATTCAGAAACAAAATGAATCTTTTGGGAATTTTATGCACTGCAGTATCCAATGAAATATGAAATTGGAAAGCAGAAAATGTCATGTAGGAACTGTTGATCTGTAAATTTACAATAGAGCAAGCAACTATCCCAACTTCCACAAAACAGAACAAGGACGGCAGAAGAGGATGGATATTCATGATCAGATTCACCAAAAAATGGGGATAATCCTTGAGGGTGACTAGTAGGGTGAAAAGCTCTACAAGAACATGCGAAATGTGCAGAATGGAAAACAAGCGGTCAAGGCAGCATAAGTGGCAAGCTCAATATTTTACAAAAAAAAATTGCATCCAATAGAACAAGCCAAGAGCTTCTCAATTTGATACAAATCAATAGCATTCTCCACCCAAAATAAGGACTACAGAATATTTGTAAAGATAAAAGGTAAAGATAGTTTTTGTAGGTTGTCAACAAATAAGACTAATTTGGTGTATGAGACCCCACTTATTCAAGCATTCCACAAGGGGTTTTTTTCTATTTACCTAACATATTGTTCAAATGAAGTGTTCAACACTAACCCCTGCCAGGTGAAAACCTTCAATTTAGAGTACACAAGCATCCTACATAATGTATAATCAATAATAAAGCCCAATAGCTTAGATAGATATATTTGTATATCTTTGGCAGGCACATGACTGTCCATATTGCTTATGATTATAAGACAGCCTTTTCGGGGCCAGCTAAGCATCAATACAATTAAACGAGTTGAGGTCAAACCAAGAAGCACATATGATGTGAAACTAAATTAGTCAAACCTTAACAAGTTAAAAGAGAAGATCAAGGATTCCTAATGATGAAAAGAGTCTGGACTGTAGGACAATTGATCTTCTAAAACCCATAATGATAAAGCTATGCTCCCTGGGGACACGACCCCTGTCCAAAATGACCCCGTCCCCTACAAGAGACATTTCGAGGACATGAAAACAGGTAGGAAACAACCCCACCCCATTCCCTTTTTTTCAAATTTCAGAAATGTCCCTAAGACATCAAAAAAATTGCAAGGCCTGTCCCCAAGATGGCCAAGGGACATCTGTTAAAGGGAACCATTAGCCATCCTCTAATGTACTCAAGCACATTTTAGTTAATAAGTGGTGTGTGCCATTAAGATCTGTGTGGTTTTGAAGGGCTTCATTTGGGCTGCCCCCGAACCCTACAAGGAGCGCTGCCCCTCAACCCCATTGCAAATGTTGCCCCCAAACCCCCACCAACCTATAAGTCTAACCAAGTGATAGACCAATGATTAATCATGATCACAAGATCTACAAAAGACATATACCCTGTTCTAGATCTATGCATCTTCACAACCAAGGACTATTTTGTTTCATACATTGGACATGTTTAGTATACAATGACCGCCACATGCAAAGTTGGCATGCTATAATCATTATACTACTGAATATGAGTTTAAGTCATAGTTGCTAAGAAATGCCACTTTCATAATGCAAAAATGTATCACCCTGCACAAACAACTCATAGACCAATTCCATCTATTAGTATCCCAGCTGTGATCAAACTGGAACATAACCAATTATCTTTTTACTTAACCATTCCTCTTTGTTAATGAGTTTGACAACAGAACATGCAGTCTAGAAGGCTTTAGCAAAACTTCGATAATAAATCCCTCACCTGAATAAACACACCCATTACTTATGTCTTTATTAACTCATGCAAGGTTCTATAATGTCTATGATGAATGCCTAATCAATGTTATCATATGAATAATTTTAATTTCCATATATTTTAAAATTTTCCCTATTTTTTAATAGCCATCCCCTGTTGTCCACTTAAAAATAGCCTTATAAAAAGCCCATCCCAGAAACACAACCTCCCTATCCCCTGCCATTTCCATTCCGGATACTTGGGGGAGCATAGCAATAAAGCTATGAAATTGAAATTTTGCAATGCTAACAGCACCTATAAGAAATAGCCAAACTTACTCAATATATAAACTCCATTGCATTATAGAAGTGAAACAAGCTGAAAACAACAGCAATAAATTGATGAAACTTTGGCACACAGAAATTAATAAAAGGCAGACCTTGGCCCTTGATTTTCCAAGTCACATTCATCATTGTTTGCATCCAAATTTGGATCTGTTTCATCGTCTACATCAAGAAAGTATCTCTGAAAAAAAGAAAATTGTTCATCAGGAAAAAAGAATATTTGACCACTCCATTATGTGAGTAAAATTTCATCTTAGTGACTAAACATTTGATTCAAGTTCTTCAGAATATGTGCCATTTGAAACAGCTAATCTTACACAGATTTAAGACAAAGCATGATTTAACCATGATATCCATGAAGCGGGGATTCCATTATATTCATGTCCATAAAAAACAAAACATGATAGCTTAAACAACATAAAATATTTTGAGCAACAAAATCAGGAAAAAACAAGAGAAAGGTGACACATATGGAACTCTTTTTAGGGAGGTACAACAAGCATGCAGTCTATGCATAGCTTTCTTCATATAGAAGTCTCAGTCTAAAGCAGCAGAAGTCTGAATGATGTCGGTTCATATTAGAAAGAGAGAGAGAGTGTGTGTGTGGGTCAACATTGACTCGTCTCCAAAAAACAAGTATAGCGTTCGCATGATTGCAAGAAAATAACACAGTAGGGAATTTTTCAATATGGATATATTTTGCTACAATGGATTTAAACAATATAACAATTTTTTTCCAGGTCCTGCAAAAATTTGTGTTAAAATCAGAAATGATAGTCCAGGTGAAAAAAGACATTTCTCTTATCCCTAATGAGAGGATGTGTCCATGCACTTTGACTTAACTCAAAAAGGCATTAAATATTTAGTCACTGGACCATACTTAAGCAAGTATGAAGTGGGCTGCAAACAAGATACCAAATGAAATTTAGCTACAAAGGCAAAGAGGATTCGTTCAAAGGCCTTTACTCCAATCAGGAAATTGAATGTCAAAGGCATTTATGGACTTTTGACCACCCCGAAAAATGCAGTCAATATTTAGTCACATGGAAACTTTTGCAATTAAGAAATGAACTGAAAACAAAATGTCAAGTAAAAAATCATTTCAAAGAGGTTGAACAGGGTTCACCATAAAGGCAACGCAGAAGTTCCATCCGTAGGCCTTTGCCTTTAATCAACAAATTTAAATTGAAAGGAATCTGCACCTTTTGTCACCTGACTATGATTCTAAGTTTACATCCAATTACATTTCTGTTGGCTTCACAAGCTCCATTTAAAGAGATTCCTTGCAGACAAAATGAGGCAAAAGTAACAGAAAAATAAAGATAATAAAATGAATAGCATCTTGATAATAAAATGATCTAGGATATGCTAGTACAATCCCTTGAAGCTAATGTCTTGAAGCTGTCTATTTACCATTTTTATAGGTCGTTATTGATCTCAACTCTCAAGTGATACCATGCTCAATTACAAAATTATATGAAAATAAAAAAGGGCAGAGAAACATGCAAATCAGACTGCAAGTTGAAAAACAATCGAAATTAACAGCACACAGCAAAGGCATCAAAAACAATCATTGAGAATTCTGTCAACAAAAAAGGATACTCAAAGACATCAGAGAGAATTCTGCAGCACTTGAAAAATGACCACGGGGAATATTATTACTAATCGTTTTCGATAAGATAATTGCTATGGCAATCTCTTCCATTGCATTGAATTTCCTATAAAGTGAATTCCAGCAAATGCTTGGGATGCCATTGAGAGAGAAAACATGCAAAGGTTATACGCCCAAATGAAACTGTGGAGCTTTTCAAGCAAATGGAAAAACAGATAGATTATCGACATGGCATGCTATTTAAGGTTCAAGACAGGCTTTCTTAATATTAGAGTACTAATGTTTTAAAATGCATCTGAAATATTCTGGTTCCATACTAGTAATTTGGCTATGCATGTGTATTCCTATAGGGTAGGCTTATGCATGGAACCTGATTAAAAATACTTTATAATAAAGTACATGAAGGGTAGCAGTGAGAGTAATCCGATTTTCCAGCTAGCTAGATGCCCTCTATGCATATCGAGAAGTTTTAGAAAATACAAGAAACCAGTGATACTAAAAATATGTGTACACCTTCAAACATTAAAACAAATTTAGTGTCCACGACAATGCAGATGACTTTTGAAAATTTACACAGTTAAACAGCTTAACATTATTATCTTCTTGTGCTGAATTAATTAAAAGATTGCCCCAAGAAATGCCAAACAAGCATTTAGCACAGACAAATTGATCATAAACCAAACAATAAAAATAATTTAAAATCAGTTAACATGCCTAAAAATACAGTCCCAAGCAGACTTAGACAAGATTCTCCTCAACTCTGGCAGCTTAGCTAAAGGAAGTCCTGTTTAACACGCGTGGGGCATGCTTCATGCAGTATTTCTACAGAAAAACAAAATACTAAAACACCAGGTAAGGTGATCAATAATGCTTTTCAGATAATATCTAAATTAAAAGTTGGCAAATCATGTTTCAAATTCACTAAGGGAAAAAATATTGGATAGTCTTACGAAGCTTCAAAAAGTGAAATGATAGTCCCTGTTGAGCCTTGCAAGGCATCACAAAGCAAAAGTAGCATGCACAGTGTCATCACATTTTTGGGAGATTCAACCGCTACAAAAGCTGGAGTATGAAGATAAATCAAATACGTTTAAGTCAATTGCATCCTACAGTAAGGCAATTTGTACAAGATGATCAAGTAATTCATTTTAAGTAATCCATTTTGTTCTGTATTGAATTTCATATTCAAAAATGTCCCCAGTCCAATCAAAGAAATAGCCACTAGTGTCACAGTACAATTTACACTGTTTCAAAACAATTACATGGAATTTTCAAGAGATTTATAATCAAACGAAGCAATCTATTTTATGGTGATGTAGTAATCATTGTTATATTTTTAGATCTGTTTGCACAAACAAAATTCTCTTGGAATAGAGACAGAGGAACAACACTGAAAAGCATATAATGTCAAGTAGGAGGCTCAATGTGTTATAATTTTTAATTTCATTTTATTGTGCTTTATAAATTCATTTAACTATGCCTTACAGTCTTATTGTCCTTAAGCTTATATGCTTGGAAATTCCAAAAGATCTTTCAATTTTCTCAGATGTTTCTTTTTCCATTTGCTTTCATATGACAATATCAATATACTTAGTATACTAACATGTGATTAACCAGAATGTATTAAGTGACCTGTAAATAATAGTTTAGAATGGTAACATAAACATGCGTGCATGCTTATATTACAGTGCCAAACAAAAAGAATGAGTGGGAGTAAACAAAATAAATGGAATATTGGACCTGCGTAGTTGCTAGTCTATGCTTTAGAAGATAAACATGAGATAACATAGAGAACCTGTCCAGCATTGTGATGCTGGAGAGATGAAAAGCTTTAAGACACTCACATCTTCCTCAAGCACTGGATCACCAGTCACAAAAGAAGGGAGTGGAGTAGGTTCCAGTTCTTTCTTGTATACTTTTTGCATTTCCTCTGCAACAGCAACTGCTAGTGCATCCTGGACTCACAAAGTGCATATAATAAGGTAAGTGAATGAATAACAATCAATAACTAACCTTGATGCATAGCATGGAGTAAAATCCCATTAACTCAATATGATTTATAGTTTTACCTGGTGGGCTTCAAATGGTGGATTGTAAGAACACCCAGGTAAGTCTACTTCTACTGCTGGAATGACAGACTTCCTTGGCTTCCATTTCAAGCGCTTCTGCAAATAATTATTTTGCAGGTGGCATGAGTAAAAACAGTTATTACTCGATAACGCATTTAAATGTAAATTCCTTTTTCTTTACTCATATGTATCTTTTGGCCTACACTAAACTTTAAATATTAAAGATATTTTGAAGTCAATTTGTATTCCAATGGTTCTATTCATTAATTCTGGTTCAAACAGTTGCAATTTGCAATATTGCCCTTAAGGAAATTAAATTAAAAGTCCCAACTGTTCAAGTATTGGCCTTATTTTGCACACAAAGTTATAAATTCTCTTTATTTTTCAAACAAAAATTGTTTCTTTGATGCAGCTGAAAAGGAATCATTTTATCTTTACCTACAGCAAAAAGACACCTTTAGATTCAAATATAACCCAACTCCTTCTCTACAGTCTCATGAGTTTAATCTTGGAACTGGATCATCCACATCTGTAGGAGCAAAATGGTGAGCCAAGGGAAAAAAGTCCAAGCTTATAAGTTGTTAACACCTTGGATTTTGTTAAAGTTTTATTAAAATTCAGGCAAAGGCATTGACCCTTCATGTTAAACATCCTCATGCTTCAATTGTCAGACCCAAACAAACAGGATTTGTTCATATCAAAAATGTTCTAGATAATATCATAGCATCAAAAATCTTTGGGGAAGAATCAGCAAACCAAAAGTATAAGCTTTACCTATAAATCAGGAAAAAATTGGGTTTTCAAAAAACATTCAAACATGCAAAAAAAAATGAGAGAAGCCTGCTGTTTTTTAAATCTGAAGTCACTTAATAACATAGAGATATAGAGAGCAAATAAAAATGATTGTTTAGCCCATGAAACATAATACACAGCTTCATCCAATTTGTTTGTTGTTTCTATGGAACCTTGTAATATGGGTTAAAAACATAAAACCCTATACTAACCCAAAAATGCTTGTCAAACTCAAAATCAACTAAAAATGGTAAAGAATTGCAATAATACACAACCTATGTCACAAGGTTTAGGTACATATTCATGTTCAACAATGAAGTAAATTCAGAACAAATTTGTTGATTGATAAAATTCAGGGGAAAAGATCGCGATTAAGTATGAATATTATAAACATATATTTTTAAATTTTTAATAACTCGTATTAAAATCTAATAAAAACCTTAAACACTAATTAAAATTAATATTAATAATTTAAATTTGTGATAAAATTTAATAGACAAAAAAATTGTTAGAAAATATTTTAAAAATTAAATTTATCAATAACTCATTTTAGAATCTAATAAAAACCAAAATGCCAATTAAATTTAAATATTAATAATTTTCAATTAATTATAAAATTTAATAAACATACAATTTGTTATAAAATATTTTTAAAAATAAAACTTAATAATAGTTTAATAACTACTAAAAATGTTAATATTACTTATAATTTATAAATATCAAATCTAACATTATATTCAAAACTTAAAATCTAATCAAATAATGCAGGTTCTGATTGACTTCATTGCTGCTGAAACCTAATGTGGAAACCAAAAACAATGAAACTGTTTTGAACAATTTGCCTTGATGATTCTGTTTCTATCTCCATATTCTGATTCAAAGCGAGCCCTAACTCCATCTGGCTGCCAACACAAACACAGCACTAACAACACACGGCCTTATCCAAAAAATTTGCTGTTTTTAAACCCCTTTAATAGAGGTTAAAACCCTATTTTGACCAAATAAATCACTTATCAAAAGTAAAATTGATTAAAACAGACAAAAGGCATTTCATTTCTCGCTTGCCAAGTAGATGAGAAAAATGTTTCCAACAGCTTGCAAAGCCTATACTTTTTTGCAAGCCTCATTCTGTAGTATTCAACAGTAGAGAACATAGTAGCACAGACAAAGCCAGGTGTAATATGAAATATCCCATTTAATTTGTTTTTTTGATATATAACAAACCCTAGCTCACAATCCTAATAGTTGCACAAAAAGAATACTGCCAATATCAAATCCTAGCACAATCTATAGGAATTTGCACAATTAAACATAATATGAAATCCTTATTGCTTCATGATGAGATAGATTCAGAAATTACAGTCAATGGTATTCTTTAATCAAATTTAATGTTCAAAATTTAGTTCAGAAAAACTAAATTAATTGTTTGAAGTGGCTGCTATTTCATCTCAAATCTGCAGCAATCTATCTCTTAGTGAAATGCCTTTGAGATGCCTCAAAATATGCCTGAAATCTGCCCTTAGAATGCCACAGCCAGCTGCTAGTTGAAAAAATATTTTAATTCAAACTAAAATTAATCGAATTTGCAGTAGTGTTACGAGACTCGCCAAGACTTGGTGAGTCGCGAGTCGAGTCACCCTGGCCGAGTCTTGGGAGCTTGGACTCGGCCGAGTCCTACCGAGTCCTTGCTAGACTCGCCGACTCGCCAAGTCTAGGCGAGTCTCGTCAACAGGACTCAGCAAGCAAGGTTTGAAAAGTGCAAAAAATTACATGAAATTTGAAGTTAAAACTTGTTTTTTTTTTCTTATTGCGAATGCAAAATGATGTATGCCATGAAGGTTTGTATAGTTTTGGAGGTCTCAATTTGGGCGCTACCACAGGACCCTGCGAGGGGGCATTGCCCCTTGACCCCGCTAGGGGCACTACCCCCAGACCCCTGCAAGGGGTGTTGCCCCTTGACCCCACTAGGGGCGCTGCCCCCAAACCCCCGCAAGGGGCATTGCCCCTTGACCCCACAGGGGGCGCTGCCCCCAAACCCCTGCAAGGGGCACTACCCCTTTACCTCGCTGGGGGCCCACAAGGGGCGTTGCCCCTTGACCCCACTGGGGGCGCTACCCCCAGACCCCCGCAAGGGGCGCTGCCCCTTGCCCCGTTAGGGGCGTTGACCCTTGACCCCACTGGGGGCACTTCCCCCACCCCCACAAGGGACGCTGCCCTTTGACCCCACTAGAGGCATTGCGCCTAGACCCCCACAAAGGGCACTGCCCCTCAACCCCATTAGGGCAATCACTCTAATACTTGAGACTATGGCTACTGCATCATCCAGGACCTATCTTAGACACATTTGTAGGAAGGATGCAGGCTCCTTTGAGCCATAGACTTCTAGTTATTGTTTTGAATCTTTTGATATTTCATATTTGTTTTGAATCTTTTGATATTTCATATTTGTTTTGAACATTTGATGTCATGGATTTCATATTCCATGAGTTTTGTATACATTCAAGTCTTTGACTATATATCTAAGTGTGCTATTTCCTTGAGCAACTCAGCTACAATTTGTGTTTATACTTATATGATCGATGTATACTCGTGTTAGTGACGAGGACCTTGATTGGGTTGACTAGGCAGATAGAGAGGCTGAGGCTATAGCCATGGCAGAGGAGGAGGCTAAAGCACGAGCAAACACATCCACAACTAATGTTGGTGAGGGTGGCATGGAGTCACGAGCAAAGACTATGGCTGCATTTGCTACATCATCTAGGACCCACCTTAGATGCTTTCATAGGAAGGATGTAGACTCCTTTGAGCCATAGACTTGTAGTTATTGTTTTGATATTTGATATTTGTTTGGAACATTTGATGTCATGGATTTCATATTCCATGAGTTTTGTATACATTTGACTATATTTATATATCTAAGTGTGTTATTTCCTTCCAGCAGCTCAGCTACAATTTGTGTACTTTATACTTATGTGATCAATGTATCCTTGTGTATGTGATCAAATTTGCTTCTAGTTAATGATGTTATTGTGTCTTTAAGGTTTATTCAATAAAGGGTGCTTGAAACAAGTTTTAAATCCTTAAAAACCTCTAAATTTCTAGGGTTTTCTCATTTTGCCGAGTCTGTGCAGATTCCGAAAGCCGAGTCCTGAGTCCTGAGCCGAGTCACCCTAGCCGAGTCTGAGGCGAGTCCGAGTCTCGTTACTATGATTTGCACAATAGTGATCTCCATGTGAAATCACTCTAAGGAATTGTGGGTTTCATCCTCCAATCCTAGGCCTAGATGATATTCGTCCTCAAATTAATTGAACCAAAGTCCCATCCTCCACAAGGAGTAGAAATCAAATAGCCTCTTTCTCCTTGCTTGGTCTCTCTTAAATAGCCTTTTCCTCCAAGGGTCATAACTCTTCAAATGCATCTTAATTAATATTAAAAATAGACTTAATTTATAATTTCATTTCACAATATTACTTAACCCTTTTTGGAAGCGGCTCCTGTACACTTGATCTCAAAGACTTCCACTTTCTTTTTTGACTTTTATTTATAACTGCGGCTTTAATTCCTTTAACTCCATGACTTTAGACTTCACAATTGCCTTCTGTCTACGGCAGCAACTTTACTTTTGATTTCCTTTTTGGCAGCTTCTGACAAACATGATTTATATGGGGCGGCTAATTCTGTTTTATCCTCAGTTAATTTTTACAATCCCCTTTAAATATTTGTTTAATCCTTCAGACACTGCCTTAATAAAATATTCAATATTTCTGAATATTTCAATCTCAGAACTGAATTCAATGAAGCACACTTCTATCCCCTAATAGGATTACCAAACAATTCAGAAGGTTTAGTCTTGGTTTAATATCGAAGAGGAGACATTACACCAGGACTTCTCCATTTGGCTTCACAACATCTCATGGACTTGAGCCCCATAGAGTAAAAACTAAAATATAAACATTTATAGAATTGTGTTGCATATGCTTTTATGCAGCTTGCCTGCTCTTGCAAAATTTCAATAAGAACACCAGAACACCAACCTTGAGCAACAATCAAGAAAGAAAGTTTCAAGCATATTGAAATATAGAAATAAGATAAGAAAGTTTCAAGCATATGTCTCCTCTTCGATATTAGTCTTGGTTTAATATCGAAGAGGAGACATTACACCAGGACTTCTCCATTTGGCTTCACAACATCTCATGGACTTGAGCCCCATAGAGTAAAATATAAACATTTATAGAATTGTGTTGCATATGCTTTTATGCAGCTTGCCTCCTCTTGCAAAATTTCAATAAGAACACCAGAACACCAACCTTGAGCAACAATCAAGAAAGAAAGTTTCAAGCATATTGAAATATAGAAATAAGATAAGAATGCCCAACCCTGGAAAGGTGAAAAGCATATTAATAACAAACCATCAAACTGAAGGCATCAATGAAATTCAAGCAAGTCAGAAACAACAAGAAAAACTGGAAAAGAAGCAAATAAGCACCAGGCCAGAGATAACCTCCCTAAGCCAATGGGGAAAGAGTCTAAAGAGCTAAAATCCCAAGAATTGTTTATACTCACAATTCCTTCCCCCCTAGTAACAAATTCTTAGAGATGCTTGTGTGCTAAGCAGGTCTTCTTGCCTTCTAATAATTACCAACATACATGAGGGAAAAAAGTCATCGTTGTAAATGAATATTCATGGAGGTCATGTTGAGATGATTCAAATAAACACGTCAATCCCACAAAAAAGTAAAATTTTAATTAAAAAATTCCTGTTAAAGTCTTCAACACATAACACATCCCTAAACATGCTATCAAAATTCCAAAATAGATATCCCAGAATAGCAATTAGACAAAGACATCTTTCACAGATAAGTACCTTTCAAAAGCTGCTAACAATTTCCAAGTAAAATCAACCCCAAAAGTTAGTAACAGGGCCTTAAAGAAAAGCTCAGAATGCAAGCTAGAATAGTGGAGGAAAGGTGTAATGTTAGCATGTGTTGTCTTGATGTGACATGCAATGGTAAGTCATTTTACATGTCCTTTAGGTAACAGAGAGTAATGGCACCTGCAAAATTATAACAACAATATCCCTTGGTTACAACCAGCTTTTTGATATAACTCCCAGAAAATAGAGTTTGCAACATTGTCTGCGACACAACAAAAACACCAACATTGTATTTAAACAGCATCAGATTTTGTTATTCTGTAATTGATCATACATGTTTTAGTATGTAAGTGAACAACCCCCTTTATCTTCGTGACCATTGACCTTCCTCCAGCCACCATTGAACCAACCTCTTGGCTTTGGCCTTTATGGAACTTCTCTGTGCCTCTAGTTATCAGCATAATCTATCTCTGGGAGCATTACATGTGCCTTCTCTCACATTATCTTCCATCATCAGGTGACATATTACACATCATTATGTATTTGTTGAATATGCATTTTTATTGAATTATAATTTATATTAGCATTTGCTAGATTTATTGTGTTGCAGCACACTCTGTATCGAGAATCAAGATAACACAATGCACTGTTCACATACTCTTGCATGTGTGCAAACCATAATTGCAGCCTTCTTAGGAGTCTAGGACTCAGCCCTCACTTATGCCACATGGAGGCACACAGATCATTTGTGTTGGCCAAAATATATGCATACTCTTCGTGGTTTCATTAATCTCACTCTTATATTAACTCTCCTAGATCCTCTGGTATGGTATAGCAAAAACAAAGAGCCTTCTATTGCATAAAATTTTCAGATTTATAATTGAAAAGATAGTGACTAGGTTAGATTCCTACCATAAGCAAGGTACAAAGGTGTAGGTGAAGTTCTATATTCAAAAGGTTCCAAAAACTAAAGGCAGATTGTTCTCTAATATTTAACACTGCCACAAGAGAAAAGTGTATACCTACCAGAAAATGTAGATGATTTAGCCAACATGTGTAGACAAACCTCATTGGCATTACCGTTGTAATGTGCCAACTATATTGTCATTTGCTTTTACAAGAAATGCATTACCACTATGATGAATGTAGAATGAATCCTAACTAATAAAACCCACAGAATACATGAATGCTCCAAAAATTGGTTGACTTGTCAAATCCATGAAAGTGGCTATTAGACCACACTCCTACTATGTTTGTTTTGCCTAAGATGAGCACTTGATACCATTGATAGAACTTACCATGTTTGGACAAAATGTTCAGTATGCACCACTAAGTAGCACTGGTGACCATTGTTTATTTTGATTGCCTTAGGTCAACGATAGTTCCTCATCATGCTATTATTGCTTGGTTTAGAGCCAAATGATACCTAAGCAATTTGATTCAAGCTGCAAATAAGCATTAGGAAAAAGTCCTATATGGTTTGATGTTATTTGTGCCATCTTTATGTGAATCTAGGGGATATTCAATGTTATTAGTGTTTTCACATTTCGTCAATCCACAAGCCAATGACTTGCTGTCACTGTTTAGGGAATGCATGCATGCATTCAAACTACATTGGTACCGGTAAAAACAAAATCACAATAAGTAAAGCATATAAGAGCAGAACGAAAATTTTATGCCCTCATCTTCAAGGCTAGGTTCCATTCTATGAGAACACAGTTGCAAAGAACATAATGTAAATGATTGAAGATGGAACCTCAAACATGTCACTGAGTTGGTTTTAACATGTTGGATTCTATCTTGTCAACAAAGCAACGATGGTTTGGACCTTAGAACAGAGGAAATTTTCAGTGGCTAATATTTGTCAGTAATTTTTCAACAATTTTTTACTATAATTATTTATCGTTTAAAAATGAAGATATGAATCAATTTCTATAAAATGATAGTTATTTTACTTCAAAATTTGTCAAATTGCTCTATAATACATTTAAAACCTTTCATGAAATTGGAAATAATTTCGATGTTAATGCCAAAGCAGTTAAAATTTCTATGTTAAAAAAAAAACATGCCAAGATTGCAGAACTTCTAAGAAGTAAGGTTCTTCAAAGTTTTCCTATTTACTACTTGTTGTGACGTTTTTCACACATCGCCCCATTGCAAATGGGGACCCCCTAATTTTGGCTTTGCTTTTTGTTCGTTTTGTCGTTGTCTCTCTTTTCTACTGTCTGTGTTTCCGGGATTGTGCCCATCATTGAGTTTAAACTTGAAATTTTGGCCAAGTCCGAAAAATTAGGGTTTTGAATTTTCTGGCCAATTTGAAGTCAAGTGAGGTGAATAAATTGCAAATAAAGACTAACGTTGTTGTTAGTATGCTTTCAGCGGGTTTCCACAGAAATTTCATCAGATTCCAGTAACTTACTATTTTTAGTAAGTATGAAATTCAGGGCATTTCGTCAACGCTCCTGAAATTCCGACAGTCACACTACATTCAGGACATATCAAGCTGCTCGTGTGCAGAATTTGAGCAAAAACGGACGACTTGCTATTTTGGAACAAGGAGAAATCAGGCCTTTCAAGGGTCAGAAGTCGATTCAAAGCACGAAATTTGAAGAACTTTCTAAAAATAGCAAATTAGGGTTAGCGGGAGAAAGTCACCCTAAATTTGGCAAAGGGCACGAAATGCATCAAGTTTGATAATTTTTCAAATCCGGCACCAAAACTTGCTATAAGAAGCTTGAAGGAGAATTTCTCAAAGTGTGTGAAATTGGAAGTGTGGCCCTCCAAGTGCGCCCTTGAGGAAGGAGGTGATAGGAAAATTTTCTAAGTGCTTGAAACTTGAAGCATAAGGTGTGATATGCGCCTAAACTTCGGCTAGAAACTTGGTAAAACTCTCTAAGGCATGAATGAAAGTTCAACATGCTAAATGCGCCTTAGCCCGTGAAGACTTCAAAAATTTTGCCTAAGTCAAAACTGGAGGTAGGCCATGCCATATGCGCCCAAGACAAAACTAGAAGCTCCACTCATAATATGCGCCCTTGATGTGAGAATCTAAGTATTGTATATTTAGACTTTACCCCTCCATATGCGCCTTGAGGGTAAAGGAGCATAAAAAATTTCCTAAGGCAAGTAAACTGGAAGCTCCCCCATCAAAATGCGCCCAGCAAGGAATAAAGATGAGGAAAAATTTTCTAAGTATTAAAAACTGGAAGTGGGCCCCCCAAAATGCGCCTTGAGAAGGAGGACATTTGAAATCTTCTAAGTGTTTCAAATTAAAACCTCAAGCTTCCAAATGCGCCCAAGAGAGATAAAGATTCTTCTAAGTTTGACAGAATGGGAGCTTAGCCAGTCATATGCGCCTTTGACCATAAAAGAGTTGATGAAATTTAAAGAGGACTCCTCTATATGCGCCTAAATGTAGGCATGTAAGGACAAAGCACATCCATGCAGAAAAGAATATTCTAGGCGTTGAATACATGCAAAGGAGAATAAAGACAAAGATGTCCATGTAAGGCGTGTGCATGAAGAAGAAGGCAAATGGGATTAAGACCCTTTGAATGTGCCAACGCCTTGGAAGTGGGTCCGCCTTAACATGTGTGCGCCCAAAAGGTTGGAGGAAGAAAGCGCGCCCATGCTGGAAGGGAGTCAAAAGGGGGTCAAAGATGAAAAGGTGTTATCCTTTAGCAAGTGTAAAATGCGCCCTCATTTCAGCAGAAAAAGACAGGTTGGTGGAATAAAATATCTCCCATGATGTGCTATATGCGCTAATGTCCAAGGTGAAGGCTCTTTTGATATGTGAAGTGCGCCCAAGGTGGAGGGATTTAAATGTTGAAGGCGTTGGAGGTGCTAGGTGATGAAAATTTCTCAAAGGTAAGATGAATATCCTCCTTCACACATGATATGCGCCTAAGGTGGTGAGTAAGAAAATAAAATATGGCTAAGGCTAAGGCGTGCAAATTTAAATGTCTTTCAAGTGCGAAATAAATGCAGGGTGGTGTGAGAAATAAAATGTGCTAGGCGCCTTCATGAATAATTTTTTTTTGAAGTTGATGAAATTTCCACCACTAGCAAAGGCATAAAAATTTCTAAGGCATAAAATTTCTAAGGCAAATTTTCAAAATGCAAGGTGATTTAAAATATTTTCTTCTTTAGAAAATACGCCTGGACATGAAGGTGATGAAGTTTTTCTTGAAGTCCGAGTGAAGTTGCCAGTGATGAAGTTAGAGGGTGCCAACATCGCAGGACGAGTAAAAAAAAAATTTCAAGTCAGAGTAACAAAATTCTCAGAGGGGATGAAGAAATGAAATAAATTTGATGAGAAATTATTTTTCTAAGGTTCAAAATTCAAAAAATTAAATGAACCCGTTCGTTTTGCACCCATGAGTTCGACGCGTTCGGAAGAAAATTTTCTTCTGGGTATTGAAGATTATCGACGAGGAGTTGATTTTAGAGTCCTCCATGCTTCACTGCGGCTTTCAGGATGAAGATTTTTGATGGGCACTGGATTGATGAGTTTTCCTAAGGGAAATTTGAAAATTTTCTAAGGCAAGTGTGAAGAAAATGTGTTTTCAAGGTGAAATTCTTCAGACGATGAATTTGAAAGGAACTGCCTAGGTGAATTTGCTCAAATCCTTCGTGAAGATAGTTTTCTTGAGCCAGAGATGAACGAAATTGGGTATCAGAGCTCCAGTTAGTGAAATGAATTTCTCAAAGATGATACGCCCTTGAGGGAAGTGGGTTGAAAATTTGGCTAAGGCATGAAGAATTGAACGCAAAGTTGGCGATGAACGCTTGGAAATTAGAACGTGAATCTTGGTAAGTAAATTGAATTTATATTATGAAGTGTTTTAATGCTCTTCTCCTTGCTTGTTTTGCAGGAGGAACGCCGAGATCAAGCACGATGACTTGAAGTGGTGAAGCACGATGATATTGCAACCTTCAGAGGAAGATAAAGTTATGGGTTTCAACCTCGAAGGAAGAAAAGTTGCAAAGGTTGGCTAAGTGACAAAGGAGGAGCGTTTTCAAAACTCAAGATGGTGATCCAAGAATGGAGGTTCGAGCAAGGTTGAAGAACAAAGTCAAGAAGAAAATCAAGAGCAGTTGAACACCAGATTCTATCAAATTTTATTTGAGGAGTCAATCTTAGAGATTCTTTTGCCCTCCTCCAAGCAATCAACAGAATTGGCTGAACAAGAAGATCGAGAATAGTGTGAATGCATCTACAAACGGAATCTTCTAGAAGGGATAATGGACATTATGGCTCATTTATTACCCCTCTTTTGTGGCGGTTTTTAGGGCAAATCATGTTTAGGGCTGAGGTGGCACGATCTGGGCCATCCAGCCAATTGTAACCCTAGCCGTCTTTTGGACTTGGCTAGCTATATAAAGGGGGAGTCCCCCTCATTGTAATCTCATTAGACAGTAGGATTAGAGTAGAAGTCGGAGTAGAGAGACAACTAGGTGATAGTTTAGAGTAACTTAGCATAGATCGATAGTGTAGTTTGAAGAAGAGGGAAAGTTTTCCCTTTGAAAACTTTGTAAGAAATTGTTGTGAACACTCTCTCAATAAAAGAGTTTTTCATTGATGGTGAATTTCGTCTTTGTTGTGAGTAGCTAGCAAGGTTTCTTCGTCCTTCTGATTCAAGTAGTGACTTAAAGTAGAATAAGTTTCATTTCATGCAAGTAGATGTTAATTGTGGAATGTGGTGTTTGATCTAAGCAACTTCGTCTATCCATACCACTAGTGTATTTGCTGATGGTGAATGCGCCTTGTGTGGTCAACTGGAATATCATGCACTTAACTTCAATCACAGTTTGAATGATGGTATGCGTCGTTGTGATGGTATCTTCATGTCAAGTGGTGGTTTGAACATCTTTAGTCATCTCCCTTGAAGATTGCACCGACTCCGTGGAAGCTGTCCGATGCGAGGCAAAGCGAAGTCCGGTTAGAAGTTTGTGAAGTTGAGCTACTACACTGCCAATTCCAGGAGTGAGAATAGAATCAGATTTAATTCTCTATTCGGGACTCCCATTATCACATTCAGAGCTTATAGAATAGGTTGCCGCTTCAAAGAAAACAAATCTTTGAGTTACATTCCTTTGAAACTCATCCAAAGAACCGAAAATTCCCCCTTAGAATCTGAGCCTTCATAGGAGCATTTGAATTCCTTGCCGAACAATAAGTCTTGAAATACTTTGAGCCTATTCTTTGGAGTTGAACGCACGAACTTTCTTGCAATCTTAGCGTGCGGAATACTTTGATCAAGAGAGAATAGGGAAGCCGTTGGCAACTTTATTCTGCGTTGGTGCGGTCACGAAAAACACATCAACACTACTATCACACCCATCACCATCGATCTGGCAAATTGTTTCATTTTATTACAATACATGTATTTGTGTCTATTGTCTTGCTCCTAAGCAACACAAACTCTCATGATATCACTTCTTGAGGTTTCACTTAGCACTACCTGGCATGGTTCTACCACATTAAAATCCCAGTTTATTGAAGCATGCATCTAACCCTCCCAAATTCCATTCTTATTAAAAGAACCATGTAAAAATGAACAGAAGGGCCAAATAAAACAAAAATACCTTCTCCTGTCCTTTCTTGGCATATTTGTTAGTGTTTCCTGCAAATGCAAATGCTAAAATTAGCAACTCCTCAACAAGAAAAAGATAAGCTAGAGTCTAGCTCATCCTGTTTGGATATTACTCTATTTTAGTTGCAAATATATTTTCATACAATTTGGTAAAAATTAATTACACAATTGATATAATTTATTTTAGCTTTATGAATAAGTGATCACTAAATTAAAGTGTAGATAGCAAGATAACAGCATGGAACATTGAATTATGAAATAGATGTCTTGAAAAAAGGAAAAGTTGAGCATTAATCAAGTTGAGTGTAACCTCTTTCATCCCAAATGTCATACACAGCCTTATTTGCCTTCTCTTCACTCTGCAAAACCAGTGGAAAATAAATATATATAAGGAAAAACTTTCTCTTCAGTCTGCAAAACCAGTGGGAAAAATATATATATATATATATATAAGTAAAAACTTAAAAGAGCTTTGTAATTGTGTCATCTACATCAGAGAAAATGTATTGAGAGATGCATGAAAAAAAGGTAAAGAACCCAGTATCCTTATGAATAAAAGGTAAACATGTATCCTTTGTCTTTGTGTGTGTAAAAATTATATATACACCTTTTAAGTTTAAACAATAATTCACTAATAACTATAGATCCTCTCTCTCTCTCTGAAGTATAAACAATAATTCACTAATAACTATCGATCCTCTCTCTCTCTCTCTCTCTCTTTCTCTCTCTCTCTCTCTCTACAAAGAGTGCATTTGCAGCAAAAAAATTCCATGTCTTACCAAGCTTCTACAGTAAAACTAAATTTATCCAAAATTCCAGTGGTGTTTGTGTGCCTATCATTAAGAGCATGAAAGATGGTAGAAGTGAGTTAGTTTCAGGGAACAAAAGCAACAGAATATAGTTTCTACCTCTTAAAATAAAAGGTTACTAAGCAGTTTGTCTTAGCCTTACCAGATTTTGACAGTGTGTTTCAACTAGACTATGATGCAGTGGGATAGTGAATGGAGAAGTCTCAAGCCAAGATGGTAAGCCCATTGCTTATTTTAGTGAAAAATTGAATGCAGCTAAAAAGAAGTACTCGGACTATAATGAATAATTTTGCCATTACAAAAGCATGTGAGAAGTGGAGGCACTATTTGTTACCAAAGGAATTTTTCATAAGGCATTGGAGCACATAAACAGCTAAGGTAAACTAAATCAAAAACACATGAAATGAGTTGAATTCCTTCAAATTTATTCATTTGTTTTGAAGCATAGAAGTGGTAGATAAAACCAAGTAGCTAATGCATTAAGTAGAGGATGGTTGTTGCTAAATAAAATGAAAATAGAAGTTGCTAGTTTCGATACTACAAAGGAGCTATATGATAATTAATTCAGATTTCAAGGAGTCACGGGCTGCATGCAAGAGCCCAATAGACAAAAACAGGACACCATGGTTAAATTATTTCATTCAGGAAGGATGATTGTTCCAAGAAAAGTGTTTGGATATACCTCAAGGATTTATGAGGAAATATCTAATAAGAAAAAAACCAGTAGAGAGTAGAGGCCTAGCTGATCACACTTAGAAGTGGAAAAAACTTGTGTAACTGAAATAAATATTATTATCGGCCAAAAATGGGTAAGAATGTTAAGAATATGGTGTAGAATTGCAAAAATTGTCAACATGCAAGAAGAAAGAACCCAAATACAAAGTTATATCAACCTTTACCTATTCCAAAAAGGCAATGGAAGGATGTAAGCATGGACTTTGTTCTTGAGCTACCAACGACTCAAAGAGGTAATGATTCCATTTATGTAATAGTAGATAGATTCCCAACATTTTATGTCACAAAAAAATTCAAATGATGCCACATATGTTGCCACATTATTCTTTAACAAGATAGTTAGACTCCAAGATTACGAAAAAGTAGTCTTAGATCGAGACATTAAATTTGTGGATCACTTTTGGTGCACTTTGTGGAAGAAATTAGACACCAAACTAAATTTCCTCTTAGCCTATCATCCTAAAACCAATGGGCAAACAAAAGTTGTCCATAGAAGTCTAGGTAATCTGCTGAAATGGTCAGTTGGAGAAGCCCACTCAATGGGATTGGATCTTGGCATAGGTAGAATTTGCTAATAATAACTCAATAAAAAGGAGTACAGCTAAAAGCCCTTTCCAAATCATCCATGGCTACAGCCCACGGGGGGTAGATAACTTGAGTAATATTGCTAATTTGAGTAGAAAAAGTGTTGTACTAGAAGATTTTCCTAATTACATACATGAGTTGCACCAAGAAATTAAGAAGAATTTGGGGAGAATAAAATGAAGTACAAGGAACATGCAGATCTCAAGAGGAAGGAACAAGAATTCAAGTTGGAGACTTGGTGTTTGCTCATTTGTGGAAAGAAATATTTCTCCAGGGGACCTACAATAAGTTGCAATGGAAGAAGATTGGACCATGTAAAGTCTTAAGGAAATTTATAACTAATGCATGTGAGGTAGAACTTTTTGAAGGTGTAGATATTTCACCTATTTTCAATGTTGCTGCTTTGTACCATTATTATTAAGGGAAAACTAGAGAAGAGGAAGGTGTGAATCTTGATTGTAACAAGGAAGAATGGGTACAGAAATTGCCTGAATAGGAACGAGATGAGGTTGAAACAGTAATAGATTACCAAGTAGTCAAGAAAACAAGGGAAAGGGAGTGCTAGGTCAGATGGAAGAACAAGGCAGCAGATGAATGCATCCAAGGTTGCCAAGCATGGAATTTCTATTCCAAATTTTGTGAAATGTTCATGTGTTGCAAAACCTATGAAACATTCCAGTTTCCACTTACTCAACATCTCTGATGCAGAAGCATCTGGGTCACCCACAATCCCACATAAACCAAAAACAGGGTTGTTCAAATTTATTTATTTTTGTTCTAGTTCTATGTGTTTCAAATTGTTTTCTAGTTTCAGACTTCTATTAGCTGTGAGAGGGCCCATGTAACTCCACACTGGAATTGCGTCTAGCTCTCCTCCCCATGTGGTATCTCTTCTATTTTTTTAACTATTTCTGAGGGCAATCTGCCTTCATGCTGGGCATTTTGAAGGAGGTCATGTGTATTACCTGCAACTGCTGACAGGCAGATTCTTTCATCATAGCAACCCACTGTTTGACATTTAACTCCTTTCACTCCTATTTCTGGTAGATCATGGACTGGCAGCAGCACATCTATTCTGAGCAATTCCTTATGGGATCGTAGTTAATTACCCCCTGCAAATTCTGATAAGCGGTTGCTGTTTCCTGTCAGGTGTTTTATTCCTATGCCTATTTCCTGCCTCTTAAGGCTGGCAGCGGCTTTTCTATTCTAGGCAGGTGCTTTCTATAAAAACAAACATATGTATGAGAAGATAAATAGGTACGGGTAACAGGGATTGCACGAGAAGAGCAGAAAATTATCTTGCTGCTGGTCCTCATGGGAGTGTGGCAATGAGGCAGAAATATTGGAAGAATTTCTAAGTCGTTTACAACTTTACACTGCCCTATTGCTAGACTGCATGCTTGAAACAAATTGTAATGTGATTTCTGATCTATAATTTCTGAGTTGACAAACCTTTCCCCTTCTCAAAACTACCAAAATTTTCTAATCTTGTTATTATCACATATGCCTAGGTTGGAAATTTGCCAAATGTACATTGACTCGGTTACCTAGAAAAGACATTATAACCTATCCAACACAAGAACATTTAAGTATCTCAAATCACAAATGATCTGTCTGCGTAATACTCAAGCAAAAAACATTTTCAAAAACATTGGAAGTAGCACCTAACATCAAATTTCATCTGTTTATATGAGTTTAGGCTAGAAAAACTAACTCCAGCCACAAATTGGCATCATCTTAAATAAATAGAACTTTGACCAGTCCACCTCCAGCATTGCCTCACAACATTTTACGGCTGATTTCAACAGCCTGTCCTCTTATATTTGAATAGAAAAATAATAGTCCAATTGAGTGTTTTGTAAGGGTAATAGTGAACATTCCTAATCACAAAACTCACCCACATCCCCTCACTGCTATAAGGTGGCTCCATGAATCTAGCAGAAAGATGGTAAGGTTCTTGTAAGGATTATGGTGTACAATTGAGAGTAACTATGTTCACAGTCTTGAGAATGTGGTCCAAGATTACCACACACCACATTAAGATGGCCCATTATCTCTCCCAAAATTTACCAAGCACAAACAATCCAACAACAGTAAATACTCCGCAGCTCACAGAACAATAACTAACATTCTGATATAAATAAAGAAATTCCCAATCAAATCAGTTGAGAAAAAAAGAACAAAGAAAGAATATAAATGAACAAATTCTCAAATACTCAATTAACCCAAAAACAACTTACCTTGGATAGCTTCGAATCTCGAATATTTGCTGGAAGAGCTGGAGATTTGGCATTGCGCTGCTTTTGCTTTTTCTTTGAAGAAGGAATAGGAGCTATAAAGGAATTATTTTGCAAAATACTATCACAGTGAAGAACCCTGCTCCGGTACTTCTCAATCTTCCTCTTAACAGAAAAATCTGCATTGCATTTAATTGGATAATAAGTAAAACATCTTATCATTTATCTATAATATATGTGCATTTACATGGTTTATATGTATGTATAATGTCACATCTCAGTTTTCTTCTTAAAAAAAAAACTATATTATATAGAACTGAATAATTACTGTGAAATGCAATTCTTGTGTTTTAGTAGAGGAAGATTCAGAAGCACAGAAATAGGGCATGTGAATATATCATGAAATTCTCAATCTTCCTTTTTAATAGAAAAATTGCATTACATTAAATTAGTTAATGAAATGAAATAATTTCACTTGATGTCCATGAGACAGAAACAGCTTATTTATGTACAGAGTCAATACTGCGTTCCGAAGTACAATTTAAGTGCACAAACAACAAATCATGGTCTACAAGAACGAATTTGTTGCAGTACAGATTCGTTTAGCTTGGCAGGCCTTCTGCAATTTCTGCAGAGTGCAAGCATAAATCGAAGCCCCAAGGTATCAAAGTATTTGGCCTGAATGTAACCATATGCAGACTAATCCATAAGGAAGTTGCATTCTACCTCAACCACCCTCAAAATGCAAAACAGACGTATTCTCTTCTCTCAATCTTTCTCGGATGTTGTTCAACAGCCGGTTTCATATATGAGTTGATGTCAACTAGTGTTCAGTTAGGCTATATGCATATCTTAAAAAAAATATTAATCTCTGTCCTTATGTGAGACTTTTGATTGTGTTCATAGTAAAGGTTGTATTCTTGAGGTGGTCACAAGGCATGAACGTACTTGGCCCATATTTTGCCATATACAGACTAATCCAAGAGGCGTTCTAAATATCCCACCCTAGAACTGCAAAACAGGCATAATCTCTTCTCTAAATGTTTAGAGAGTGATGTTCAACAACCGGTTCCACTTGTCATTTGATGTCAACTAGTGTTCAGTTAGTCCATATCCGTGTCTTTAAAAAAATTAATCCATGTTCCTATATAGGCCTTTTGATGGTGTTCATCTGCAAGGTTGTATTCGAATGAGGTGGTTTTGTCATTTCCTTCCAAGTCTCTTTGACCACATGGAAAGCATAGACCTTTATCTTACATATTCTTGGATTTCTTGATTAGTATTCAGGCACTGTCGTAACTAATGCTCCATCTATTCATTTATTTGCTTCACTTTCTTTGCTTCATCCAACTACTCATTCTCTATTCAACTCTTCGCCTACTACTATTATAAGCCATCTAACACTCTCCATACCTTCCGTTTTCTTTAAATATGCTGTGATACAGATCATAGCCGTTGCCTGTTATATAAAAGCGCCTACTTCCCAAAGAATCTGATAAGGAACTGAGGCTTTCATTCTGAAACTGCTTGTGATTTATTTATTTTTAATAAATTAAAAGGCATGAACTACCATAGAGTCCGCCACGGTTCAATTCCTAGCTCATGTCAAATAAGAGATGACTGTGGCACATT
Organism: Sequoia sempervirens; assembly: GCA_007258455.2. Classification (NCBI taxonomy): domain Eukaryota; kingdom Viridiplantae; phylum Streptophyta; class Pinopsida; order Cupressales; family Cupressaceae; genus Sequoia; species Sequoia sempervirens. The sequence goes on along the minus strand of VDFB02117679.1, from coordinate 214,936 downwards.
TGGCGAAATAGATACCCCGATCATTCACACTAGATCAAAGGAGGCCTAATATAGTGGCTTGTCCTTCAATCAAAATAAATCTTCCAGTCATTACCCAATTGCAAATTCAATGTAATGCAAAATACTTTAACAGGAATGAGATTGAGAAGCACACTAATAGGGCAAATAAATATCTAATCTCATATATATGAAAGAGGGAAACCGAATGGAGAAGTGCGTATTTAGAGTTACCTTTAGATTTGTCTACGTAAAAAAGAGAGTCGCTAGAAATCTGAGTGAGAGGACCGCCGCTGCGAGCTTCTTTGTCGGTGTTAATTAAGTAATTATCGACCTCTGCAGTGCTGATATTGGCTCGCCATGCCTTCTTACCCTTGCGTGATGTCTTTGGAATACCCATTCCAGAAATTTTTCTGTAAATTCCCCAGACTAATTGAAGGTTTTATTAGGGTTTTAAAGCAATGTAGTCTGGTCTTGAGAGAGCCGTTGTTCTGTACAAATTCGGTATTTATACTAGAAGTGACGATGCTCTTTGTTATTTATCAGTATGTATGAAACTGGGCTTGGGAAAAGCCCACCCTGACCATTGTAAATTTTGTATTATATATTAGATATATATTTAAACTTGTATTATGTAGTGGTTTTGTGGATGTTAAGTGTGTTTTAGGGGAGAGGATTTACTATTGATCATGTTGTTATAGTATTTGTTGATTTAATGTTCAATATTTTTAATAATATTGTGATTTTAAAGTTGTTAGTGTTGGTGATGAGTACACATAATTGAATGAAGTGTATTCCTTAAATCTAATAGATATATATTTAAATTTGTATTATGTAGTGGTTTTGTGGATGTTAAGTGTGTTTTAGGGGAGAGGATTTACTATTGATCATGTTGTTATAGTATTTGTTGATTTAATGTTCAATATTTTAATAATATTGGACCCATAGTTGTGATTTTAAAGTTGTTAGTGTTGATGATGAGTACACATAATTGAATGAAGTGTACTCCGTAAATCTAAAAAGCAACAATAAATGTATCTTTAAATTACTATTATATAAATTAAAAATTATGATCAATAATGTTATAGTTTTTATACTATAAAATTTCAACTCTATGAATACTTTGTGTCTACTTTGTGACATTAAGAACTATTAAAAGCATCCCTCAAATCTATATATTTTAGATATGGCAAAAGTAAAATCTAATTTTCATTCAAATATGAAAAGATACATCCAACCAGTTTTAAACACTTAAATAATAAAGTGTTCGTCTAACTATGAACCTATGTCATTAAAGGATGTTATGGTCACTGGTGGTGTTGAATGGTTGTCATGAATGGCACATTGGTTTTTATTAGTAGGGGGATAAGTCTGAAATAAAATAGGTCGATGTCAGCTTTTTGCACTCCACCATACACATTAGTTTACTTTGTATTTGTTACAATTAGTATTAGATGTGAAGATTCATAGTAAAATATTGAATTTCAAGAAACACAGCGAAGGAGAAGGAGACTTTCTTCGTCAAATCTTGGAGTCCAATATTAAGTGATTTTTGAGCCTATCACATAGATCTACTATTTTGTTTTGTTTTACTTTTTTCTTAGAGTTTTCTCATGGATTTTCAAGCTTTTAAATTGTCAAGCTCCTAAAGAATATTGAATAGTTATATATGTTCTTTTAAATTGTCAAGCTCCCAAAGAATATTGAATGGTTATATATGTATTTGCACCTCCAATTGTATGTAATTCACTTATAGTCAAGTTATAAGCTTTTATGAGTGCTACAAACTTTAAAGTAGCATTGGAGCCTCCTCTGCATTTGGATTTATCGCCTCACCCTTCTCATAAGGAAGGTAGAAGCAAAGGCCAAGGTAGATGATGATATTATCATGGTTACAAAATTTCCTTATTCTAACTGTGTGTCTACTTAAAAATACACCATTGTTTGAGAAATTATAAGAGATTATTGGTTTTATGAGTCTTCGGCTATTCAAAAGTTAAGAAAAAGAATTCACAAAAATATTAAAGAAATTTCATGAACATGGGATCATATTTTTACAAGAAAGCTAACCATAAAAGTAGTCCAACATTTTCCCCAAAGAAACTTGATCAAGTCTCAAATAATATATAAGCATTATCAAAGGATTGTAATACTTTATATTTTGATGAGAAGAACAAAATGTCATATTGGTGCAGGAGCACCTACACCTCATCCTCAATATTTGATCATTTGATGGTGAATAGGTTGGTCAATAGATTTTTGTGGGTATTTTGAGCATTTTTTGTCTTGAATAAGGTCAATCATGACCATTAGGTATGTTTTAGGATGATTTTTTGAGTTTAGTGATCAAAAGTGAAAATTTCAATCTTGCACTAAAAGTTGTCTTTGTAGCCTTTGAAGGCAAATTTCTGAATTTATAAATGGGTGTGCAAGATTGGAGTTTTGTTGATGTAATGAGGCTATTTCCAATCCATTTGTGTGGCCTTAGGGGTCGTAGGGTGCAAACATTACAATATATTTGTAAATGTGTTAAAATGTGTAAAGGGTATCATTATGGCCTCCAACAGTCATTAAAAGTTTAAAATTTTGTTATGAGGCAGTTAGTCAGTTGTTTTGAGGGGAAGAAACCTTTAAGAAGGTGATGAACCTCATTTTCAATGTTGGCAAGGAGATTTGAAAGAAGAAATCAATAAAAAACCCTATCAATTCTCAGCTTTTATGCGTTTCTCTTTCTTTTCCAAACTTGTACGGGTCTGTACAGGTTTGATATGGTCTGAGACTTCTAATTTTTGTAATTACATGTCTTTATTGACTATTGCATTTGATCTAGAGGTATAATTCACCATCTTGTGTGAGAAAACAATAAAATACAGTGAGTACCCTATTTTCCTGAGTTAAGGGTTTTGAGGGAGATAATATGAAGAATTAACCAATCCACCTACTATATCTAGTTTTGTTACTTAGTGGATTGGTCTATAGGAATTTAATTTAGGTGTCTTGATATGTTCACAAGGTTAGGTGTGTAGGGATTGAGTTTGGTGGAAAATGTATGGTAAGGTTTGAAGGAAAAATTTGTATGGTTTTCCATGAAATGGATGGGATAGACCTGTAGAATGGCGATGCAATGTTGCCAAAGGGGCATGTGATATTTTCTAAAGCTTTTGGGGGACTAATCTAAATTTTCTGAGCAATTGATGCCGCTTGGGGTGGTTGGCAATGTGTATTTACAATAAGAGGGCTTTAAAACCCTAGGTTCCTAGGCTACAAAGAGGGTTTTTGAGTAGGGGATTAAAATAAGCTTTTGGGATCTTAAAACCTAGAAAATCCTAAGTTTTGACACCAATCCTAAGACTTTTTCAAGTTAATTTGGTCTAGTGGTGAGATCTTAGAGGGGCCTCTTTGGAAAAATGGGCTAATTAGGGCTCCATAACAACAAGAAAGGTCATTTGGGGAAAGTGTTATGAAAGAGTCATATGAAATTTTTGGATATGTTTTTTATATCTGTAATGGGTGTGTTAATAATCTATTTTCTTGACAAGTTCTTTGGAATTTTTGGAGTTAAGGGCCAAAAACCAAGTTTGCACTACTACTAGGTTACAAAGATGAAAGTGAGAAATTATGCTTATGATTGTTGCCAAACTTTGAGGATTGTTTGAATTGGTTTGATAGGCCATTTTTTATCTTGTTAGATGCCTCTTGAAGGCAAGCTGTCACTTTGGGTGAGTTTGGGCCTCTTGGGTCTGCATCAAAGTGGTATCAAAGCACAGTACTAGATCTTGTGTTGGTGTTTTTGAATTAGTTTTGCAGGTAGGTGAAGAGGAATAATTGAGAAAATTCCTCCTAAGGGAAATGTTGTTGCAAGGAAGATTGACAACCATGACAAGGAGATAGAAGCCTTAAAAAGAGAGATGGCTACTTGGAAGGCAAAGAAAAGAGTGGAAGAGGATGAAAGTGAAATTGAAGAAGAGGAGACTTCCAGTGAAGAGGAAGAGGTGTATCTAGATGATGTGAGAATGGTAGAGATTTTGAAGGTTGTGAAGAAAGATGGACATGGCCAAATGGATGTGCCTATGTACAGAGGTAAACTTGACACTGAAGATCTCTTGGATTGGATAGGGGCTTTGGAGAACTACTTTGAGAGTGAAGAGATTGATGAAGAGCATAAGGTGAAGAAGGCTAAAACCAAACTGAAAGGACATGCTTTGTTGTGGTGGAATTTTGTGCAAGAGGAAAGGGAAAGACAAGGAAAGAACAAGATCACTTCTTGGGAGAGATGAAGACCAAACTGAAAGGTAAATTCTTTCCTTCTAATTATAATGTTCAATTATTTAAGAAGTTACAGAATCTTAGACAAAAGGATTTAGATGTGCATGCATATACTAAAGAATTTTATAGGCTAAGCATAAGAACTAAACATGAAGAAGATGAAGAAGAAATGGTTGCTAGGTACTTAAATGGCTTGAGGTATAACATTCAGGATGAGATCAACTTGTTGGCACCTAAATTAGTTGAACAATGCTTTCAAATGGTAATGAGGGCAAAAGAAAAACTCAAGAGGAGACAAGAGAAGGAAGCAAGAGGAAGAGGCATCACTTCTAGGGTTAGAGGCACCACTTCAACAATAAGGCAAATCAAGGAAGACCATGAAGATGCTGAGAAGAGCAGAGAACAAGCTCTTGAGGCAAGAGGAGGATGGAGAGGTGGAAGAACTAATTTTAGACAAAGGAGATATTTCAATGAGTTTGCAGGAAGGTGTTATAGGTGCAATGAATTTGGACACCCAGCTTTCAAGTGTCCTCAAAACCAAAGTTCAACTTCAAGTGGTGATAGAAGGAGTGAAAGAAGAACACAATTGATTCAAGAGGAAGAATGTGAAAGTTCAAGCAAACCTGTAGATTCAAAGGTAGGAGAAGCACTCATGATGAGAAGGATCTTGTTACAAGCACCTAAGGAGGAAGATATGAGCCAAAGAAGAAGCCTATTCAGAACTTCATGCAAATGTAAAGGTAAAGTGTTCCAAGTTGTTATTGATTCAAGTTCTCAAGATAACATGGTGTCTAGGGAAATGGTAGACAAATTGAATTTAGAGAAGATACCTAATGTAGCACCCTACAAAGTTTCTTGGGTGAATGATAGTCAAACCTTAGTGGTGAATGAGCAAGCCTATGTGGATTTTCAGATTGGGGAGTAGAAGGATAGAGTCTTATGTGATATATTGCCAATGGATTGTTGTCATTTTCTATTGGGGAGACCATGGCAATTTGATAGAAGGTCCATGTATGATGGTTGGGAAAACACCTATACAATTTGGAAGGATGATAAGAGTTTCAAACTAACTCCTTTGCAGGGAAAAGAGAAGGATAAAGGTAAGTCTAAGGTGGTGATTTTTGGAAAAAAAAGAGCCTATAAGGCTTGAGGACAGTAAGGACAACATGTTTGTTGGTTTGAAATAGGGGTATGAAGTTGGGAAAGTGGTATTGAATGCTGATGGACCTATTGAGAAGAAGGGAAAAAGGTCTAAGAAGGATGATGCTCAGTTGGAGGGGGAAAATGATGTGAAGCCCATGGAGAAGGCTAATACAGCGGTGAGAAAAGAGTTGGGGGTGAATTGGAGTAAGAATGTGTTGGTGGGAATAGTGATATGTCCTTTGATGCAAGGTAAACTTGTAAAGTGTGGAGGTTTTGCAGGTATAAAAGTGCATAGATCTAACATGACAATTAGTACAATGAATTGTAATGATAGGAAAATGATGGTGGGTGTTATTAGAATAGAAAGTTTGATGGCAGAGGCAAAGAGATAGAGCGTGCAAAGGTTTGAAGACCATAATGAACACAGAGATAAGCTAAAAGAAAAAGAAGATCAAAAGAATACTAACATGTGTTTGTTTGCAAGTGTTTATAAGGGCATAATGTTATCTCTCAAAAATGCAGGTTTGAACCATTAAAGGTTGCCAAGCTTTCACAACGTTTTAGGGTAACATAACAAGGTTTGAAAGAATTAAACCTTCTACTCTCTAGGCACTGCTAGACCTAGGCGGGTGTACCTATAATAAATGAAGCAAATTTGACTATTGATCTTATCTTCATGCCATGATTTGTCCAAGACGGCAAATTGAAATGGACAAAATAAAACAAATTTGATATATATTGTATACCAGCATTCAAAACTAAACCCTAATATGCTCAGTTAACAGATGTAAAAAGTATGAATAAAACTAAATGATGAAAATGGTGAGACCAGTGCCTTATATAATATATGAAGTCAAATAAAATCATAAACAACTGACTTCTTTCTGGATTCACTCAAATTATTTGGCATATTTATTTATAACCAGTATAAAAATGCAAGGTTGTGATTATTGAGTTCTTCTTACTGATCTAAATGAAAATTCCCTGATTAATGTGATTAATCAAAAGGATTTAATCCTTCCTTGAAAGAACCTATCAACCAATCACACAAATACAACAAATACGTACTGATAAACTAGACAAACTTTTCATGTTGATGTAAACAACCAAGAAACATCAATTTTAGAGACAACTCAAATAATTCTTTTAATAGGCACAACACAACAATTGACACCAGAATTCGCCAACAAATTAGATGATTTTCATTGATATTTCCATGGCTTCAAAACATACAGCATAGTCTCAACCCTGCGAAACATGGTGTTCCACTGTATTCTCTATTCTCTATCCTATTCTACCTATATCCGCATATTGTTTACAAAATAAACATTTATACATTAAGAATATGAAAGGACGCATCCTTTCGGAAATAGAAAATACAAATTATAAAACATAAGATAGAGAATAATTAGGCTCTATTTAGCCACAAGTGAGTCTTGTTGAGGTGGTCCAAATAATCCTGGCACTCATATGTGTCGGCATCCCCAACAACATTCCGGACCGTAACTTCCATCTTGACCATTTCCTCATTTTGTTTACTCACTTCTTCTAATGATGTATCCTCTGCAGAAGCTATCTTCATGATTTCATTCAGCATTGACTCACATTCATTTTTCCACCTGGTGGCCTCTTTCAAATCCCCATTATCATTAGAAAATGGAATTACAATTTTCTCAGTAGTTGCAATTAACCCTTGTTCATCTCCTTGCAATTCATCATAGAAATTTCGATGGCGATTGATTATGTGATTTGCAACTTCAAGTGCAAAATTGCTAGCTTCATCACTTTGAGCCAACTCATGAAATTTCTCCATGATTCATCCATCCATCCTTGTGTGCTCCTTGGAAATATATGAAGCATAATCAAATAGCCTGGAATTATGATATTGAATGTCTGCTGCAATGACCATTGGCGCCATTGACATGAATTCTAGGGCATCCATCCCCAACACCTGACACAACGAAAAATATGTATATTTCATATAGGGTTCAAACAAATCTAGATGATAAGGAGGCCCCTCACTATCTTCCAGAGATTTTGGCTTGTTACCTTGTTTAACCCTGTGAATTGGTAACCTCCAACCCTTGTAACTTGTATCCATTCTGAAAAATTCCTTCTGCAACTCTTCACAATTGATTTCCTCATCGCAAAATCCTTCCAATTTGAAAACCTCACCAATTCCTTATTTTGACACATGTATCTGTGGTTTTCTAGAAGGATCACATATTGCTTTGTGCTTTGGATCATAATGATCAGCAAGCAATTTTACCAATTCAACATTAACAAATACATTAGGGCACACCAATTTCCCTACATTCAACTTCCATGGATTATAGACTGGCTCAAAACTATTCCTCCTATGATAGTGGAAATTAAAGAGATCGTACCCTCTTACGGCAGTCCAAACATCACCTATGAACTTGCATTTGTCATCCAGCTTGTCAACTTCTACCCTAAGCTGTGTGGACCTTCTAGCTTTAGGCCCCGAACCAGGTAATTGATCAATAAGATCTTGGTTTAGCTTCCTTTCAGTGCCTTCATGCTCTATATCAGTCTTTTGTTTCTTTCCCTTCGACTGACTACTCTCACCAAGTTTTCTACCCTTACCCTTTCCAGAACCAGAAGACTCCATTTTTCAAGCTTACAAAATCAAAATATGAAAAACAGAGAAGCAACTACTTACAGTATTCTACTTGAGCTCCTCATAATGAAAAAATTATCTTGGTTCTCTTGTTCAGCTTGCCAATTCACCAACAATCAATTTAGAAATGAGGAATTGATTAAAACACTAATATCATTACTGTTTTATCCCATCGCACCATTAATGAAGCACAAATGAAGCCACCTTTGAAACTGGCACTGTCGCATCAAATGTCCTTTCAATGAGAAAAATTCAAATCTGGGGCGAAATCCCTTTTCAACGTTTATTTCATCATTCGCCAAGACCCTCTGTAGTCTTACCGACACCTGGAATCAACTTGATGACAAATGCTTTTGCTTTTCATGTCACTGTGACAATTCAAAGTCGGGGAAACGTCTCATAGATATCATGGAACAATACCGATATGTATTCTTCAAAGCATTTTCCAATCACTGAGACATTAATGTTATTCACATCAACTGAAATCCTTTATCTTTATGTTCTTCACTATAACCTGCAAATGTCGGGGAAGCCTCTCGTAGACTTCATCCTATTTCACCGAATGTCTTTATTTACATTGAGTCGCCAAGACAAATTTGTACTCTTGCTGATACAATCTTCATTTCACCCACTTCGCCGTGACTATCAAAGTCGGGGAGATGTTATGCAAATATCTTTGCATCTTACCGATATGTACTTTTCAATGTATTTTCATTCGCTAAGACAAAATCACCCTTTCACCAATGAATTCTCATTTCGGCAAGTCCATCAAATTTTCTCACCAAAGAAATAAACCCAACCATTGAAACAATACTTTCGGCAAGACAATGAACCTTCGGGAAAACTTACACCGACACCAAATGTCCTACCGAAATCACTCCTCCATATTACTCCTATTCGGAAAAACTCGCCCTGAACCATTTGTCGGTATAATATTCATACTTAGGTGAAACTTATGCTGACAAGTTCTTCTCCTGACGATCATATCTCCATCGACATAAGATTTGAATCGACAAGACTCCATAACTTCTCACCGATAGGTTTGAAATACCTTTGAACTTAGTTCGGCCAAACAATGGCCCCTTCGCCTAGACCTTCCCCAATGCACATAAGTCTTACCGAGACATATGTTTGCAAGTCAATTGGTAAAACAAAATGATTTTGTTATGAGTTCATATCGATACCAATTAGTCTGGCCGAAACAACCCCTATATGCATTAGTCGGTATGACATATTATCTTCACCCTGACATTAGACCGATGCCCCAACATATGTCAATATACTTTTTTTAGGATGCCTGTCCGCAAGAAAAAAATAGTTTGCTGAAACATTTTCCTGAACACCTTTATCTTGAGCAATAAACTTCCACATGCACCGATCGGCGAAACACACTGTATTCGCCATGACTTCACTCTGACAGTGACTCCCCTTTGCCAAAATAATTCCTTTTGTCACCGAAGCAAGAAAATTGTCATGCCAATAGTCTGCAACAAACATATATCAGTGAAAAATTAGGTCGGGGAGACTTTTACAATGTCTTGCCGATTCGGGTCTTTTAATAAAAAATGAAAGACTTGATGGATTCAATGGCTTTTATGACAGAAAACAAGCAAGAAAATACAAAGAGGGACTTTGATGCTTATGATGAGAACTCAATACTGGAACTTTTGGATGCAATAGAATGAAAAAATTTCAAAATTTTACAATTCTAACACATACAACCTAGTTTTGACCAAAGAACAGGGAGAAGACCACTTTCAGGTCTGAATACCAAGATGAAGCCAAATCCAATTGCAATCAATGTCAAGAATGTTTAATGTGCAGGGCAGATTGCAAGTCCAATATGCATACACCAGGGGAGAGGATTTTTGGACCAATGGAGAATTTGTGAAGCTTGGATACAATGGAGACAAGGACAACTCATGAGGCATGAGTATTTTCTAGGGGGGTGTATGGTGCAAGAGCACCTATGCCTCATCCTCAATATTTGATCATTTGATGGTGAATAGGTTGGTCAATAGGTTTTTGTGGGTATTACGAGCATGTTTTGTCTTGAATAAGGTCAATCAAGACCATTAGGTATGTTTTAGGATGAGTTTTTGAGTTTAGTGATCAAAAAGTGAAAATTTCAATCTTGCACTAAAAGTTGTCTTTGTAGCCTTTGAAGGAAATTTTTTGAATTTGTATATGAGTGTGAAATATTGGAGTTTTTTTGATTTAATGAGGCTATTTCCAATCCATTTGTGTGTCCTTAGGGGTCGTAGGGTGCAAACATTACAATATATTTATAAATGTGTTAAAATGTGTAAAGGGTATCATTATGGCTTCCAACGGTCATTAGAAGTTTAAAATTATGTTGTGAGGTAGTTGGTTAGTTTTTTTGAGGGGAAGAAACCTTTAGGAAGGTGGAGAACCTCATTTTCAATGTTGGCAAGGAGATTTGAAAGAATAAATCAATAAAAAAACCCTGCTAATTCTCAGATTTTCTGTGTTTCTCTTTCTTTTCCAGACTTGTATGGGTTCATACAGGTTTGATATGGTCTGAGACTTATAACGTTTGTAAGTACATGTCTTTATTGACTAGTGAATTTGATCTAAAGGTCTAATTCACCATCTTGTGTGAGAAAACAATAAAATACAGTGAGTACCCTATTTTCCTGAGTTAAGGGTTTTGAGGGAGATAATATGAAGAATTAACTAATCCACCTACTATATCTAGTTATGTTACTCGGTGGATTGGTTTGTAGGATGTTAATTTAGGTGTCTTGATATTTTCACAAGGTTAGGTGTGCATGGATTGAGTTTGGGGAAAAATGTATGGTAAGGTTTGAAGGAAAAATTTGTATGGTTTTCCATGAAATGGATGGGACAGACCTGTAGAATGGTGGTACAACATTACCAAAGGGGAATGTGAGAGTTTCTAAAGCTTTTTGGGTACTAATCTAAGTTTTTTTAGTAGTTGATGCCGCTTGGGGTGGTTGGCAATGTGTATTTACAATAAGAGGGCTTTAAAACCCTAGGTTCCTAGGCTACAAAGAGAGTTTTTGAGCAAGGGATTAAAATGAGCTTTTGGGATCTTAAAACCTAGAAAATCCTAAGTTTTGAAACCAATCCTAAGACTTTTTCAAGTTAATTTGGTCTGGTGGTGAGATCTTAGAGGGGTCTCTTTGGAAAAATGGGCTAATTAGGGCTCCATAACAACAAGAAGGGTCATTTCGAGGAAAGTTTTCTGAAAGAGTCATTTAGTTTTTGGATATGTTTTGTATCTTTGTAATGGGTTTCTGAATCATCTATCTTCTTGTCAAGTTCTTTGGAAATTTTTGGAGTTGAGTGCCAAAAACTAGGTTTGCACTACTACTAGGTTACAAGGGTGAAAGTGAGAAATTATGCTTCTGATTGTTTCCAAAGTTTGAGGATTGTTTGAATTGGTTTGATAGGCCATTTTTAATCTTGTTAGATGCCTCTTGAAGGCATGTAGTCACTTTGGGTGAGTTTGGACCTCCTAGGTTTGCATCATATATGTATAATTATTCAAATGGTGAGAAATAACATATTTCTTCTCTTGGTGCCACTAAATAGTATTCATGCTTCCAATATGTTTCTCCAAAAGGAAGCTAAATGTATAAATAGTTTTTATTTTATTGTATGCATGCATGTCGTACTACAATTAAAAAAATCCTAACAACCTACTTGCATTCATAATTATGACAACTTATGAGACTCTTGGAGTTAGTTAAAAAAATAGCCTACTCTAAGCAACAAGTGACGTAAAACAACATGTTAAAAGTTGTTGATACTCTCCAATCCCAAGCATGAACTTCAAACCAACTGAAATACAAAAAAAAATATGCTTCTTGAAACTCAAAGACCATAGACAGAGAAACCAAGGTTTCTTACAAGTTTTTCCTATTTTTTTGTCATGTACATATATGGTTAGTCTTTCCCAATCCTATATACACGTGTCAATATTTTACCTAAAAATAAAAAAATCCTTGTATATGGAAGATTTTATAAATCACTCTACAGTTTTAAAGCACATGATTGGACTAACATATTATATATAGACCCTTCTAATTTAGTACATAGATTGTATTCTTGAGTAATTTTTTTCCTAATGTATACATGTAGTGATATTGTGTTTGCAAATTATTAAAAAGAGCACGTTATTTAGAAGAATAAAAATGGGAGATAGTTAGGAAATTGGTGAACTCTTCTAGAAAAGGGTTTTGGGGTCAATTACAAGTATAAATGTATATTATTTTTTGCATGGTTCTTTGTGGAGGACCTCTTCTATGAGATTGTTGGATGAATGATTTGGGTCAGCTGAAAAGGTCTAGTTCTCAACAATCTAAATTTCTTGGAGGATAAGACACAAAGCTAGTTTTTATGAAAATATCACCTAACTCACATTTGGGAAGTTGTGAATTTTTATACACAAAATTATCTTTTATTGCATAATTTGAACTTGGTAGTTTCCCCTAAAAATTAGAATGCAAATCTAGGTGTTTTGTTTCAGGTTCTTTGTGTAAGAAATAAATTTACTTAGAATCTTGATGTTCAAGCAACACAAACAAGATTAATTAAACAAATAAATTAAAAGAACAAAAAAAAACCAAATAAATACATACTAAAATTCTTAATTTTTGTTAGGTAGATTGTGTTGGTGTGAACATGGGTATTTCCTATCTAGTTTCTCCTTTTGTAGTTTGAACAAGGCACATTATCTAACTAGTTATTAATTAGTTCATATTCATACATGTTCACATGTTAAGTTTACTCAGGGAGTTTGGAATCTTTCCAGTACATATGTTATCTTATCCTATAGTTGTCTCATGTCATAGGATTAAGACACTTGTCATCATCCTAGTTAGTCATATATCTCATACTTGCCTATATAAGTAAGGCATCTCTAATTGTAAATAATGGGGTTTTCAATCATAATCCATATTTCACCATAATCAAGTAATATTTTGCTCTTACTACTATCTTGTAGAAGGTAATCTTTGGTGTTGCAAGTGATCTTAAGAGCTTGATTCCATTACTAACTCTAACATGATATTAGAGCTTTATATCTACAAACTCCTTCTCAATTTTTGGAGATAATCAGGCATGAGCTTTTGCTAGGTGCACTTTGGGGAAAAACGAACCTCACAATTAAGTCCAAAAGGTCCAAAACCCCTATTTTCAAATAAAATGCTTGATGTTTTGGAGTAAAAAATAACCATTTTTTAAGGTTTGAAGCAATCTACAAAATATTATGTTTGTGCAATCATATAGAATTTGTACATATGTATGAATCACTACCATACTACGTTGTTGCAAGTATCAACTTTTAGATTTGTGATACCAAGTAGGGAATATTCTGTAACAACATCTCATTGTGTCGCCAAAAAATGTATAATTGACATTTTTATGCTCACTTGAGTCTTTCTAATGGACTTTGGCTTTATTTTTCTTGGGTTTAATGTTGTAACGTGTCTTAAACATTCACATTAGGTCCCAAACATTCAAATTATGGTGTCTTGTGAAGATGTTGTAAAACATTTCTACACTTTTCTAGACTCTATTCGTTACAATTCACCTAAAAATCACCTTTTCATCACTTATGAAGTCCTATTTTGAAGTGTTGTAAAGTCTTATAACAAGATTTCACACTTTTCTAGGCTTAATTTCACTATTTACACCTTTCTTATGCTTTATTTGAGCCCTTAATGTACTTCCTAACTGTTTTCAATTGTTTTTTTGAGAACATTCTCGTTGGACAACTTTTAATGCCCCAAAATTCCTGACACCCACTTAATTTGCTTAAGTGGGACTAAGTCGCCAATAGGGGCAACTTAGTCCTTTTTGGCACAAAACTCAAAATAATTTTAAAATTCTAGTGGGATTTTGTCCTCTAACCCTTGAGGTCAGCCTGTGATATGTTACTTTCAAGAAATTTTAATAAAATCAGGTATAAATAAGTATTTTTCACCTCATTTCACATCTCCCAATCTCGTACAATGTCTTGCACTCATTAAGCATTCAATCTCATAAACATTCAAACAAATCAAGCATTATCAAGTCAATCTATTGGAGCACATCATTGCATATCTTCAAATTTTGGACATCAAAGGTGTGGTAAGTTTATGACATTTTCATGTTATCTATTTATCATACTCTTTTCATTTCATTTCATTGTTTAGGGTTTGATTACCAAAGTGGGGTTTGACCAAGGCAAACCCCCATTCTCTAACCCTCAACCATTTTTCCCCTTTTGCATGTGTTTGTAGACTTTTGTATGCAAATTTATCAAGCAATTAGGTGTTGAAAGGTGGTCAACAAGTCTACAAAGTCAATCAAGTCAACATCATCCTAGTTCAAGCTTGGAGAGGCTTTCTACCCTATTTTTTGTAGAAACAAGTACGAACACCTATCAGAAAAGAAAGTGTAGATTTGAGACTTCTAGATTATGTCCTAAATTCCCCGAGATTTGTAGGAGGACTAAGTCGCCACTAGTGGAAAATTAGTCCTGCTTTCAGGCCTGAAAACTGATTTGGACATTTTTGGATACCCATTTAGCAAATTTTCGTTCTAACAAAGTTTCCTAAAACTAGGACTAAGTCGCCCCACTTGGCGTAAGTGTCCCAATCAACATTTTCAGTCAATTTTTTAGGATTCCAAAATCTCCAAACATCAAGCTTCAGATTCTAGGTGCACCTCTTTTACTATGTTCTATTATTTCATCATTTAGTTTCATTCTTAGGCATTTCTACATATCATATTGTGCTTTCCAGCACTTTACTTTTCTTAAGTTTTGCATCATTAGATCATTTCAATTTTAGATTAGTGCATTAGGAAATATTAATTAGGCATAATACATCTCATTTACATAGACTTTGAGTGTAAACCTTTGCATTTTGGGACCCCTTCCAATCCCCTTTCTCCTTTTAGGTGAAAAACCCTAGGAGGAGCAAAGCATTGTGAGGGAAAACCAAAATCACCGTTTACACTCATATATCATCTGTGGAATATTCTTTAGCTTGTGCAAGTGTAAAACCCTTGTATTAGTAACTATTATATATGGTACGAATTGATTAATTAAAAATTCATTTAAAAATTCACTATTTTTTTGGGTTGGTCATATCCCATGGTTCTATTAGGCGATCTCACCAATTTTTAAGGGCTAAAGCCCCATCCATAGCACATGGGAGCTACCACCCTCTACTACACATTAAGGCTCAAGTGGTTGAAAATAACCCTTCACTAGCTAGAGCACAATGCCACTCATCCTATCACCTAAACAATGCCAAAACACCATTATTTCCCTCTAAACTAGGTTTTTTTTCTTTCATTTTTCTATAACTTTTCACTAAAATATTGGAATTTTAAAGTAAGATACCATCATAAAGTTGGTTTTGAGCACTTCAAAGTGGTGTAGGTTATTTTTTCCATTTTTTGCAAGTGCCAAAATTATTGATTGAAGTTAGATCTTTATTTTTGGCTTTTGAGCTCATCACTTTTCTCTAGATCTCTAAATTATGCAATTCTTGCATTGTTAGAAAGGTATTGAGGAGCTTAATCAATCAATCCATGCACTTTTCTAGATTCAACCGCAAGAAAATTTTATTCAATTTGCTGGATATTTGCTTTCTAGTAGATTACTTGGACACCTTGGCACTTAGAAAAGTTATATATTTTGATCAAATGACTTTGTTTCGACAACTTAATTTGTATTGATCTATGATTTTATCATTCGAGGATTGTATCATTGTAATATCACGGGTTATGCAAAACATCATTTCATAACCATTCTAAGTAATGATAATTATGAGTCTTGGCAAAAAGGTATCTTGGCATATTACAGTTGGTTCAATTTTTTGTCTCATCTTTCTAGACTAGTCATCCCTAAGCCAAATACACCTTGGAAGAAATCAATTTGGGGTGATAAAAATAATCATATCATAGGATTGATTGGTATAACCATTGGTGCTAGCATTTTTTGGGACACTTAATAGAAGATCTTAGAGATTAGGTGCCCATGCACACTTAGACCAAGATTTGGGAGATCTATGGAGACCCTCATATCTCTCCATTTTGAGATGATACTGCATCAAATTGTCCCATTCCACTTTATGATGTAGTCCATATACACTTTGATGATGATACACTACAAGAGCTTGAATATGATGTAGCACTTGAGAATCTTGATGATACAAAGACCTCTCATGTTGCTCCTCCTCCTATTGATATTAAAAATCCATCGCATGATGCTACATTCAAATCTAGAGATGCTTCTCTAATATTTTTAAACAATTCCTTGCAAAATGTACATCATAGTATTTCAAATTCAACTTTATGCCTGATGATTACTTAATAGGTATTTCAGACTTGCTTGTGGAGTCTCACATTTCATATTTTGAGGACACATTTAAAGGGTTATCTCTCATGTTTGATGACAATCCCATCATAGTTATTTTCCCACCATCTTTATCTTTAGATCTTGTTCATCATCAATTGCCAGTTGATTTTGGTTTATCACCTTCTTCATTTATTGGGCATGATCCCAATTTTATTTTCGCATCATCTTGTAAGGACATGGTGACGCATGAGAAAATTTTAGAGACACCATCATCATACATGTCTTGATATTTCTTCTTACTTATTCATATCCAAAATTGGAAGCTTTATTTCATATATACTTTATTTTATTTCTTCCCAAGAAGAGGAATGTTGTTTGTAGGTATTGGATTAAATTTTGTCTTCAAACATTCACCATTATTGCATGATATTATACCTTATGGTGGGGTTACATAGTCTCTCTTTTTCCCTCTTATAGGGGGCTATTGATTGTATACTTATGATGGATCTCATCCATCGGGGGTCTTAAGTTCTCCATCCATCACTTACATATGTTTATTTGCATCTTTTCTCTCTATTGGAGAGGAGTTTCATCCCACTAGGTTTTCTCCTTTTCTCTATTTGTCAGAGATTTCATTTTTACATGGGAACCTAACATGGCCTAGTAGACAGGAACCATCTCATTATCTTTGCATTTTTATATTTATTTACTTCTCCCTAAGTTGCACTTAAGGCCCGGGTGTTGGTGTGAATAGGGGTATTTACTCTATGGTTTCCCTTTTTGTAGTGTAAACAAGCTACATTATCTAACTAGTTATTAGTTATGTCCTATCCACACATGTTCACATGTTAAGTTTACTTAGGAGTTAGGAACCTTTATAAAATTCTCTAGTACACGTGATCTTGTCCTATAGTTGTCTCATGTCATAGGATTAAGACACTTGTCATCATCCTAGTTAGTCCTAGATCTCTCAACCTTGCCTATATAAGCAAGACATCTCTCATTGTAAATAATGGGATTTTAAATCATAATCCATTTTGCACCATAATCAAGTAATATTGTTCTCTTGATTCTCTCTTGTAGAAGGTAATCTTTGGTGTTGTAGGTGATCTTAGGAGCTTGATTCCATTTTTGACTCTAACAAATCGATGTTCATTCAACAAATCTTAGCTTCATAATAAATTAATGAAAATTTATTTATATAAGAATTACATAAGGGGCCAATAAACAAAACATACCCTAGACAAACTCCAAGTAGCAACCACTTGCAACAAATATATGGCTTTCAATCCAACCTTGGAAACCTACACGCATACCACATATATCATCTCCTATATTATACGTATCAACCACCTATCTAGAAAAAACAAAAATATTAGGTTAAACTTCCTAGCCAAGCAACACAAAATACATTTCAATTAACTTTAAACACATAAACCTCCAAGACAAAATTATTTCGCCAATTATATTTCATTGAAAATAGGGAAGAAAAATATTTAAAAATAACAATTTTAGAGAGCCTCTATAATAGGGAATATAGGACATGTGAAGCTTATAAAATTGCTTATTTTCTAAACTTGGTTAAAATTTGATCAATTTCAATAATTAAAACATTATAATAATAAGAATCGAACTTGATGAATGAAATTCTAGTGATTTTGACTCATCCATTAAAAAAAATTAAATATATAATTTCAAACAATGAAGTATATTTTCTCTTTTTCATAATTTAGGCTAAATTTAAAATTTTCAAATGGGTCTTCCTATTATATTAGTAAACTTTAATTTTTAGAATTTTCTAGTGACAAAACTAGGCATTCTTCTTCTTTGATTAATTGTTTGAGTTTGATCAAGACTATTACCTTTAATCCTAATACCCTACCATATTTCACTCTACTTTATTAGATTCATGTTTTTGTCATCTTCACATATTGGAATTGCTCATTTGACACTCTATAAATTGGGCCTAATGGGTGGCTATTCTAATGCATCTACTATCTATACAATTTGTTTTATGTATTTAGCCAATCATTTTATAGAATTAAAAAAAATAGCAACAATGTTATAGTTTAAATATACTTTCCTATCCAATAATTTGAAAAATATAATTTATCTATTTCCCTATTGGTTCATGTTAGTGAATAGTTGATGCATAAATGAAATTATTATTATTATTTCAATTGATACAAAAATCAATTACATTGTTGACTTTTAAATTGTATATGCTAAAAAATCAACTATATAAATACTATTTGTCTACTTGAGTGACATTGAGAACTAGTACCCACCACTCAATATATATATATATATATATAGCAAAAGAAAATCTAATCTCTATTTTAATATGGAAAGACACATATAATCTTCTACATAAAATCTTATCAAGTAGCTTTAAGCATTGAAATAATAAAGTGTTTGCATGACTAGACAAACTTGCATAATTAATGGAGGTTATGGTCACTGGTGGTGTTGAATGGTTGTGGGGAATGTCAGATTGGTTTTTAAAAGGTAGGGGAACGAGTCATAATTGAGTGGGAGAACGTTGTCTTTTATACACTCCATTATACATATTAATTTACT
The DNA here is from genome assembly GCA_007258455.2 of Sequoia sempervirens. NCBI lineage: Eukaryota > Viridiplantae > Streptophyta > Pinopsida > Cupressales > Cupressaceae > Sequoia > Sequoia sempervirens. The sequence goes on along the minus strand of VDFB02117679.1, from coordinate 195,968 downwards.
TCTCTTTTGTTATAATTGGCATTAGTTGTGAAGGTTCATAATAAATATCAAATCTCAAGAAACGTTGCGAAGAAGAAGGGGGACTTCATCAAATCTTGGAGTCCAATAGTAAATAATATTTGAGCCTATCACTTATATTTTCTCTTTTACTTTATTCTATTTTTTCTTAGAGTTTTCTAAAGGATCCACACAAGCTTTTAAATTTCCAAGCTTCTAAACAATATTCAATAGTTATATGTGTATTACATCTCCAATTATATGAAGTACTCTTAAAGTCAAGTTATGGGATTTTATGTATGCTACAACTTTGAAGTAGCACTAGAGCTTCCTCTACATTTGGATTCATGGATTCAACATCCTCATAAGGAAAGTAGAAGCAAAGGCCAAGACAAATGATGATGCTATCATCATTGTGTATCTTTTCTTGCTTTATCTATGTCTTTATTTGAAACTACGCCATAATTTGAGAAATTATAGGAAGTTGTTGGTTCTATTATATCTTTGGCTATTCAAAAGTTAATAAAAACTATTTAAAAAAATATTAAAGGAATTTGATGAATTGCATGGGACTAGATTTTAAACAACAAAGCTAACCAAAATAATAGTCTAACATCTATACCATGAGAAACTTGATCAAGTCTCAAATAAATACAAACATTATCAAAAGATTTGTAATGCATTCCATTTTGATGAGGAGCATACAATATCAAATATACAATTGCACTCAAATAGTAATAAATAAAATATTTTTCAATTGTTAGTGGCACTAAAGAGTATTCATGCTTCCAATCTATTTTTCCTAAAGGAAACCAAATATACACCCATTTTTTTATTGTATTGCATATATATATGTCAAATTGGAATTTAAAAAATTGGCAATGTAATCACGTCTGTGATTATGACAACTTATGAGTCTCTTGGAGTTAGTAAAAAAAATCCCTAGTTTAAGTGACGAGCAACACAAAACAATATGATAAAAGTTGTTGAGATGCTCGCCCAAGCATGACCTTTAGGCCAATTGAAAAACTAAGAAAATAAATAGTCTTCTTATAGATCAAAGAACAAAAATAGAGAAACCAAGGTTTTTTCTAAATGTTGCCTAATTTTTGTTGTCATGTATATGTATGGTTTGTCTTTCCCAATCTCATATGCCCATGTCAATATTCTAGCTCAAAATGTCAAAAGCCCCATGTATGCAATATTTTATAAATCACTCTACAATTTTAAAGCACAAAACTTTACTAATATTTTATATACAGACCCTTCTTATTAATACATAGATTGTATTCTTGAGTAAATGATTTCCTAGTGTGTACATATAGTGATATTATGTGAATAAATTGTTAGACAGTTAGTGAAATCTTCTAGAAAGGGATTTTGAGATTAATTATAAGCAAAATGTATATTGTTTTTTTTGCCTAGTTCTATGTGGAGGACCTCTTCCAAGAGATTGTTGGATGAATGATTTGGATTGGTTGAAATTTCCTAGTTGTCAATAATCTATTTTCCTCAGAGGATAAGACATAAAACTACTTTTTATGAAAATATCACCTAACTTCATTTGGGAAGTTTTGAATTTTTATATGAAAATAAATAACTTTGATCGTGCAATCAACACTTGGTGGTTTACAATAAAAAATAGAATACAAGTCTTGGTGTTTTTTTTCCTTCCCTATGCAAGAAGGATTTTTCATTATAATCTTAGTGCTCAAGTGATGCAAATAAGATGAATTAAACAAAGAAATTAAAAGGATGAAAAGTAAAGCAAAGAAAAATGTACTAAACTTCTCAAATTTTGTTAGACTGACTAATGTCAATTCAGGAATGTTGGCTTCCAAATAAATTTTAAAAAAACTCTTTATATTGGAAGATGCATAAGGAACCAACAAAAAACACATACCCAAGATAGACTCCAAGCATCAACCACTTGTAACAAATATGCGACTTTCAAACCTACCTTAGAAACTCGTAGGCATGCCACACCTCCCATCATATCCTATATTGTATGTGTCAACCATCTATCTAGAAATAACTCAAATATAAGGTTAAAATTCCTAGCCAAGCAATATAAAATAAATTTCAATTAGTTTAAAATCCAAAAACCTCCAAGAGAAAATTATTTTGCTATCTAGATTTCACTAAAAAATAGGGAAGAACAATAAAAAAGATAACAAATTTTGAGAGCTTGTATAACAATGAATGTAGGATGTGTGGACTTTATAAAATTGTTTATTTTCATATTCTCATAAAAAAATGATCAATTTCAATTATCATCATAATAAAAATAGGATCAAACTTGATGTATGAAAATCTAATGATTTTGACTTGTGGACTAAAAAAATAAATATTTAATTTCAAACAATAAAATATATTTTTCCCTATGCTACCTATATTAGAAATCTCAGAGATGGACATGGCCAAGGTTCCTACAATGGAGCGGGAAGGAATTTTTATGATTTTGTTGGTTCTATTGGGTCATGGCGATGACCATTTTCAGAGGTGGTGCAAAATGGAAGCCCTTTCTTGAAAGTGGGGAAAGGATCTATTGCGATGACTCATTATGGGAGCTTGAGATGGCTTCAAAATTATTTTGTTGGGGATCCCCTTGGTTGAATCTACAAGCCTAAGGTCGATAGAAGGAACACTGAGGGAATGACAATTAGAAGGTGTTTGGAGGGTAGATTCAAGGTCAGGGAGAAGCCCAAAAGGCTTCATGTTAAAAAATAGAGTATAAGTCCTTGCGCTATGCAGGAGAAAACCCTTTTGTTTCCTTGGATGGATATTTAGGAAACAAAGTTGTGGAGAACAAAATATATTTTGTGGAGCTATTGCTTATAGACCTGTAGGTTCAGGTGTTTTTGGTCGGGACTTGCAAAGTTATATTGTTGGATTTCAAAACATTGGAGCCCAATATTGGAATGATATGTACAAATTTATTCCAATGTGAAGTGGTTGTGTTTGAAAATGAAAAAGATAGGAAAGATGTGCTTTGTAGTTATCAATGGAGTTGGGAGGACAAACACTTAATAATGTTGAAACCATGGCACTCAACTTTCAGCCCAAACACCAAATCCTTTGGGATGGTTCCTCTTTGGGTAAGACTTCCAAATCTCCCTCTACACTTCTAGTTTGAACCTTGTTTTGAAGCTTTAGGCAACATGCCAGGAAAATTTCTAGGAGTTGATGAGGATTAAATCAAGTTTTTGCACACTACTTATGCACGTATTTTGGTAGAAATGGACATCACAAAATATTTTCCTGTGATTGTGTTTTTTAAATACTCTGGAGGTGTTTGGGAACAAGTGCTTGATTATGAAAGATTACCATTTTATTGTCTTAGTTGCTTTAACACTGATCATATTGTTGAAAATTGTTCTAAGCACAAGAGGGCTAATCATGCTCCATGGTGGAAAGAGGTTTCTCCCCATCACTATTCAGTGGAAAAGGATGACCTGGTGGGGAATGCTCTAGATAAAATAGTGAACATAGCTCCAAGCGAACCCCTATAGAAGGAACAAGTGTTTGTCACAAATTTTTCTTCTCGGGTGGTGCAATACAGTGTCCTAAAAGGTAATTTTCGTGGTCGGTTGAAGGGTTTGTGCATGACCTCTTCTAAGGGGAGTAGCATAGTAGCTGAGGAAATTGGTGAGCCTACATGGACAAATGATCAAGAGGAGATGTGGCACAAGGTCCAAAGAAAGAAGAAGAAGAAAAGTGATGTTGAGTTCAATATGACTCTCTGTTCACATGATAAAAAGAAGAGTCGTAAACAAGAAGCAATAGGATGTTTTGTGGTGTTGTGATGATGTTTTTTGTAATGTTTAACCATTGTCAAGTGTGGTAATGTTTGAGAGGGGATTAAGACGAGTAGTTTGGAATACAATGATGGGTTGTTTTAAGGGTTATTTTGGGATTGTTGATTCTAAGTTGTAAACCTTTATTTGATGTAATTTTCGGTTGGATTACCTTTATGACATGAATAAATAAAATCTTACAGGGTTTCCCTGCCTTTACTGATCGTATATATATATATTACCCTAATTCTTAATTTAGGCTAAATCTATTTTTTTTCAAATGGCTCTTCTTGTTATATTAGTAAAATTAAAAATTTCAATTTTGATTGTGACAAACCTATGCATTCTCCTTGTCTTATTAATTGTTTGAATTTGATGACTTGACTATTGCCTCTAATCCCAATGTCCCTACCATATTGCAATCTAATTTATTAGATCCGTATATTTGGTGCCTTCATGTGTTGGCTAATCCTTTGACACTATATAAATTGGGCCTAATAGATCGCTGTTGAAATGTTTCAAGGTCCATGGATCATGGAAACTCAATAATTGAGCTCTAGGATTGTTATGTCCTCTATGAATGCTTTGAAATATGCTTCCAAATAAAATACTATGATACAAAAGACTCAAATACACTACCTAGACCTCATTCTATGTTTAGGTTTCCATCTTGTACTTATGTTTGGATACATTTTCTTTAATGAAAAGGTAAAATAGTCTAATGTATCCTTTGATTTGCAAGTTTAGTATTATTTGACTAAGTGTTCTAAAGTAACATGTTTTGGATCTCTTGTAGTGATGATTTAACATATTAAATTAAAGTGCATTCCAAAGAAAACCACAAAAGAAGACAAACTCTCCTTACAACAAACCAATCTTCCCTACATTCCCTTCATCAAAGGAATTTTCAAGTTCTTCTTGCCTATTTTAAGCTGAGTTTAGCCTTGAATATACTCTTGTCTTGAGATAAAGGAACTTCAATCCAATGCTGATAAGTATAGCCTTTTAAAATTTGAATCTTTCCATGTCCATGACTAAAAATATATTTGAAAATGAATAGTAGTGGCTTGTTTTAAAAAATAGCCAAGACATAGGGATCATACTCAAATGATAAGGTCTTTTCTTTTTAGATTTTAATTTTAATTTTATATTAGATTGAGAATATGGATAAATATAGAATATTAAATTATGAGCAAAACATCATAGATATTATAATCTATAGAATTCACAAATGCTAATTACATACCAAAAAATAACTAAAATTAAAGTAAGATTGATTAAAAATATAAAATTTTATATCTTATAAGGTACAAGTGGAGGGTTGGGGCCCTGGCTCGGTTGGCTAAATCTTTCCTGTTGCAGGAGGTTGGTCACAAGGTCTAGTCTCCCCCACCCCTGTGGTACCAGAGGGTGTGTCATGCTAGCGCCACTGATCACGTTAAAAAGTTTACCAGGCGCACTACAGTTTATAGGGGGTCGTGCTACCTGATTCCTGCAGTCTAAAAAAAAAATTCCAAATAAGGTGTATCTTATATTTTGGCGGGGCTTCTTGCTTGTAGAGCCAACAACCAAGGTTCAAACCTCATGGGGTTACTCTCTACTGCATCCAAAATTGAGTTTGTTTACCCTAGTATTAAGGGGAGGCTCCTTGGTGAACTGGTGGGGCTTCTTGCCTGTAGTTGCCAACAACCAAGGAACAAACCTTAATATCACTTAAATTTTAGGGGTGACTCTTTGGTGAATGGTGGGGCTTCTTGCTTGTAGAGCCAAAAACCAAGGTTCAAACCTCATGGGATTACTCTCTATCACGTCAACAATTGAGTTTGTTTACCCTAGTATTAAGGAGAGGCTCCTTGGTGAACTGGTGGGGCTTCTTGCCTATAGTTGCCAACAACCAAGGCCCAAACCTTAATATCACTTAATTTTGTGATTAGGGGTGACTCTTTGGTGAAATGGTGGGGCTTCTTGCCTGTAGAGCCAACAACCAAGGTTCAAACCTCATGGGGTTACTCTCTATCGCGTCAACAATTGAGTTTGTTTACCCTAGTATTAAGGGGAGGCTCCTTGGCGAACTGGTGGGGCTTCTTGCCTGTAGTTGCCAACAACCAAGGCCTAAACCTTAATATCACTTAAACTACTGGTATTGGCATGGTGTGATGGTTTATAGGTGGCATTGTTGTTCTTGCCACCAAGGTTCAAACCCCGTTGGGGTGGTATTGTTGAATTGTTGTATCTAGTTCATAGCTCTGGTCAAAAGTGTTTACCCCTTGAATAAAAAAGAAAAAGGTACAAGTGATAAAAATGAAAATATATAAATTCATTGAGTAAAAGTAAGTAGTTCAACCTTAAATATAAAAATATATAATTGTGTAAATGTTTAATGTTTATTGCTAGTTTGTTGAGAGAGTATTTCAACTGTATGAGAATTGCAATAGTAATAAACTTAACCAAAGATAAAGACAATGATATTGATTAATGCAAAAACATTAAATATTATGAAAAGTGAATGTTATATCGATAATATATATATTTTTTATTCTAAATCTTACATTTTATTATTTATGACTTTGATTTGTTTTCTAAATTATGCTTTTTTAAGTATTTGTAATGAGGTGATTTTAACAATTATCAAAATATGTTTGTATATAGGCATGTTTGTATCTAAAATAATGTTCTTATTCCAATGTTGCAACTCTAACATCTATAAATGAATTCTCTATGCAATTATATATATACTCTAAAACCTAAGAACAAATACATATTCTTAACAACTTAAAATGCCAAAAAGAATTTTGTAAAATACTTTAAAATATAAGTAATAAAAGAATTAAAAAGAATTAAATATTTAATTTCAAACAATAAAACATATTTGCCCTCGTTCCTAATTTAGGTTAAATGCAACCTTTCCAAATGAATTTTCTCATGCAATTATAAGATAATAGAATTATAAATTTGTGAGTGACAAACCTAGGGATTATCCTTCTCTTATTGATTATTTGAATTTGGTCAATACAATTGCTTTTCTCCTTGTGTATGTACCATGTTTGACTGTGCTTTATTGGATATATATATATATATTTATTTTATTTATTTGCTAGTTTCTCCTTCCAAACCCTACAAATTAGGTATAGAGGATGGCTACTGAAGTGTTTCAATGTTCATGTTGTCTAATGACTTAGTGATTGATCTCTAGAATTATTATGGCCTTTATAGATACTCAACAATCTTCCTCTAAGTAGAATCTTATGGTACAAAAGACTCAAATGTGCTACCTAAACCTATTCTATGTTTAGGTTTCCATCTTGTGTTGATTCTTTCATAGGTTTTCTTGAGTGAAGATATTAATTAGTCCAACCTTGCCTTGATTTGCATGCTTAATATTATTTGGCCTAGTCAATAGAATCTTATGGTACAAAAGACTCAAATGTGCTACCTGGACCTATTCTATGTTTAGGTTTCCATCTTGTGTTGATTCTTTCATAGGTTTTCTTGAGTGAAGATATTAATTAGTCCAACCTTGCCTTGATTTGTATGCTTAATATTATTTGGCCTAGTCATTTGGATTTAATTTTTTTTATCTCTAGCCTTTAATACTAAGAATTTTTCCCCAATATATATGTATTTTTTGTTCTTCTTTATAAATAGATTAAAGATTATGCCTTATTAGAAAAAGGGCCTAGTTTTAGGACTATGGGTAAGCAATTTTGTTTGCTTAAATCTTAACTCCTTCAATGGGCAACAACAAATGCTTACAAAATTTGGAGAAATTATTATAAAATATATGTTTTTTCTTTGCATTTGAGAGGAGCAACTCCCTTCTATGGTTATATTTTATGGGGTATGATTTTAACCACAAATTAGGAAAGGTATAAAAGAATCTAAAGTAAGAATAAAAATGAGAAACCTTAGATAGACTAATATGAGGTTGAATATCTATTTTTTCTCAAGAAACTATGAATAGTTTTAAAATGAGAGGGGTAAACACATAGATTCACTTCCCAGAATATCTAGTTCTAAAGAAAGCACTAAAACTAGGGTTTGAATAAAGAAATGCTACCTAACAAAATAAATGATATATTTGCTTAGGGTTTCTAGACATATAGATAAGAAATTAACCCAATATTTCCAACCACTATTGTATAAATAAACTCACTGAATGAAAAATAGACTCATTGTATTCATCTCATGAATGAATAATATAAAAAATGGTTGTTAATTTTATATAAGAAAAATATGCAACATAAAGACAAACACACAAGCTCATATACCGATAGTATCCTTTATTAATTTCCCAAAAAGAAGAGCTCACATACTCCTTTATATTTGTATAATATGTATGAATAAAAAATTACCCTAATTAAAAATAAGCCTTATATATATAGGCTTCCTTTCTCATAACCAACTCACAATCAACTTTTTAGATTGATTAATAAATTTTTTAATTTGAGTTTAAATATAAAGTTCAATTTATTAAGTCATAATAAATTACTTAATTTAAAATATATAAAAATTAATTTGAGAACAAAGAAAGTGAAGTTTTTTTCTTGCTGAGGAGGTGGTGAACTCCTTTCAAGGTTTCATACCGTGGAGATTATAGTTATTGTGAATAATACCTAAATTTATAACTTGTGAATTGTTGTATGGCTAGGACTATTGATTTGGCTCCTAGTATAATGGCACTAATGAAACATAACTTCCAAGTTATGAATGATGTTATTTCTTGTGTAACCACCCCATTTTGTTTTGGAACAAAATGGGTCCCCCTTGTTCTTTTCTTTTCCTTTAGCCTTTGGTTTTCTTCCTTGGGCGTTTTCTTTGTCCTGTCGGATCCGGAACCGAGACCAATATCGAACTTGGATTTTCATCCAAGTTTTAGTCTTGTTCCGTTCTCAGTTCAGATCCTAACAATTCCTTGGTCTTGCTTTTTGCTTTGTCAGAGCCAGATCTGGGGCTAAATCTGAACTTTGAACTCTTTCAAGTTTCTAGTTCGGGTTCGATCCCGGGTCCAACTTCGCTTTTCTCTCTCTTCTTTGTCGGCCTTTTGTTGGTTTTTGTGTCTTGTGCCTTAGGTGTTTTCAGCCCTAGGCGTCTCTTTCTTTTTGTTTTGGTGGGTCCGAAATCGGAGCAGATTTCGAACTTGGAATTCCTTCTAAGTTCTATTTTTTGTTCTGTCCTCGGTCCCGGTTCTACCGCTTTGGTTTTTCTGCCTTGCACGTCTTTTTGTTTTATTCCGGCAGACTCAAAACCGGAATTGAAACTGAACCCTGAAACTTGAAGAAGTTTCAATTTCGGGTTTGGTCCCGGTCCCCGTTTCGCTTTGTTCTTTTGTTTCGCCCTAGTTTCGATCGTTTGGTTGCAGGGTCTTCTTCTTCCTTTCCCCTTTTTCTATTTTCGTTCTTTTGGTCATCTCTTTGTATGTTGTCAGAGGCGGGATCGGGATGGAATCTGAAATTGAAACTTTGAAAAGTTTCAATTTTGGATTTGGTTCTGCCACCCACCCCCGTTGTGCTTTGCCCGGGATCAACTTTTGCTCCAATCCCACTGGCGTTTGTTTCCTTGTCCTTTGCATTTTGGTTTCCATTGCGGACTCGGAGCCGGGACAGGGTATGAACTGGAAAATTATGATTATTTCCATGGCTTGTTCCCATCCCGACTTTGGTCTCGATTCTGATTTTCTTTTGGCCCGATCCCAGTTCCGCTGGGATTCATTTCTAGGTCCTATTTTGTCTCGATCCCGGTTCTGCCGAGATTCATCCAATTTTGCTTCTCGTCCCGGTCCCGATTTGGTTCTGCCTCTGTCAGTTTTGAATGAGGGTGTTATTTCTTGGTCCCGCTCCCGCCTCCGCCGTAGTTGTGTTTATTTTTGATAAAATTAAAGACATGATAAATAATGATATATTTTATTTGCCTTTGAGAACTAATGGAGGAATCTGTTTTGTAGGATCAAGTTATTATCTGAAGGTATCTCTTGAGGAAGTTTCACCATAGGATCTGAGTTTGGAGTGATGTATGGCCGAAGGAAGAAGGTCTCGCCGATGTATTTTGTGCCTTCGGTATAACATTTTGAACGCAGTGTAACGTCTCGCCGACCAGGCAAAGTCTCCTCAAAGTGAAGTGAGCTCTCGACGAAAGGACACAACTTCGGTGTAGTGTCTCGACGAAGGGAGTTAGTCTCACCGACAACTTGCAGAGGATAGAACTCGGGCGAGAAGAGAGCTGAAGAAGAAGAAGGAAGCCCTGAGTCAAAGGGATAGCTGGTATCTACTAACAAGGGTAGTTTGGTATTAATGATGATATTTTGGGGCACTCAAAGCAGCTCTGCTAGAGTTTGAAAAGGACATGGAGGCCAGAAGTAAATGCGGCAGCTGCAAAAGATCTACAGATCATTCCAGTGGACAATCTTCATAAGCATGGATAGCGGGGATTCACATTTAATGCAGGACCGACTTTCCTCAAAAGATCTGGAGGCTAACCCTCGTGCAACCGAGGGATATTTTGTAAACCTTAAAAGTAGGGGCCAACATTCTTTTTGGGAGATGGTGTATAAAATGACATTTTTTGCCTCTTTGTAAAGAGGTTAGAGGTTAGAAGTAAAAAAGGTCAGGAGTAGAAGTTTTAGAATACATATAGAAATAGATAGCAGAGATAGAGGAGATAGAACTGCATCATGTTTCTTAGTAAAGGGAGATTCTTTTGTCTTCTTAGGATAGGAGTTAGATTCAACATAGACAGTAATGTATCTTTTCAGTTTTCTTAGTGTAGATGGAAACAATTTGGAGTCATGGATTCTCTGTACACTGGTGATTGTGCCAACTTTGTAAATGTTGCTTATCTATTTTACTAACAGTAGAAGCAACCATATTAAAATCTACTTCAGATTGTGTTTCAGAAGGTTGTTTATCTTGGTTTAATCATTTGATTTGAGAAGCTTTCAGGGAATGAAGTTTGATTTTGTGTTTTGTTTAAATGGTAACTTGCAATCTGTTATTGAAATTAGCACTACAAATGAATGAAACTGTGTGTTAGTCACAAGTTAATTTTGTTCTGAAGTTTAGTTAGGAATTCCTTGAAAGGTAACAAGTCTGGTTAAGCTAGATGAATTAACATTCTTTTTTGTTCCAAAGCTCTAATCTATCTTTTTCATTTCTTTAAAAAACCCTGGTTAGAGTAGATTTAAGTTTATGTTGATCTCAGAACAATCCAGAAGCTCAACACCAGCAGGCCCCTTGAACATTACTGTTACATTGACCACTGAGAAACATCAACATAGTTGAGAACCAACTACAAAGACCTTGGGAGCTAAGATATCCATGCGTTGTCTTTCTCTTTCAGGAGAAACAAAATAGCAATATTTTGTTTGCATGTTGTTTTTGCCATCAAACATGTCAACAAAAATTGGCGCTAGAAGGAGGGCCGCCTTGAGCAATTTTGGATTGTTGTGAGTTGGAGTGGGTTAGATCTTGGAAAACCCAACTCTGATGGGTAGCCCTTTATATATACCAGGGTTTTCCCATGAAATCCCTAGTCACCTATATGATAGGCTTCCTTTATTTTTCCCTAACAGTGGGAAAAATGCTTTTGAACATGTTGAAATTTGCAAGCGTGTATTTACTTTTCTCCAGGTTGAGCATGAGGATGTCGTCTGTCAATTGTTCATCAAAACATTTTAGGGTACAGCCAGGCAATGGTATGATAATCTACCACCATAATCTATTTATTCATGGATAGAATTAGAAATCTTATTCTTAGATCAGTTTGATCCTCATGCTCTACGCCCATTACATGAATTTGCAGCTACGAAAAGGATACCATTAGAACACATTTATCAATTTAACCACAGATTTTTGTTTATGTATCAAAGGGTTCAATCTTTAGATTTGGTTGTTGATGATCATGTACTGATAGAACATTACTATTGGGGTTTAAACCTTTCATTTGCAACCAAAGTCAGATGTTGTGGTGAGGCTACATCCTTGCATGATGCATTGAACAAAGCTCTCTTATTGGCACAATTTGGAGGTGACACTAGAAATTCAAATAACCAAACCCAGGGTTATAATCCTCTTGTGCTTGCAAACTGCCATCATCTGCAGCCTTATGCTACTTCACCCACCATCCCTTCCCAGGTGTAATCATTCTCACCAAGCAACTACAACCTTCCTAAGGTTCTACGTACCACATTCCCCGACACCCCACATCAGGTCAATCACACACAAGACCACTGGGAGAACTCCTCTCTGCAAAATCCAATCATAGAGTTAAGTACTCCCCTTGACAATGAAGTTATAACCATACCATCTCTTCTCAGTCATATTCCAAAGCATAGTCCATTACATCACAATGAAGTTGTGGATGAAACATTTGATGAGAAATTATATAATTTTGATGACTTGTTTGGTAAAAGGTATGAAATGGATGTAAATTTAGAGCATAATGCAAATATTAAGATGGAATCTAGCTTTGTTGAGAATGTTAGTACTAACGATGGCTTTGAAGGAGATGAGGTATTAATATGGGATTGTTGTTATGAGAAATCAATAATACCTTCCAACGATTTGAACAACTCTTCTGATCAAGATGAGAATCAGGGTGATGAGGAATGGATAAAGGAACATGGTTCATGTTGGATTGATATCCCTTGTATGCAAAGTTGAATAAGGGAGAAATTAGAAGAGCTGGGAGATCTGAAACTATCAGAACTTGTTGGGCCAAGTGGATGTAGGATACATCGAACTAATCAACACTCTCAAATGGACTGCCATGCCTTCCTAGGAAGGATGGAGTTATATTTCAACCAACTGATCACTATTGAAGGAATACTTATGGAAGATCCTTGGAGTACATATCCCCTCAATAAGGAGGATGAAACAACTAGCACACATGAAAATGATAATCAGTCCATCTAGCATGATGAGAGTAACTATGTGAAGAGGTTTAGTTCTTCCCTATCTTTTGATGGCCTTGATCCTTGCATTGAGATGGATTCAACAACTAGTGAAACTCCTCTACCTAGTGAGGGCTTGATAGAAGTGGAGAATGGATTCATCGATGCATTCATAGATTCTTTCATGATGGTGAATGAGGAATAAAAACATTTCGTGGGTTAACACAAGAGGATAAATTTGTTGATTTAAGTAGTGAATGGATTGAAACAGATAACACACTTCAAGATGAGATCGCCAATGAATCTTGTGGTAAAAAACAAGGACTTAAATGCCCAAATGAAATCTTAAGGGAAGAAGTTTGAGTAGATGTGCAGATCAGCCAAGTATTCCCTGAAGAAATTCATGATGGGGTACATTTGGATGAAGCAGAGGAATGCCAAGAAAAGGATCAAGAGGTTATCTCAGAAGTTGAATCTCTTCAACATGACGAAGGGAATGATACCAGGGAGTATTTTCTTGATTTTGATTTTGTTTACTCAAATGTGTTGGTTGAAGAAAGTCTTTGCTTAGCATCCACTAATCAATTTGATCTTAATGCTAATAAATTTGATGTTGAATGGCATATTCTTGTTGATGATGTGTAGGAATGTGAATTGAGAAAGTGTTTTCTTGGCTCTGACTCTATGCATTCAAATGAGTTCAAAGAAAATCCTTGTTCACCATGTGCCAGTATCCCTGACATCAATGGTGATAAGCTGGAGACAAATTCTCAAACCTTTGAGGGTGACATGTTTCAAGAGAGTGTTGAAAGTAAGACTTCATCTCAAGAAATCCAATTTTTTTTTGACTCTATACCCAAGGTGAATATAGGGATGCTAGTTAGTGAATATCCCAGCTGCGAGACAGATCATGCTTCGGTGATGTTCCATGAGTTGAGACCTCGAGAGAAGGAGTTCATACAACACAAGTCTGCATCAGTAACTAGAAATCATCTGAATCAGGTGGTGTCCTTTCATTATCCTCTGTGTTTTAATAATTTTCAGTTTGATTATGGTGTCGGGGATAGTAAAACGTGTTTGTGGGTAAATCATGACAAAATTGAGAACCCACAACTGATAATATTTCAAGCTTTATGCCATTAGAATGAACTTATTGCCTATAAACTTCGTATTTCTGAGTATAAAGATAAATTTGCTAGGTTTAGAACTGTGCCTAGTAAGTTAAGATTGCTGCACATAATGAAAAATCAGTCAAGTCAATGTACAAATTTTTACAGTTTTGTGTTTGTAAAGCTTAGCTTTAGAGTTAGTTTAGGATTAGGATTGCCTAGTGATTGTTTTTTGGTTTGGTTAGTTTTAGTTTTGTTTTGTTGTTTTCTTTTTCCCATGTCCTCTTGTTTTTCTGTTTGTAAATAGTTTGTTTTTCTGTTTGTAAATATTCTGCTGTTGTTTATTTGTTCTTTCTTTCTGTCCTTTCATTTCCTTTGTTCTTTTGTTTTATCTTGTTTTGTTATTTGGGGTTTCCTTGTTCTTTCCATCTTAAAATGGTGGGCTATTATCTGAAGCATACTTTGGTTGTTAGGAGGGAAGTGGTTTAGATATTGTCAGGTTTTCTAATTGGATGATTTTGTCTCGAATTCGTTGTTTCATGCTCGTTGTCAATAAGAGTTGTGGAAAGTTTTGAAAACAAGGTACAAAGTAAATAGCCTTCATTAGCTCCCTTTGAATTTGTCACAAATCATCAAGATCATCTCCTCTTGTAATGGAATATTTGTCTCAGGATGATAGTGTTGTAATATTTGAGCGAAAAATTCGATCTCCCAAGTGATGTTATGAGGTCCATGGTAGTTTTCAACCTAGAACAGATGTTAAACATCTGACATATTGAAAAAAAAATTGATTGAATGAAATATCTAAAACTCTATGAGAAAACAAAAAAGAGAGAACTATTTAAAGGGAAAAGAAGACTCAATATGAATGGGTGATTCCAGTATCTCTACTGGGGCTATGGACGCCTGGCTTGCAGTGGAGCAATGCTGCGAGAAAACTAGAGGTATCTCCGTCAGGGCTATGGACGCCTGACTAGCAGCGGAGCAATGCCTAGGATATCATTGCACAATAGCTAAGGGGATCAACTCATGTAGCTCAAATCTTGCACATTGTTGTCCGAAAGATGAAGAAAAATTTGTAAAAGAGTGATACACAATCAAGCACACACAAAGATTCAGGGATAGCCAATGTTGATTTACATTTGAGATTCTAGCTCAACCTTGCTTGCTAAAATTGACCCAACTAGAGTTGTAATGATCATAAACCAGAGTTCTGGGTAGCTGAATCCTTCGGTTTCTTGAAAATAGTTAAACCATTTTCCCAGCCGAGTCACCATTTGTTATGCCTTGCATAAACACCCCATTTTGGTTTGGAACAAAATGGGTCCCCCTTGTTCTTTTCTTTTCCTTTAGCCTTTGGTTTTCTTCCTTGGGCATTTTCTTTGTCCTGTTGGATCCGGAACCAGGACCAATATCGAACTTGGATTTTCATCCAAGTTTTGGTCTTGTTCTGTTCCCAATTCCGGTCCCGACAGTTCCTTGGTCTTGCTTTTTGCTCTATCAGAGCTGGATCCGAGGCTGAATCTAAACTTTGAACTCTTTCAAGTTTCTAGTTCGGTTTCGATCCTAGTTTTGACTCTGCTTTTCTCTCTCACTTCTTTATCAGCCTTTTGTTGGTTTTTGTGTCCTGTGCCTTGGGTGTTTTCGGCCCTAGGCATCTCTTTCTTTTTGTTTTGGCGGGTCCGGAATCGAAGCGGATTCTGAACTTGGAATTCCTTCCAAGTTCTATTTTCTGTTCTGTCCTCGGTCCTGGTTCCGTTGCTTTGGTTTTTCTACCTTGCATGTCTTTTTGTTTTGTTTCGACGGACTCAAAATCGGAATTGAAACCGAACCCTAAAACTTGAAGAAGTTTCAATTTTGGGTTTGGTCTCGGTTTCAATCGTTTGGTCGCAGGGTCTTCTTCTTCCTTTCCCTTTTTTCTATTTTCATTCTTTTGGTCATCTCTTTGTATGTTGTCGGAGGCAGGATCGAGATAGACTCCGAAACTAAAACTTTGAAGAAGTTTCAATTTCGGATTTGGTTCCGCCCCCCACCCCCATTGTGCTTTGCCCAAGATCAGCTTTTGCTCCGATCTCGCTGGTGTTTGTTTCCCTATCCTTTGCGTTTTGGTTTCCATCACAGACCTGGAGCCGGGACAGGGTATGAACTGGAAAATTATGATTATTTCCATGGCTTGTTCCCATCCCGACTCCGGTCCTGATTTTGATTTTCTTTTGGCCCGATCTCTGTTCCGCCAGGATTCGTCCAATTTTGCTTCTCATCCCGGTCCTGATTTGGTTCCGCCTTCGCCGATTTTGAATGAGGGTGTTATTTCTTGGTCCTGCTCCCACCTCCGCCGTAGTTGTGTTTCTTTTTGATAAAATTAAAGACATGATAAATAATGATATATTTTATTTTCCTTTGAGAACTAATGGAGGAATCTATTTTGTAGGATCGAGTTATTGTCTGAAGGTATCTCTTGAGGAAGTTTCACCATAGGATCTGAGTTTGGCATGATGTCTGTTCGAAGGAAGAAGGTCTTGCCGACCCGATAAGGTCCCGTTGATGTATTTTGTGCCTTTGGTATAACATGTTGAGTGCGGTGTAATGTCTCGCCGATCGGGCAAAGTCTCCCTGAAGTGAAGTGAGCTCTCGACGAAAGGACGCAACTTCGGTGTAGTGTCTCGACGAAGGGAGTTAGTCTCACCGACAACTTGTAGAGGATAGAACTCGGGCGGGAAGAGAGCCAAAGAAGAAGAAGGAAGTCGTGAGTCAAAGGGACAGCTGGTATCTACTGACAGGGGTAGTTCGGTATTAATGATGATATTTTGGGGCACTCAAAGCAGCTCTGCTGGAGTTCAACAAGGACACAGAGGCCAGAAGTAAATGCGGCAGCTGCAAAAGATCTATAGATCATTCCAGGAGACAATCTTCGTAACCATGGATAGTGGGGATTCACATTTAATGTAGGACCAACTTTCCTCAAAAGATCTGGAGGCTGACCCTCGTGCAACCGAGGGATATTTTGTAAACCCTAAAAGCAGGGGCCGACATTTTTGGGAGATGGTGTATAAAATGACATTTTTTGCCTCTTTATAAAGAGGTTAGAGGTTAGAAGTAAAAAAGGTCAGAAGTAGAAGTTTTAGAATACATATAGAAATAGTTAGTAGAGATAGAGGAGATAGAACTGCATCTTGTTTCTTAGTAAAGGGAGCTTCCTTTGTCTTCTTAGGATAGGAGTTAGATTCAACATAGACAATAATGTATCTTTTCAGTTTTCTTAGTGTAGATGGAAACAATTTGGAGTCATGGATTCTCTATACACTGGTGATTGTGCTAGCTTTGTAAATGTTGCTTATCTATTTTACTAACAGTAGAAGTAACCAGATTAAAATCTACTTCAGATTGTGTTTCAGAAGGTTGTTTATCTTGGTTTAATCATTTGATTTGAGAAGCTTTCAGGGAATGAATTTTGATTTTGTGTTTTGTTTAAATGGTAACTTGCAATCTGTTATTGAAATCAACACTGTGAATGAATGAAACTGTGTGTTAGTCATAAGTTAATTTTGTTCTGAAGTTTAGTTAGGAATTCCTTGAAAGGTAACAAGTTTGGTTAAGCTAGATGAATTAACATTCTTTTTTGTTCCAAAGCTTTGATCTATCTTTTTCATTTCTTTAAAAAACCCTGGTTAGAGTAGATTTAACTTTATGTTGATCTTAGAACAATCCAGAAGCTCAACACCAGTAGGCCCCTTGAACATTACTATTGCATTGACCACTGAGCAACATCAACATAGTTGAGAACCAACTACAAAGACCTTGGGAGCTAAGATATCCATGTGTTGTCTTTCTCTTTCAGGAGAAACAAAATAGCAATATTTTGTTTGCATGTTGTTGTGCCATCGGACACGTCAACAAATGCCTCACCTATTTTTTCAACCTTCCCATGAAATACTTTAATATCCTTTCAACAACCTATCAATGAACATGATAAACAACTTAATTTTATCATTATATTAACATTTATTCTCCTTTTTAAAGAGTTCTTTTGAGACTGTGTCTCTAAATCTCTTTTTAACAATAAAAACATCTACTAGTTTAGTCTCATCTTCTTTGAGTATGTCAAATTCAAAAGACAAATAATTAACTCGTATGTCAAAATCACATACCTTTACCAACCTTTTGAATTCTATTATTGATGTTTCAAAACTAATAATTTATATTCTACTCCTTCGAATCACAAGATGGGTTCACAGTCTTAGGCCTTATTAAAAAAATGAGATTAATATATTTATATATATTTTAAACATTTCTTTTAGGTATCTAATCTCCACCTGCCAAATATTTTCTTACTCTCTCATAATTTTAAATTTTGATTCTATTTTTTTTTAGCTCAATCTTTTCATACAATTTCCTATCCTCTTCCCACCCAAGATTCAAATACTTAGTTGTAGGCTTGATGTCTACAATTTTTCTCCATAATCTCTTTACTTAATTCTCCTAATATTGAGCTAGAAGAGGTTGACAATAATATATCAAGAGCTCGTGTAAAAGTATCAATAATATAATTGACATATCACATCAAAAGATACACATGTTCCTCAAGTTGTTCCTTTGTCCATTTTTCTTTTTAAGTTCTTTCTACCAATTTCATATTGATTTTGTATTCGACACTTGAATGTTGTGTTTGTCATTTTCATGCATGGCTAGACCAATTCTAGACTTAGGAGACATTGTAATCATCCTTTATCACATCTTCTTCACTTTTCCTTGTGATGGGTTTTATAATCTCTACAAACTAAAATCCTAATGAAGGATTAAACATCAGTTACCTAAAGTTAATATGAGATTTTTTAGTCTATGGAGACATCTATAGTAATTTTATCACTGCATCAAATCTAAGATCACTCACTTGGGTGTGTTTTCTCTTTCTAGTCACTGCATTTTTAACCATGGTTAGAGAGAGGTTAAATATATTTGATATTCAAACTTTAGCAAGAGGAGGGAACAATAGAGGAAGGGTGACCTTTGTTGTAGTCTTGACCCTTATGTTAATTGTGGTGGTTAAGGAGGATTTTTAGGAGGAGAAGGTGGACGAGTGGGAGATAGTGGAAGATGAGGAGATGGTGGAAGAAAGAGGTGATGTCAAAAGAGGATTAGTAATTAATTGTTACTAGACACCCATAGGAGTTTGAGAGATACCTTTGATGTTTTGGAAAGTGGGGATTAGTGGTTTCCTTATATCCAACTTCTTCCTAGGTTTACGATTCCTTCTCCACAAGCACTCTTTAGCTCCACCCCTTTTTTGGGATCCTCTTCATCACCCCGTCTAGTTGCAACAACTATATATCTTATGGTATAAATTGATGCAAATAGTTAGGTTGATAAAGATGCACTCTATTTTTGTTTCCTCAAGGTACTATATTTTGTAAGTGGCCTCGTGGTGGTATGTTCTATTTTTTTGCATTAACCCATCTCTTTATATTTTGCACTACAAAAAGTGACCTCTCCCAAATTTCATTAACTTATTTATCAACATAATTAATGGGCATGAGTGACTGCATCTAGAAGGTAGGGATGAAAATTAGATCTAGCATATTAGAGTTAACCTCCTTGATATCTTGAGCATCCCATACTAGGTTGAAGGATTCTATTTTCCCAATCATTATCTTCACCCAATCTATTCTCCACACTTTAAAATCACCTTCATAGTCTTCCTAGAAATCCTCCAATTGAGGTATGTGATCATATTCTAACCTAAGGTTCATGTTATTTTTTAAAACATTCTTATTATCAAAGGGTAATATTTCCCTATAAAAGTACATGAAAATTTTGGAAAGAGACCTTTCAATATTTTGGGCATTAGAGGATGATCGTCAATTATAATATACGAGTTTAAATAGAAAACAGATGCCTACCTTCTTCATTTATTTGTATTTTATTTACTACTCTAATCTACCTATATACCTCTATTAGCATGACTTGATCACTTATATAGTGAGGCAATTTATATCAAGGGTTACCAAATCCACCAATTCTAATATGCATGAATCTTGAGAACTTAATCTTGTGTAATGAGATTAATTGCCTCAAGTGAGATTCTAACTCCATCATTCCACTGTGGGTAGAAGAGATAAATCTACACAATTTAACATCATATACCCCTTATTCCTTGCTCCATCCATGCCTTCATTATTTTTATTGTATAGAATAGATATGATGACATATATGTAATACCAATTTGTGTAAAAATTATCATTTTAATTTGTAAGTTATCACTTATTATCTTCCCCAATTGATACATTATTTCCCATAGCATATCACAATGATAAAGTGATACATCCAATAATGAAAAGGACTTGTCTTTTAATTTACCATTACTTTTTTCAATAAATTAATTATATTTAAAATGTATTCATTGAAATGCTACTACTACAAATTTCTAGGAAATAGTGATTTTCCTTTCTTTAGTAGTTTCAACTAATATTTTGTTATGTTGCTTATATAAGTATTTTTCTTTTCTTAGAAGAATCATTTGGTATTTTCCATGTTCATATCAACATACTCATCTCTTTGAGAGAGTCATAAAGTAATCTTGAGAGAAGGACCATCCAATCTTTCCACCAATTGGTCATCCACCATTTTGACTTATTTAGTGTCATAATTGTAGTTTCTTACACATGGTAGCACTAGATATGTGCATTGAATATAGGAAGGAGCACTTGTAGCATGAGCTATACCTCTAGATAATTTAGTTTCAACAATATTGCCCCTATATTTTTTGTTGTATTATATTCAATAAATATTTTGTTAATATGCCCTAATTTTTTTATCTCCTACTAGACAAGGAATTGTTTAGAATGTTGCATGCTCATAAACCTAGTACTCAAACTTTATATTGGGACATTTAGATAATAGATATAAATGTGAGTTATATTTTCCAATAGTTTTTTATATATGAGAAAAGGGAATGTTTTATATTTGGGTGAGTAACAAAAAAATTGGGTAGATTTCATGGAATTAGGTGATATGAAAATTTTGAACTTGGAAAAATGTTGAAAAAATCATGGTAAAGCTAAGTAATGTGTGAGAAATGATATGAAGATCTCAATGAGTATATATGGTCTTACCTCATAATTGAATTGGAAACTAGGGAGGGATGCCTTTTTTCTTTGAGCACAGTGATTACAGGGGTTCAATTGAGCACAGGTTTGAGGGAGATCTATAGGTGTATGTGTGTATTATGGTTACTAATAAGCCATATGCCTCCATTGTAACATTTCACATTTTTCTATCTATCATCATTTTAAAAACAAATCAAACCCTTTACAGTGTTTTAGAAAGTTTGAGAACTTTCAAAAACACTAACTTTGCTTGCCTTTAGAATTCATGAAGGATCCACCAAGGCTTGAACACATTTTAAAACTTTATTGTCATTTTGAAGAAGTTTTGAAACATATTAGCATTTTGGTAAGTTAGAAAAACTTTGCAAGTACCAATGTCACTTGCTTCAATATTCAAACTTTATTAATAATTTGGAGAAACTTTGAACCATGCCATCATTTTAGAAAGTTAGAAAACTTTGGAAATTACTATTGTTTGCACCCATATACTTCATATTTGCTCCATTTCTTAATATTTTTAAATTTAAATTTTTTTAAGGTTGCCAATAATTGTTTCCTTTCAAAGTTTCTCCTTAGATAAGAATATTGAAGATCCTTAAAACTTTGTTGGAGAGTGCAAGCATTATAAAAACTATTGAAACATCTATTTCTTTGCAAAGTCAATAAGGTATTTTCAAGGGTCAAACCTTTGGGAATTTAAGAATTTGGATAAAAAATTGATTCTTTTAAGGGATAATGTAAAATATTCGAAAAAAATTAGAACTATAAAAAATGCTAACATAAGAGCTATTTGATAATTTAGAAGTTTAGAGAACCATAAGAAGGGTCTATTATGTATTTTGAGCATTCTATTCGGGTTTAAGAGGTTTGAAAAACTTATTTTTATTTTTTTTAATTTCAAAGGCTTTATACACCAAAGAAAACATAAAAAGGACTCTAAGACTTACACAATTTTAAAGTTTTTTAATTAGCATGAAAACTCAACACAAATTGATTGGACTAAGGTATCACATTAATAAAAAAATTGAAAAAGGACGTTCAAAATTAGAGGTAATAGCTAGCTCTAATTGGGGACAAGGAATGCAAAAGGATGTAGCATGAACCTAGAATCTCAAGGGAAAAAAGGAGGAAGGATTAGTTGAAGAGGAACTATAAACAACACAAAATTGAAACAAAGGAAAGTGAGACAAGAAAAATAAAATACAAGGATGAGTAATAACTCATTTCACTATTTATAATGCTTAAGGTATTTCTCTATATAAGGAAGGGTCAATAGTGTACCATAAAGGTATGACAAGTAGAAGATATTGCTACCATAAGATTGCCTAATTTGGAAAGGGACCTTCCAAAGGGAATCGATTTTTTTTGGATTACCCTTTGGCTCTTTCTTGTTTTCCTATAGAAAATAAAATCACCAACCATAAAATTTCTCACTCTATCCTTGTCAAAATTTCTCTTAACGTTATCCCAATGCTCTATGATCTTGTCCACAACACCATCTCTCTACTCCTCAATCTTGGCCAAGTATAAAACCTTTCTCTCCAAGGAATTCTAGAATTGGTCATCCTCTAGCGGAATGGGAAAGTGCTATTTATTCCATATTCCAACTAAGAAATGTTTTTTTTAATTCATATAGATTGTATAAATATAAAGGATTCTATGAGCTCTTCCTTACAAGAAATTTATATTTAGGGCATTGCTAGTCATTGCCCTACATGTTTGTCTTTATGTTTTATATTTTCTTATGTTAAATTTATATCCATTTTTTCATGTTATATATTCATGAAATGAATGAAATGAGTCTTTTTTTCATTTGATGAATTTATTTACACAATACTGGTTGGAAATATTGGATTAATTTCTAATCTATGTGTCTAGAAACCCTGTTAAAATACATCCTTTTCTTTTTTTTTTGATCGATAATAGGTAATTATATTATTAATATATTGAAACAACATTACAAAGCTAAATAGATGTTTGATAACCAAACCCCCCAACAAACATCATCTAACTCTTAATCGGAAACACCGGAAAGAGCCACACAAAAACCCTTCCACCCATTACAACAGTCCAACCTTTAACCCAGTTTCACATTTTTCTCAATGGAGATTGAAAAAGAAAAATGACATCTACACCAAAAGGCAGAATTCAAACACGTTGAAACTGAGTTCTCCAGTCTTCTGCAATACAAAACATCAGCCTCCCTTACACACTGTTCACCTTCCTATCCGCCAACCAGTTGCTTCATTTCCTGCTTCATATCCATCCGCTCCCCACCACTCTTCCACCCCAACAAAAAAACCTTTCTCCAAAAAGTTTTCACCATCGCAAAAAAGGCACCCACTTCACTTAAACTTCACACCTTCCTGACCTCCCTCTTCGAGCTCTTCCTCTATACTCAGACCGCTTCCGCCTTGAGAACTGATGGGGCTAGGTAATGTCCCCCCGCCGTTTTGCAGCTTCTTGTCGATGTAGAACCAACTTCAAATTCTCCCAAGTAGCTAAGATTCCTAGTTTGTAAGCGTCCCGGTCAACTCTCCTCTGCCATCTAACAAAGGGAATTAACCCTTCTTCTATGGCCTCGTCCATATCTTTGATGCCTTCTGAGACATCATATCCAACACCCGATACAAACCATTCTAGTAGGGACTCCATTTTCTTGAGCAAATCTTCCATAAAGAGCAATTTCATCACCCATTTAATCACTTATATTTCTTCATTTAGCTTGAGGCCCCACACAAATAACATTGAAGCAATATCCACATTCATCCTACCTCTATGGGTTGCCTCCATGAAATGCTCACCCAATGTCTCCAGGACTACTTCCACCACATCATCATGAGGATTTTTCAATACAAACTTCAGCCTGAAAGCTGACACTGGTCCAAAAAAACCCTTTTGTTTTAATTTTGTTGAAAATCCATACATCGCTTCCATTTTTTTATTTTTTTTAAAAATATTGCACCACTCAAACACTCCTTCACCAATAATAGAAAGAACAAAGGCTGCAACTCTTTTTAAAATCCCCCTCATTCATGCCAAAGTTGTCATTCTGCTAGTGTTGTCTTGCCCCTATCACTACAATTACTTCACTCGCTGCCACTACCACCAAATCAGACCCAAGAGCTACAAAAATGATTACCCCAAAAGGATCACACGTGGTTTATTTAGCCTGGACACCTTGACAAAGAAAGATAAAGGCCATCCATGCGCTACCCATCTAACACCAAAGATTGGCTAAGAATTAATTCACCTGATGCTTTTTTAACTATTTGTACTAAGCAGTACAACCATCACTCCTCATGGAAGGTGGCACAACCTTTGCTGACACCTAATGCCTCTGACAACACCAAACTCCAAGAAAAAGGAATTAAACCCACTCATCTGTCAAGAACTCTTGGTGAAAATCTTCTACACGAACTTCCCCTATCACATCAAAGGATGCCGCCCACTTGGAAAGGCTATCTGCTTCCCCATTGCCAACATGACAAATGTGACTAACTTTAAACCTATCAAAGGATTCTAGCTCTTTTAAAATTGAGTGAATATAAGCCTGAAGGTGCAAAGCCACAACTCCACCATTTATGATTGCTTGGATGATTACCAAAGAGTCTCCCTCCAAGTGCAAATTTCTGACCCCCAACAATCTCACCAGTCCAATAGCCAATAAGGCCGCTTTTGCTTCGGCTACATTGTTAGTGCCATCCTCCAACTTTTTAGCACCAATAGCAATCAAATTGCGTTGACTGTCTTAGATAATTTCCCCTGCACCTAAGGGCCCCAAGTTGCCTTTGGCAGCCCCATCAAAATTTGCTTTGTTCCACCCTTCAAGTGGCTTTTCCCACACAACCTCCTTCATTGAATTCTGCACCTCATTCAAAGCCTCCTCTGATTGCCAAGGTTTTATCTTTAGCCCTGGCCACACACATTGGAACCTGCTATCCTCCATAGAAAAGGGACACTTTTGAAGCTAAAGTTGTGAAGCCGCAGAACTCACAACTTTAGTGATTGCTTGATCAATTCTGCTTAGAATCCTATGCACCGAATCTTTTTTATCCTCGAAGATCCTTTTGTTACGCTCCTTCCATAGTTCCCATATCACAAGAGACGGGCTTGCCACCCAAACACTTGAGGAGAATTTCTAAAGGGGCTTGGCCAACCCTCAAAGACACCCTTCAAAGAGTTTTGAAGAGGACCATGCCAACCAAGTTTCAGCCTCAAAGAATCCCAAAAAGCATAAGCTACTTTGCAATGGAGAAGCAAGTGATCCATTGATTCTTCAGCCTCCTCACACAAGACACACTTTGTCGGACCAACCAACCCCAACCTTTTCCTTCTTTCACTAGAGAGGATTCGTCCCTTTACCGCCAACCAAGCAAAAGCTCTTGCCTTGGGCAAACAATCCTTGCTCCAACATAATCTTTTTTCCCAAAAGATCTCACCCTCTAAAGATTCCAGAAGTTGATACCCAATCTTAACCGAGTAATTACCATTCACTGAGCCACACCAAACCACCTTGTCATCAGTGTTAGTAGGTAAAACTTGTCTACCCCTAAAAATCTCCTTCATTTTTAGAATTTGAACATTTGAAAGCTCTGCAAAGGCAACTTCTTTCCACCCCCACTCCTAGCCAAAATAACTCCTTTTAAGCTCTAAGTAATTTCCAACTTTGTCACCACACCTTTGAATAAAAAATTGCCTTAGCTCTTGCACTCCCTCCTCCTCCCTCAAAATTGGATACCCATTCCACGAATCATCCCAAAAATTGGCATTTAACCCATCCCCAACCTACCAGGTAAGATGATTAATAATTACCGACCTGCAAGAAACTATAAAGTTCCAAATAGCAGATCCCTTCGTAGGATTCCTAATAGTAAAAATCCAATTATCAGCTGCAGAATCCAAATATTTTACTTTCAAGATTTTATCCCATAGGAGGTCAGGGTTTGTATAGATACTCCACACTAGCTTGGCACCCAGAGCTTCATTCATCAAATGCCAGTCTCTTAGACCAACCCCCCCTTTTGCTTTGGCTCTACAAATTTTCTCCCATGCTAACAATGGGATTTTATCTTGTTCATTTTCTCCATTCCAAAAGAACTTCTGCATTGGCTGACCAATTGACTTCACCACCTTCTTTGGGATTTTCAAACACATCATAGAGAAGACTGGAATGGCCAAAATCACACTTTTTAACATGAGAATACGACCAACAACCATTAGCCATTTACTTTTCCATCCATCCATCCTGCTTAAGCAACTATCCACCAAGTCTTTCCAAATACCTACTTTATTGGCTCCCCTAAAAAGGGGTATGCCTAAAAACTTACTTGGAAGTGATCCTGCACGCATCCCTAAAATCCTACAGATTTCAAATTATTTTGAAATGGGAACATGAAAGAAAAAAATCTCTGACTTTCACCAATTGATGCATTGACCAGAAGCCCTCCCATACTCATCTAGAGACTCTTTCATATCCCGAGCTTCTCTATAGGTTGCTTGCCCCAATAAAAAAGTGTCATCAACAAATTGAAGATGCGAGATCGGATCAACCCCTTCTGTAATTGCAATACCTTTCCAAAGCCCACTACACCTTTTTTTGACAACCAAGCTCCCTAAAGATTCAACCAAGATGATAAAAAGGAAGGGAGAAATGGGATCTCCTTGCCTGATCCCCTTGTTGGATTCAAAAAAGCCTTGAGGACTGCCATTTAACAACACAGATAAATGAGGGATGCTAATGCAACTCCGAATCCAGGCTATCCACTCTTTGCTGAAACCAAACTTCTCAAGAACCTTCAAGAGGAAACTCCTGTTGACTTCGTCATAAGCCCTTTTAATATCAAGTTTCACCATCATCTTCTCTAGTTTTTCCATTCTTACCGAATGGATGGCCTCATGAACAACTATCACACCTTCGAAAATAGACCTATTTGGAGAGAAACCACTTTGTTCCACAAAGATCACCAAAGGTGGGACTTTTTTCAACCTGTTAGCAATCACTTTGGAAATAACCTTGTAAATCATGTTGCATAAGGAAATTGGTCAATAGTCCTCAAAAGAATTCACCTCTAATCTTTTAGGGACCAAGGTAATGAAAGTTTTGTTCAAATCCTTCAAAACAAATCCATTACTTCTGGATTCTTCAACCACTTCCCATATATCTTGAGCAAAAATATCCCAAAATTTTTGGAAGAAAAAGGTTGGGAAGCCATCCGGCCCTAGAGCCTTATCTCCCCCTAGCCCAAACACAACCTTTTTCATTTCTTTTAAAGAGACTTTTTCCATCAACATAACATTTTGAGCCTCCGAAACCACACTAGGAATGTTGTCCAAGATCTTCCAAGCTGGATTTTCCCCATCGTTGTTCCCCTTACATAACCTTGAAAAAAAATTAACTACTTATTTGTTTATCTGATCACTTTTAGACAAAACATTCCCAGCCATATCCTTGATTGAGAAAACCTTGTTGCTTGCTCTACGAACTTTCACTGAATTGTGAAAGAACTTTGTATTTATGTCCCCCTCTTTTAACCAACACTCCCTTGATTTCTGCTTCCAATAAACTTCCTCACGAGCTAAGATTTCTGAATATTCTTTGTTTAAAAAAATTTCCAGCTCAAAATTCTCTTCAAACATCCCCCTCTCAATGACTTTTGAATGAAGAGCCTTTAACTCCCCTTCCAATCTTAGCTTCTCGGCAAAAATGTTCTTAAAAGACTCCATATTCCACCTCTTTAGTTGCTCTTTGAGAAATTGTAGATTCTTAAAGAAGATATAGGCTTTATTTCCATACCTTTCAGGGGCACTTCTCCACCACCCAGCCACTAACTCCTTAAAACCTTCTGCCCGCAACCACATTGCCTCAAACTTGAAGGGACATTTAACCGGGGTAACCTCCTCTTGGATTCTCAGCGCTATCGGATAATGATCTGATCCAGTTATAGGAGTTATCTCCATTTCACACAACCACTATTGAGCCGCCCAATCCCCAGCCAGGAAGAAATGATCTAGCTTCTCAACAATATTCAAGAAACCACCTCTCCTATTCGTCCAGGTGAACTCACCATTTTTGAACGAAAGTTCAAAAAGACCATTCTTTACAACAAAGGCACTAAAGTCCCTCTGACTTTGGCTAGCCCAACAAACACCACCAAGCTTATTAGACGGATTCAAGATAACATTAAAATCACCACTTAAGAGAAACATACTGCCAACTTCACTATCTAGAACATAAGATAGCTCATGCCAAAATCGATTCTTCTAGACTGAGCCTGTAGGACCATAAATATTAAGAATGAAAAAGCTTGTTCGCAATTGCTTTGATTCCGCACACACCCATTGCCAATACCTTTCTTGCCTCACGACTCTAACATTTACAAGAGCTTCATCCCAAAGGATGCCAAGACCCCCTAAAGCACCCACAACTCCCGAGAAACAACATTTCCATCTACCAAAATGCTTGAAAAAGATGTCAAAATCTTGTTCCTTGACTTTAGTTTCTTGTAATAAAACTAAGCCCAGCCTTGTTTGATCAAAACAACGCTTGATCAAATGGATTTTGTCAAGGGAATTGCAACCCCTGACATTCCATGAAAGGATTTTCATGGCTGCCAGGAAAAGGCATAACATTTTCCCGATCTCAATTTGCTCTAGCCAACAACATTCCTAGCCATTTCAAGGTGCATCTTATTGGTTTTGGGACAATGCCTTCTCTTCTCACCTGCTTTTACCTTACTGGTTTGAGCTAAAGATTGCTCAATGGTTCTCTTTTCCACTATACCAATGTGATCATTAAGACCCAACAAATCTTCACCTCCAAGCTCCGCATCTGATTCTGATTTAGAGTCTGAGCCTTCCAAAGACCCTCCACTATCTTTAACACCCTCAAAGGAACTATCAAGGTTCCAAATAGGAGATATCAGGATATCCTTAAAAACTACATCCTCAGAACCATCAGGACTGTAAACAACATCCAGATTTGGATCCTCCACCAGCCCTTGCATACCATCTCCTGAAGTCTTATAGGGACAAACATCATCAGGTTTTTCTTCACGACAATTTCCATTAGCCTTAGAGGTATCCGTTTGGGGAGGAGATTGTGGATTCTCTTGGATTGGCTACTTCTCAATTGCACATCCATCTACACAAACACCCGAGCCCCTACCTATCTCTTCCCCAAAGAGGGAAGAAGTTGTTTTTCAACCTCAACTACATCACTATTTTTACCACTCGGAAAAACCCTCATGGTCCCTTTTGGGGTAGCTAGGTTTAACTCTTGTTCACCACATTCACTAACCTCATAGCATCACTGGATACCAAAACCTCATTAACCAACCTTTGATATTTCATCTCACACTCATCTTCATGAAGATAATCGATTTCCTATTTCCTAATACCACCCTAGGAGAAATTTTCCATAAAACCCTCATGACTAGCATCTTTCAAAAAAAACTCTAGAGAACCCCAATCTTTGGA
Source organism: Sequoia sempervirens (assembly GCA_007258455.2). Classification (NCBI taxonomy): domain Eukaryota; kingdom Viridiplantae; phylum Streptophyta; class Pinopsida; order Cupressales; family Cupressaceae; genus Sequoia; species Sequoia sempervirens. The sequence goes on along the minus strand of VDFB02117679.1, from coordinate 166,600 downwards.
CAACCTCCATTCTTCATTGGTGATAGCCTCCGTGAGGGAAACCACTTCCTCTACGAAAATATTTTGGGTAGCACCTTTCCCTTTCGACACTTGACGATATTGGTCTTCAAAATGATCTTTTCCTAAACAACTCACACATGAAATCTTATAATCTTCCACCTCCAGTTTCTGACGCCACATTCCTTCCCCAGATTTCAACTCTATCATTTTCAGTAAAGGATGTATTATCTATCTTAGAATGCATATCCTAGGGAACATGCTACAATTTGATTTCTCTACCACCACCTCCGACTTCACAAAAACACCTAGCTTGTTACCAATATTTCTTAGGGTTTCCTAATCCCAATATTCTTGGGGGAGGTTTTTCAAGCTAATCCAAATAGGAATTTCCTCAGTCTTTACCATATTAGGATCAAAATTTGGGGTCTAGTCTAGAATAAACAAACCCCTGCCTTCCATCATAAAAGGACCACTGTTTAAGATCCATTCTTTACCCTGAGCTGTTTGGCAAACAATCAGATAAAAACCATTCTCTAGGGTTTTTATATCACATCCTTTGCCCCATTTTTCATCGCACCATGCCTTGACTTTAGTGAAGCTCGGCCATTTCCCACCCCACTGCATAAAAAAGGCGTGAGCTTTAAAGACACTCACAGAGTCATTCCATTCATTATTATCAACCAGAAGGGTAACCATAGTAGTGTGGAGAAAGTTTTTAAGTACCCGACTTGACTCGCCCTTCTCTAACTAATTCTTTGGATGCCAGAACTTCTTTTCCAACTGTTTGAAGTCCACTTTCCCTTTTGAGTATGTTGAATGAAACCTTCTCTCATTTTCCACTTCCTGCTCATTCGACTGAAAACCCGCTCCTACGACCCCATTTCTACCTTTCTGGTTAACTGGAGCTTGCAAGCCTTAAAGGTGCCCTTTCGTCTACCTTCCTGAACCTTTCTCCCTCTCCTCCTGTTGAAAGGCCAATGAGCTTGCCTTCCATCATACTGAAAGCCATGGTTCCTGTGAAAATCCTTTATGGACCGTTGCTTTTCCATACTAGGGCTGACTCAAATGCCTCTACATCCTTTTCTTATATTATGTAGTATTTATTCATTCAAACCATGGTTGTAGTCATTTATTTAGAATTAGCTATTATGGGAAGTGAATCTATGTGTTTACCCCTCTCAATTAAATTTTTTTCATAATTTCTCAAGAAAAAATAGATATTTAACTTCATATTAGTCTATCTAGCCTTTCTCCTTTTTATTCCAATTTAGATTCTTTTATAACTTTTTTTTTTTTTAATGGTTAAAAGCATACCCAAAAATATAATTATACAAGGGAGCTACCCTTTCAAACATAAAGGAAAATTATTAGTTCCATAATGATTTCTCCAAATACTGTAGGTAGTTGTTTCTCATTGATCGAGTCTAACTTTGTGAGGAACTCCAAACCTTACCAAGATATTATCATTAATAAAGTTATAGAGCATCTCCAAAGTAGCTTTTTCACTAGGATTGCTTCCATCTATTCTGTGAAGTAGAATATAGTTGTTAATGCATGTGTATGGTCTGCACTTGAATGTAGATTAATAGCTTTGATAAAGTCTAGTCCCCACTATTAGAAAGCCTCTTCAATTACTAATGGGCTTTGAAGGTAGAGTTGCAATTGGTTGTTTACTAGAAAATTGTCAATATTCTTCATATCACTCTACCCATTCATACACATCTTTAAACATAGAAGAAAATAAAGATTATAATCAAAATATTGTAGCCCAAGAATAAGGAAAGGAGATAAGATCAAAGAAATCATAATTGAAGATATTTCTTCACTTGAGGAGGGTCACTCTTCATAGAGGACTTCAACTTAGATTGAATTCCTCCATTAAGGTCATATCATTCATAGGGATTTATACATTTAAGAGTGTCTTCTCCTCCACTTCCAATCCTAAGTCCTCCACCAAGGACACCTACTCCTTGTCTATCTCATGATTAAGAAGATATAATCGCCATATATTCAAGTTTGCCAGTATAGCTGGAGACCACTAGAGAGAAGAGAAATATAGATTATGGGCTTGCAATAAATGAATTATTAGTAATGGTTGATATGTTTAAAGCATCTTCAGTGATCAAAAGATATAATAAGCTATCAAACATAATTGTAAATTCCCAAGGGGCGAGGATTGCAAAGATAGTCATCCCATTGTGTGACAAAGAAGAAATACTATGAGTGAAAAACTATCAAACTTAGAAAATAGATATCAAACAAAAAATTTGGGAAGAAGAGAAGCAATCACTATAAGTGTTGGTATCCATCATCTTGGGTAAAATTAATAAGGAAAAATAAAGTGAGGAACTCAAGGCCCAACTTGGTGAGCTATCACTTATGCAAAATATTTCTTGAGCCTCGTAGGTTCAAATGCACTTGCTCCTACACTCTTGGAAGCATTAGTAAAAGGCATACATATGAGCAGATATGGGGGAGTAGTTTAAGACATTAGTACATGGAGCGATGCCTTGTGGTTGCAAGGAAAAATTTGATCAAAAGGGTAATTAGATGCTATCATGAAATTAGTGATGAAACCAATGCTTGATAGAGTTTGAGGAAAGTATAGATGTTGAGTTGATTAATATTGATGAAAATCTACCCCTACTCAAAAGCATGATTCAAATACCATTCTAAATTCTTGTGAAAAATGTTATTAGTCTAGGTGGCAACCCATAAATTCAGCTTGAATGGTTGAAAGCTATAAAATGGAGAATTGAGATCTTGCAAAAATATAAGAGTAAATTTCTATAGAGGGAGAAAACAAGAGAATTTATAATGGTAAGAATTTAGAACTTCATTGAAGAAATTCCACACAGATTTTAGGAAATTTTTGATAAGGCCAACCTAACTAGCACAACTGCCAACGCATTTGTTGAATTTCTAAAAAAGAACTTGGTAGAGGAGCTCATTGATGGATTGGTGAGAATTAATAGATGTTTTAATTTTTTTGATGCATGAAATAAATAACTAATGAAAATTCCTATGCAAATAGAAATTTAACCCTTTTTTTAAGAAAAGTGCACTTTAAATAATTTTCACACTTCCAACTTCAAGATAGTAAAAGAGGCCATCAATAATTTATAAGAATACTTACAAGCAAGAAAGTTGTAGTGGAAAGGTGAAGAAAAAGGAGAAGATACATACAAATAAGGCTTCATATTTTCAGGTTCAATAATGTGTACCACATAGATAGTACACCCCTTCCTTTGAGCCCTCTTGAGCTACATGGCCAAGATCTGCCTAAGCTTTAGGGTTCTCTAGATTCCATGAACAATCAGGTTTCCATAGTCATCTAGACAATTCACCATCTTATCCTCATAGTTTACAATGGACTTGTGCTTTTTCAACTAGTTGATTCCAAATATTACATCATAAGATCCTAAAGGTGCCATATAAAGGTTGACTTGAGTCAAGAAACTGGGAAGCTCTAACTTGCTGCTATAGAGACAAGAATCCACCCTCTGCTCTGCTCGATTTCCATATTGAACCATCCAAGAATTGACCACGCGCCAAGTCTAATGGATAGCTCAAGTATCAATCAAAATAGAAATAGGTTTTCCATAAAGCTTACCTGACAGTTGGATTGGCGAGGCTTGATATTCAACTTGTCTATCATCCACCGTTGTATGGATCTGATGCCAGTTTCCTTGCATTCCTTTTAACATTGTGGAAAATTGAAGGCATAATGATCACCTTCGAAGGTGTAGCAACCATCACGAGGCCCTTTTTGACCTTCTGACCTACCTTCCTTGGAGCTCTTTTGCTTATTATCAAAGTTTCCTTTGCTATTATTGGTCTCTTATTATTTTTGCCACTACTGCCCATTGTTTTCTCTTGCAAATCACTTCCCATCTTCAAATTCCTGATCTGACAGGTTTTGTCTCCTTTTTGAAATTTCTTACTCCTGAATCGCGACTTAGAATCGAAATTCTTTCAAAAATTGGATAGCTGTTGCAACTTTTGTTCTTGCTTGGTGGCCTTCTCGAAGACCTCCTCCATGGTGAGTGGGTTATGTAAGTCTACCTCTGCTCTAATTTGAGGTCTCAACCCAAGTATAAATTTCTTGATTCAAAATCAATCATCGGTCTGATATTGGGGCATATACTTTAGAAAATGAGTGAACTTTTCCCAATACTGAGTTACTAACATGCTCCCCTAAGCTAAGTTTTGGAACTCTAGCATCTTCTTATCAAAGAAGTGTTGAGAGAGCCACTTTTTAAAAAAATGTTGGAGAAATTGTTCCCAAGTGGTTTGTCCAAGTTGTAGTTTATGTTCTTCCATTTCATTGTCCCACCAGGTATTTGCCTCACCAGAGAGCTGATAGGCTACCCATTCAGCCTTAGTTTCATTTGATAAATTTCAAAGCTCAAAGTACTTCTCCATTTCAATAATCCAATATTTTTCTTTGTCTCCTATAGTTTTTCCCTCAAAATTTGGTGGAGCCACCCTTTTTAGTTCCTTTCTGAGCCCTCCTTTGATTCTAGCTCAGTTATTGACATTGGGATCTCTATTCCCTTGTGGTTGCTCCTCAATCCTCTGGTTCTGACCATCCCACATGCCTTGGAAATCCCGCTTCCAAATGGTCCATTATGTTTTCCTATCAGTTTAGGAGATCGAGGATCCTATCCAGCCTTTCATTATGACCTTTGTTTTGACCACCACTTGAACTTCTATTCTTGGTGTTCACTATGGTGGTTCATGAATGACCTGCATCACAACTTACGTTTAGTGTAACTAACACAAGTTTTCTATATTTTATTATTCAAACACATAATTTCAATTGTTACATGTAGCCTTAAAAAGATGCTCATGTTCATTCAAACCAAAGATAAGTCATTCAAGATCACAACTTTAAACACAAGAAATACTTTCTTTATTTATAATAATATCATATTACAAAGATCCTGATTACGAAGATTTCCCTCCTTACTAGGTGGGCTATTCATCATCAGATAGAGAACACTCTTTTGGGTCCTCGTCGAAGTCTATTACAAACTTCTTAGAAGAAGTAGGATGTGCATGATGGCACTCCTTTTCCTCTTTAGTTAGAATGGGTGCATTGGGTCCACACCCCAAAGGCCAATCTCAAATTGCCGAAGGTTTCTTAGTTTTTATAGGATACTTAGACTCTTCAATTTTCTTGCCCCTCTCTAACTTGAGTCAATTGAGGGAATGTGCCAAGGTATCATCATCAAGAATCTCAGGTTGGACTTTAGGTGTTGGGGGTTTTCTTCAAGAAATTTCTTTTATTAGTCCTAACGGTCTTCCCTTTCTTTTTTCTTGACCTTGACCTCCCCATACCTCCATTCAATTCAGGTTCATTAAATTTGAAATTGAACTAAGGGTCAACTATCCCTAACTTAATACACTATGGAATCATAAGCCTAGAGTTGAGCCCTAAGACATGATACTAAATGTAATGGGTCATGCATAATTAACACACAAAAATTAATATGACATTATGAATAATTAAAAAAAATTAAGACATAATCAATTAGTTGCTTTCCATCATAGCATCTCATGTCAAAATAATATTTAATATTGATTTCCAAATGTCAATTTTACATTTACAAAGTTTAACTTAGGCCATCTTGCCACTTAGTCAATTCAATTTACATCATGAAGTACATAGTACAATAATCAAGAAATATGGGTTCCCAGGTGATCCTCTTCAATTCTCGCCACATCCGGTTGATGAGAACATGGTTCAGGTACTTTTCCACCCAATCACAAAGCTATGATTCATCAGTATTTTTCCTAACTTGGAGAATGCCAATCTTGCATGAAATACTTAGTAAGAGATACAATATGCAAGGTGGAATCTGGTTCATGCCAAACATCTACATGCATTTCTATCTACATTTAGAACATGCAAGATCTGTGCAAGGAAATGGTAGAGAGATTACATGATAAAAGTTAGACCATTCAACATAATGGACTACAAACACTTGGCCAAGCATGTGTTGTATATAGGTAAAAATATAGATTTTGGAAAAGAAAAACCTATATCTCTCATAATCCATTTTTGGCACCCGTCCCAAAAGATAACCTCCCACAACATAAGATAACATACATATTATCAAAATATCACAATTTTTGCAAACAATCAATTTGGTTTTCAATAGTGTTTATCTAATTGTTTTATGTTTTAAGAAAAACAACTATCTACAACATAGTTTACGTAAACTCATTTGGCTATCTCTGTTCAATATGCATATGAAAGAATATAATCGGATTTAATAACTATCCAATCAGAATTTTAACATATTCATGATTCATTTCATCAACTTGTTAAGAATATTATAGAACGTGCATCAATTTTCTAAAGATTTCCATTATTCCCTTTGTTCCTTCTTACTTGGAATGAAATCTACATTTTAGATAAAGAAAATAGTGTAATTTTTAAATAAGGTATATTGCATGTATGTTGAATGAATAAATGGAAAATTTATGACTGTACACATATATGGCCTTCTGTTAAAAATAGTGTATGTGTATATGTTCTTTTTAAATAAAAGAAAGATTCATTCCACATAAAGATTTTCTATATTCGAGTAGATGTCAATTTTTATCATACGCATGAATGGATTCAACTATGACCATAGAAATATAGACATCAACAAAAATATTTCCATTATAAAATTCCGTGTTTTCAAACATTGTGCCACAAAGTCATTTGCATAATTTCACTTTGTAATTGATAACATAACAAATCTGCATCTTTACCTGAATTCATAGAGACTAGACTCAAGTTGACTTTCTTTCATATGTGACCATTCAACATATAAACAAATAATAAATTCACCCTTAGCTCATTTGGTTCAATTTCTTTAACAAGACATTTAGAAATTAACGTTCAGGTCTTCATTTATGTTAGAGAGAGATGGATACACCATATAGTTGTATTCAACTGATAGGGATTGATATCATATATAAATTTAAGCAAATTTGTTCGAGTTAACATAATTTGACCCACATCTTAGGAATTACATGATTTTTTCTCTGTTCGAAACTTGCTACAGGGTTTGGGAATGAACATGTTATTGTTCAACCAATAACATGCTATTGTTCAACATTACAAACCCAAAAATACCTTTGTTGTCGTTAAATCGACATGGTGGCTATTGTCTAGACAACAAAGACTCCAAGAAAACAAGATGTGGAAAGAATGAAATATAAATATACACGATACTGCTATTGATTCAATTGAATGTCTATATATATATACATATGTATATATATACAACGTTCCATTACCTTTTGACAATACATTTTAAGTGGAACGATGGATTATCATCGCCGACCTGCTAAGGCCATCTATCTACATAAGGAATACTTGATTTCCTTTATGGAATTGAAACTTAACAAGGACACATAAAGAATCATTGTAAAGCCCATCACCATGTTAGAAGTTTGCGATACAAACAAGGATAAAATGATTGAATCATTCTCATGTTGGTTTCACCCGAATCTAACAATGATACCAGTCGATATCGATAGCATCATTGAGCCATTTGATGGCTTAAAAAAAGATAGGTGAGGGTTCAGAGACCGACCCAACTTGTTGAACACCCAAAATACTGAGAGGGGTGCATGAATCAATATTCTATTAAACCATTTAGTCATAATCCAACCAATTATTAAAACATATTTAATTGTAGTTATGAATGAGTACACGAAGGAATCAAAACACCACATAACACATGAACACTGATATTTTTACATGGAAAACCCAAAAAGGGAAAAACCACGGTGAGGATTAACTCACAATATATTATAACCAGTTATAAGATATTATAGGGCTCATTGCCAGGACTCATTGTCCTTCAAAGGCTCACAACCTGAAAATAGATACAAGACAAAATGGCTACATAGCCAAGGTGTGAACTGATGTAAGATGCACCTTCCTTGTGTTGAATTCAGTTCCAATGAAGTTTTGAAAACAAAATACTGCACTGCTCTGTAGTCACTCAACATACACAACAATTCTTCCCTTATTCTGATTTCACACATATAAATTCACAAGTTTGCACAAAATTAGATGTCACACACACACCATACCACTTCATTTCATCATATTGCAACTCAATACTATTTCACATATAAACCCTATTACATCCACATACATCAATTAGGTCGGCCTAATTAGATGTTGCTCAATTTCAATTAAAAAAACTTTGTCAACTTCCTACATGGAAACAAACTTTTTCACGCTAATTTTTTTTGTGCAAAACTTGAATTAAGGTTGACACGGATCTAAAATAGACCCCCTTAACATCCAAAATACATATTAATCTTCATAGCACAACTTCAAGCATTAGGTCGGCTAGGGATTAAACTCAACCACAAAATAAACCAATCCATCTAAAGTCAATCATCCATGTAATTGTATAAGCACACACCATTTGGAATATGTGTAGTGCTGACACCTTTAAAACATCTCCCAAAATTGTAGAGTCTGAAACCAAACACTGAAGGAATGTGAACTAGATAATACTTATCATCTTATACTATATAAGCCAGAATATAGTTTGTCAAACTTTTGTCATTTGTAACTTTCAACCAAATTGACCAAAAATTTTGAAACCTTGAACATAGATGTATTTAGTAGTCCCAAACAAAATATTGTAATTGCATAAGCCGATCTTGTAATATGAGTGAATTTGGACCAGATTATCAAATCAGAGTGACACAAAAACTATTTAATGGATTAGACAAATTGTCAACAAACATTGTTGGCATTAATGACAACACATCAAAGGGTTCCTTGTTCATTATTTCAACAATCTCCCCCTTTTTCTTTGATGGAAACATGTGCCAAAAATGAATTTCAACAATTCAACTTTAAATCTATCTTCAAAAAAAACTTCTCCCTCAAACATAATATCTAAACTTCTCCAAACATTTCCAACATTTTAGCACCAAAATTTCTCAAACTTCTCCAAAATTCTTCAACTTCTCCCCATTTTACATCAAGGTCAAAGGGTGTGCCAATGAGACACATGAAAACAAAGACAACTGAAATGAAATGGTTGGCTCCCCTTAAGGGAGTTATCCACAGAATTACACTCGATCATATGTACAATAAAGAAAGATTGAAAACAACTGAAAAATAATATACAAGGTGAAATGTGTTCATCTGGAGGAGGAATCATCATCAAGTTCCTTGAGAATAGATTCCCAAGAAAATTTCCCTTCATCCCAACTTTTCTTAGTTATAACAAACGCCTTATGCATTGATTCCAACTCCACCAAACTCTCTCCTTCTTCCGGAGTAGTCGAATAATGACTTATCTTTTCAAGTTTTTTAGCATTAGCGAGAAAACTCACTATAAGTATATGCTTGCACTTTACCAAGTCTCCAATTTGACTGAATCTCCTTATAACATCCTCTTTATATCTTTACAAGGTGAAAAAATTATTTTGCAAGTTTGAAATTGCAGTCCAAGAGGCATAGTTTTTGTCTTTTGTAAGGTCATAAGTTTTAGAGACATTGGTCAACTATGACTCTATTGAGTCCATTAGGTCATTAATTCCTTGAGTAGAATCCTTCCATCTCATGCAATATAAGAATAGTGTATGAGCCTCATCTTCACATTCCTTCACTTCTTCTAAGTATTTTATAACCTTTCCATGTGCAAAACTGTACATCTGTCCTAAATTTCAAGCAATCTTTTATTTGTGATCCTTGACTCAACTTATTTTGTAGCCTGCTCCTTTAGGCTAGAAGTATATTCACTAAATGAATCAACTAGAAATTTCAAATTCTCAACAAGTGTTAGAGAATCATCAATAGTGGTATTAGGGGTTGCATCTTTGTTGTACCCAAAATAAATTTTTTGACATTCTCTGTAAATTGAGCTAAATCTTGTTAAAATGCCATGTAAAGTCTGTTTTAGGTCAAACCAATCATAGAATCTTGGTGGGTTTCTGTCAAGGAACACATGTGCAAAATTCTAAAAATTTGAAAATTAGGGTTTTTCGCCCCTATTTTCAGGGAAACCCCCGAAAATAGGACCTTCCCAGAAATGATTGAAAATGATTTTGATAGGATTAAAAGGCTTCACGATCACATTGGTCAAGTCAGAATCATCAAAAGATAAGTTTTACTCTGGTGGGTCTATTTCTATTTTTCAGGAACAAAGTTAGGAGCTCCGCAGCCATTAATGGCAGATTGGCCAGTACCAGGTGCTGAAAGCTAACCTTCGCAAGCTTCAATGACGCAACCATGGCGGAAAAGGTCAAAAATGATGCTCTTCGACGGAGGAGTTTTCAGAAAGTGGAAAAGGTCAAAATTTGACTAACTCTGGAAATGTTACGAAGGAGAGATTGTTCACATGCTGAAAAGAGCCTTTTTCAAGCAGGGGCGCCCATGATCTTTGAGGGTCAAATGTAGTCAGTATGATCATCCAAAGCAATCATTCTTGATGTTTGAGTGCTGGCTCGACAGTGAAACAAACATCCAGATCATCCGATGAATAGATCACTAGCAACTGACGAAGCAAAAAGAGGTTGAGGAATTGTCGAGGAAACCACAGTTAACGGCAAAGTTCGAAGGAAAAAGAGCCTTTCCAAAAGAAAGGCGCCCTTCTTTCTTGACCTCCGATGCGATAAATGACAAAAGGCTTCCCAGGATATCTTTCTCACCCAAGTAGATCTCGAAACGCAATGCAAGCATCAACACCGACAGAGCAGTCAACGGATAATCTGGATCAAAGTAGGCAACTTGTCAGATGGAAATAATCAGGCTAAAAGGAAAAAGTTCCCTTTTCAAGGAGGGGCACCCTTGGATAAAGGAACCCCAAACTGAAATCCAGGTTTTCTGAAGACAGTCATTTTTGGCGAAGCAGAGCTGGGTACCTGATGAGACATCAAGCGAAATCATCTGACTCTCCGATCAACGAGAAATCCAGATCAAGGCACGAGAGGTCATTTCAAAAAGCTGAAGAACGAAGATTAAAAAATCACTAAGGCATAAGCAAAAGCGCCTTTTCTTGGGAAAGGCGCCCATTTTGTTGAAGCCCTAAACTCAGCTTTTCATCATCATCTCTCCCAGGCACTTCTCTTCAGTTTGGATCCAGCTCCGCAGTGAATGTGTTCACAACATCTCAGGATCAACAGAAAACGCCAGATTCAAGATCAAACTGAGGCTGTTCAGGAGAGAAAATAATAAAAAACTTGCAAAAATCAAAAGGGACGCCTTGAAGAAGTCAAAAGTCAAGTTGTTGACTAAAGTCAAGATATTTTGAGCAAAACTTGGCTAAAACACTCCACGATCAGTGGAAATCACTTTTGATCGTGAGTTAGGTCCCCAAACTTGTGGATCTAAGGCTTGGGTCTATGTAATCAAGGTATAGGCATCCGACTTCATTATTTCATTGCAGGTTGATGATCAAGAACAACCATGAGCTCTCAAGGACGCCATTTACAGATTGGCCAAGGTTTTCATCCGTTCTTCGATATTTCTTGCAGATCTGAAGCAGAAGAAGATTGCTAATCTGAGGTTGGATTCAGAGACGGATTTTCTCAGAGAATCAGATAAAAAACTTCCAATCCATCTTCTGTCTACTTCCTCTCTTCTTGTCTTAGGTTTTCTTGCACATTTCAAAAAGGTGGCAGGCTACATCAGATCAGATCAACTGGGTAGATCCAACATAATTTTCCAGAGAAACCCATCTCGTCAAATTTTCGAAAATCAACATATTTGCTGCCCCTATTTTTGGGGGTTTTTCCAAAAAAGTTTCAGAATCCAAATTCTGAGGAACTGGGTTTGTTCAGCATTGAAGCACGAACAAAACCCATGTGCCAGATTTTTTCTGAAAAAATACTTCTCGGCAGGGCGCTATTTTCAGGGGTTTTTCAGAAGTTGTCTGAACACGTCCGTGTTTACAGTCAACATGCGAGTTCTTCTTCACATAATGACAATTTGGAATCCTTAGACTCCAATTGAGCAACCAAACCTTGCATCAGCAACTCTCCAACCAGATCTTACACACATTGCTGGAGAGCAAACGGACATCACCAACAGTCTGCAGATCTTTATCTTTGAAAAGAATACATCTCCCGCTCAGCGGAGACCTGCAGCAATTACTCTGGACGAAGAAGTAAGAAAGACTGATCTTGCAGCAAAAAGACCAATATTACCATCTCTCGCGTGGTAGTAAGCACCTTGACTTGCCAGCTGCGAAGAGATCATTCCAAGCACGAAGCCGCCAATGTTACCAAGAGCAATAGCTTGCGCAAGAAGAGATGTTGTGTCATCAAAGCATTAAATATCCGGAGACGAAAGAAGTCAACACATAGATCAAGGAGCTGTTGACCAGAAATGGTGAAATGAGAAAAGCTATAAATGCACCAAAGAAGGACGTCCTACCCTCCAAGTGGCATTTATGATACTTGAGTTTGACTTGATGCTTCTTTCCAAGTCAACTCAAGATGACATTAAATGTAGTTGGAGTTAACTTGATGTCTCTTTCCAAGTTTAACTCCACTTTCCTTAAATCATGCATTGTGAGATCCCACTAATTAAGGATGTCTAATCGGCTTCCATGATTTATGGATCTTAGATCTCCACTAAATGTGGATGTCTATTTTGAGAGGGATACTTTCATTAAAGTTCACCTTTTGTTTACTTTCAGTCAACTGAAGTAGTTTCCAGTTGACTCTTTGTTGACTTTCAGTTAACTGAAGTAGCTTTCCAGTTAACTGCTTGTTCCCCCTATTTAGGAATAAATCTTGCTAATTGATTGGCAAGAACTCATTGTTAACTCAAGGAGATTTTGGGGTTGCCCACTCCTTTGAGTCCTATAAATAAGAGCCTTGGGCTCATTATTTGTTTAACCTTTACTTGCTATGCAAAATTGCTGCGCCATTGTTGCCAACACTTTGAAAGCGAATATTTGTTCACTCTTGGATGAGAGTTCGTTGGACGATTGTAATTGTGCATGATTTCGTGCCTTTGCTTTCCCAACTTTTGTAGTTCGTTGATGAAGCATTGAAGAAGAATATCAGAAGGCGCTTGCATTTTGATCATCTTATTTGAGTTATGTCTACGTCCTGTGTCTAATAGCTTGTTGTCTCATTTCCCTCCTCGGATAGGAGTCCCTCCTCCTTGGATATTTGTTATTGACAGTTATCGTTTGATGTTGTTTAATGTGTTGACTTCCAAGCTATACTTCGGATAGGAGTCCCTCCTCCTTAGCAAGCTCGTTGGCCAAGGCATCGTGATTTTGTTGTTTCTAGTAAACTATTTCTTAAGCCCATACCTCGGATAGGAGTCCCTCCTCCTTGGCAGGTCTCGGATCTAGTTTACCGTGTAGAGTGTTTGCTTGTACCAACCTTATCCCGGTGTATACCCGAGAGTTCAGAGCCTCGGTCATATTCTCTGGAGACGACGAATTCAAGTGATCCAACCATCCCATTCCCGCTCCTTTACCCTCATGCTTTGTTCATCTTGAAGGTATTGGATAGATAGAAGCTAGTTAGTCGTAGTTGAGATTTGCAGAAACCAGAGAAAAGCTTAGCTACGGCGCATTTTGTTTGTGCACCCTTGTGTCCTGCCGCTGAAGCATAAAAAGATAGGAACTTAGTTAACATTTCCCTTCCCTACGCATTGCTCCCAGCAGAGAGGGACTTCTCCTCTTTAAATAACGAAGAAGTGTTGCAAAACATTTGAAATAGCTAAACGTTTACAATCAGCACTCCATAGGTGCTAATTTAAACGCCAACAATCTTGTATGACTTTGATGACATCATTGATTAGCTTAATCCCCTTTTGATGAGTTTCTATAATTTCTTTTCTCCCAGAGGTAATAAAAGTGTCTCCAATCTCCATTCTCTAAACAAGTGTGATTTTATTCATATCAACATAGCCTTGTTGTGATGGGAGTTGAACCAACTGGGGAGGAATGAATAGTTGAATCCTTATTTGTCTTGTTAGACGACCCTTGAGAGTTTTGTTGGAGGATTCTCTGAGTGACTTTATTGGCTTTGTGGTCTTATGGGATTCTTCTTCATTTCTTTCAACTGCAAATTCTTCTTTGTTCTCTTCTTTCTCTTCTTCTTCTTTTTTTCCGGATGTGTTTTCCTTTTTCCTATCTTTCTTTTCATCCTCCTTTTTATCTTTATCATTCTTCTTATTATTATTCTTTTCATCTTTACCTTCTTCTTCTTCTTCTCCATTTTTATTTTCTTCACCTTCATTTCTGGTATCCTTATTATGTTTGTCATGTTGATCTTCAACATTATCATTGGCATCATTCTTATTCTAATCTTCATTATTTTCTCTGGTTGTGTTCTCAGTGTCTTTCAGAGGAGTAGATGTTCCCAGAGGAGCATGTGTATCATCAACTGTATTCCCTAAAACATCCAAATGTGGAGTCTCATTTGTAGAATAAACATTTACCTCTTTTTCTACTACTTCTTGAAAAATGGGTAAATTAGATATGGGAGGAAATTCTTCCTCTTTATCAGTAACATTATCTTTACCAAGCTCCTTGAATTGGGTTGTATCGGATGCAAGACTAGCAATAATAATGTATTACAATGTCATGTCTCTCATTGTGTCAAAATTTTCTTGTTTCAACTTTTTTGTGCTATCCTTCTTGGTCATAAGAATGGTAACTCTTTGCTTCACCCTGAATTTTTGTGTGTATACTTCTAATAGGGTGTCCTTATCATCCTTAGATAAAGAGGATCCAATCTTGTTCAAGGCATTGGTTTTGATATTTTTTTCTACTTTGACAACTTTATGTCTTCTTTTCACTAGGCTTTCCATACAACATCAGTTACCTTCTCCTTCATGTTTTCCATATTTTCATCCATAATGATCATATACCGACCAATATAATCTATAATAGTTTTTTGATCTTCCCCATCAACTTCATCATATAATTTGGTAGTGACTTCTAATAAGCCATCATGTTCTAACATATTGCTAACCAAGGATTCCAACTTTATAGGTGGACAAGCTCTTACTGAAGTAGTCTCAGACTTCTTCTCAAGATTTTATGTGCCTTCATCTTTTTTCTTTTCCTCTTTCCTCTTGTGCATATGAATTCATAAAGCTTCTTTCTCCTTTTCTATCTCCTCTACTTCAGACGAATCCACAATATTGACGGTGGCCCTTTTTTATTCAATACTAGCCTCTAGTGAGGCACCTTCACCGCTAGTAGAGATATTGATTTTTATTTTCAATTGTTCTTCTTCCTCTAAACCAAGTTTAATTTCTTCTTCCACAACATCACTTAAGTTTTGATCTCTAGATGCTTTTTGTTTCTTTCTTCTTATGGAGGTAGCAGGAAGTGCTACCAGAGGTACATTCTTCCTCTTGGAGGTCCGGGTGCTGGGTCCAGAGGGTGTAGGTACATCAACTATAGTCAGAGCATTGGGATCCACCATCTTTCCTCTAACGACAGCTGTGGTAGTAGGTTTTGGTATTGCAGAGGCAGGGGTGGAAGTTGATCTTCCTGATCTACGTGGTCTAGAGGACTCACCAATTGTCTTAATTTCTTTAGCTTTCCTTTCTGTTGCAACTTCCCTCAATCTTTCAACATCTTCTTTTGAGAAGCCATGCATTACAAAGAGTTGTCCAACCTGTCTATTCACCCTTTTTATTCTAGCAAGTGTCGAAGCCTCCAAGTATACTTTAGTAGATTTCTCCTCATATGTGTCATGTTTAGGTAGAGATCAGGGGTCTTTAGGGTTGCTTAACAATATTTCTATGTATCTCTCAGCCTCTTTCTCATCAATTTCATATCCCAAAGGTTCAATCCATATTGTTCTAGGTTCTATCACTTCTATTATGCATTCATTAGTGGAGACAAGAAAGGTTATGCCATTTGCATACTTCTCCACTAAACTCTTAGGAATTCTTTCTCTCTCATACATGTTCCTTTGGAATACAGAGAAAAATGTAGTAAATGCATCAACCTGTGCGTTGTAATCTCCAATATTGTGTAAATATTCAAAAAATTGGTGTGCAACTGGTCTACTTCTATCCCATGTAATGTTCTTGCTTCTAGGTAGCTCTCTCATAAAGTAGAAAAGAAAGAAAATAATTAGTTTTCCATACTTGAAAGCATATTTCTTTGTTTTGGTTTGATGCAAGTTCTCCAGAAGTTGTTGTTGAAGCAAATCACACAAATCATAATCCTTCCCATTTACTACCATGTCATGAGCAACATTTATTGCAGTTACAGATTTTGAGTTTTTTCTATTTTGGAAATAGATTTTGAGACCAATCATGATAGATGCGTACTTTACTATAGGATTGATGATTGGTTTAGTAGTTAGTGCCCTCCTATCAAATGTGGCACCAATCAATTGCATAACTACATCATTCTTCATAGACTTCAACATTGGTATGGGTCTAATATCATACAACCTAATCATAGCCTTAATTGCATCTTTTGAAATCAATCCAGGCATATCTGTCCACATGAATTTGTCACACATTCTACTCAGGGCTATCTTCACATACATTGCATCCAAATTACTATTAAAGTTGGGAGACCAGTTCCAAATGTTTATCTTCTTTTGTACTAGGTTTTCATATTCTGGTTTCACCAAAAAGTCATCTCCAGTTAACTCATTAGACCATAAGTCCTTGGGCACTTGATGATTATACTCTTCCAATTTTCAACGTATATAGATTCTTGTTTCTTTTGTGGACCAAACCTTAATTGGGATCTTTGAAAATGCACCATTGGCATCACTCCAAACACTTTCCATGAAAACCTCTTAAACTTCGATCTAGGTCTTTCAATAATCTTGACTACAGTCAGTGTAGCCATTACAACCTCAATTTTATCTTCAAATTCTTGTAAAATCAATTATAATATAAACCTACAAAGAACAAATAGCAATAAATACCTTTTTGCACTTCAATAGGAACTAGGGTCTAAACCAATTCGCCTAAACTCTCCTTCAATCACTTCTCAATTTGTTTTGTTTTCTTTCAAATGTTCAAAAGTGATTTAAAAATCAACTAGGACTTCACTTTGTACATTATTGATTTGCCCTAATTTCACATTTAATGCCTCAAATTCCCAAAAGCTGGCAAGCACTTCACGAAAACACTGTAAACCCTAAAAGGCTCTGCAATGTTTTAGATTTACATATTTTCTATCGAAATATTTTCCAAAAGCTTAAGCATACCAATCTTCACCATATATCTTTGTGTCACTACTTGACATCTCATGATACTAGGGGGTTGTTATATTTTTCTATTATTTCTTCCCTTAAGCCTTTCATGGGCTTAGTTTTCAAAAGAAATATCTACACCAGATGTAGGTACAAAATGCATTTAATTCACCCTTGTTCTTAGGTTCCTCCCTTTTCTTCCAAATCTTCTCCATTTCTTTCTTGACTTCAGTAGGATCAAATTTATTCACATGATTATTCCTCAATTTTGAATTAGTCTGCCTTCCATTCTTGCTTTTGCACAATCTTGAAATGTGTCTAGACTTGTTGCAATTGTAGCATAAATTTTTGTTTTGACCAAAATGACTTTTATTTGTTCTTGATTTGCACTGGTTAGCCTTATCTCCAAATACATTGCATGTGTATCAATAGCCATTGAAGGTTTGAAACATTCTACCAATATTGAATCTATTCAACATCTGACTTCTGCACTCAATAGCCCTCTGTCCAAATTTTTTGTATGCAAAACATTGTCCAAAAAAGGATCCAACATTTTGATTCATTCTACTTCTACATTCTACAGCCTTATGTCCAAATTTATTGCATGAAAAACAAATACCATTGAAATATGGGCACCTTTGAGCATTTGGTTGTTCGATAGGAGGTTTTCGAGGATTGCTTCTTTGATTCTTGAACTGTCTTCCATTTCCTTGAGTCTGCTTTTGATTTTCAACCTTGTTAGATGTTTGATTTGTCTTTGAACTTTATCCTTCTTCAAGTCCCAAATCATCTTTATCGTTAGATGGTTTCTGAATTGCAATCAATTCATCAAGCATTATAGTACTTGTTTTGAATTTTTCCTCATGAGCTCTTGCTTTCTTCAGATCAAATATGAGGTTTACCACTTCTTGTTCAAGCTTTGTAGATTCATCTATCTTTCTTTGTATTTTAGCATTTAGACATCCTTAATTCTCTTCTTTTCTTCCACTTGCACTTTTAGTTTGGTGATGTCTTCATTTTCCTTCTTCAACTATTCATTAACTTCTCTATGACTTTCTTTGAACTTCTTGATTTGTTCTCTCAACTTTTTGATGCATTCATTTGCTTCTCCTAGGCTTTCCTTCAAAATTTTGTTCTCACTTTCAAGTTTGTCAAGATCTTCAAGAGCAGATTTAAGTTCTTTGTCAAACATGCAATCATCTTCTTCATATTCAATTGCAAAAAATTCTTCCAGAGCAATAGGATACCTTTTATCAGCGATGTGTTCAAGCTCCAAGATTTTCCTCAAGCTATTAGACTTTTCAAAATGAACTGGGCTTTGATACCAATAGTTGAACACCTAAAATACTAAGAGGGGGGTGAATTAGTATTTTTTTAAACCATTTAGTCATAATCCAACCAATTATCAAAACATATTTAACTGCAACTATGAATGAGTACACCAAGGAAATCACAACACCACATAACACATGAACACCAATATTTTTATGTGAAAAACCTAAAAAGGGATAAACCATGGTGAGGATTAACTCACAATATATTATAACCAATTATAAGATATTAGAGGGCTCACTACTAGGACTCGCTGTCCTTAAAAGGCTCACATCTTGAAAATAGATACAAGACAAAATGGCTACACAACCAAGGTGTGAACTGATGTAAGATGCACCTTCCTTTTGCTGAATCAATTTCAATGAAGTTCTAAAAAGAAAATACTGTACTACTCTGTAGTCGCTCAACATGCACAAGAATTCTACCCTTATTTTGATTTCACACATATAAATTCGCAAGTTCGCACAACATTAGATCTCACACACACACCATACCACTTTGTTTCATCATATTGCAACTCAAGACTGTTTCACATATATACCCTATTTCATCGGCATACATCAATTAGGTCAGTCTAATTAGATGTAGCCCCATTTCAATAAAAAAAACTTTGTCAGATTCATACATGGAAAAAAACTTCTTTGCACTCAAAAAAAATGTGCAAAACTTGAATTAAGGTTGACATGGATCTACAATAGATCCCCTTAACATCCACAATACATATTAATCTTCATATCACAACTTCATGCATTAGGTCGGCTAGGGATTAGACTCAACCACAAAATAAGCTAATCCATCCAATATTGATCATCCATGTAATCATATAAGCACACACCATCTAGAATATGAGTAGTGTTGACACCTATAAAACATCTCCCAAAATTGTAGAGTAGGAAACTGAAGACCAAAGGAATGTGGACTAGATAATACTTATCATCTTGTATTGTATAAGCCAAAATACAGTTTTCCAAACTTCTGTCATTTGTAACTTTTAGCCAGATTGACCAAAATTGTTGAAACCTTGAACATAGATGTATTTAGTAGTCCCAAACAACATATTGTAATCACATAAGCCAATCTTGTAATATGTGTGAATTTGAACCAGATTACCAAATCAGAGTGACATAAAAATTGTTTACCAGATCAGACAAATTGTCAACATTGTTGGCATCAATGACAACACATCAAAGGGTTCCTTCTTCATTATTTCAACAAAACTCACATGCAAATGTATGCATGGTTTATAATGCCCCTGTCTCTATCATTTTGGAAAGAGGAAAAGGAAAGATTAAATCTAGCTGAGGTGGTGATAGCCATGATAAGGGCAGGCTCAAGGGTTATGCTCCCTTGATTCAAACAATAGGGGTCAATTCCAACATGGCACACCCAACAATATGCTTACACAAAGATTTGAATGCAAAAAAAAATCCATAGAACTATCTTTCCTTCCAATCGAGAATGATAATAGAGATTCACATAATTCAACAACATAGGTAAAATCATTATCAAACAATGGAAACATTCCAAAAAATAATGCGGACTTACCTATGCTCAAGCACCAAATGTCCGAGCTAAGAGGTGGTTAATCCTTGCAAGCTATGGAATCAACTTTTTCCTTCTCTGTTATTTCCCCAAATCAACCTCTTCTACTTTATTGACCAATATTCACACAAAAACAAACCTGTCTCTCCTCTCTTCACTTTTTTGCATGTTTTTACACTCACGTTCTCCCAAATTGGCAAGTTTCATTATGGTAGTCGTTCCTCACTAATTTCATTCAAATTTTCTTTTTGATTTTGGGGATCATGGGTGGCCTCTACCCATTCAATTTTTAGTTTTTAAATTCAAAACTTGAATTTAAACAAATATCAACATGAAATTTATTTGTTTTTTATTAAAATAATATTTTAATCATTCATACATATATATCTATATATATCTATATATATTTTATTGAATTCATCCTCTTGTTGTAAAGTTTATGGCATATATGCATTTATACAAGGAAGAACACTCCATTCATTAGTGTATTATTTTCTTTTTGAATGCAATATCATTAGATAAACAAGATAGACAAATAATCTAATTAATTGTTTTTCCACAAGCTTCCTCATTTATCCATTAGTCTATTTCACATAAAGAGTGTTTTTTATCATATTGAAATTTCAATGCAAAAGTCATGATTTACAGTGGTGTGTGCACGTTCTAGATTCCATCAAGCTTATTGTTGTCATCTGGCTAAATATTCCTACCTCAACCATGTTCTTGGTCTTCAACCTGTTCCTGCATTCACACACTTGCACTTGAAGAGTTTCATCAAGAACCTTTAACCAATGCTCGAAATGAAAAGATTACATTTCACATCATAATTTTCATCTTTCATATTCAATCATATTAACATAAATACATTTTAAATGCCATTGAAATCTTAAATTTATCACAAGTCAACTGATAAATTTCATTTCCTATAATTATTAAAAAAAACTTAACATTATTAAATGCAAGCAAAATTTTGAGACGTGACACATTTGGATATTTAGTGATCCATTCCTTGCCTTAAATTTCTTCTAAATTTTATAAGAATGAATACAATTACATTTACAATCTTTCATAACTACCACTTTTCAATCTAGGTGTATCTTGAACCTCTATTTATAATTTTCCACATTTTAGAATAGTAATTTTGAGTTTCATAGTCTTACATTGATCCAATTAGCATAATTTCATGTATCATTTAATCAATCATCTATCCCATTGATTAGTGGTTATTAATTGAGGAGTATGCCACCTATTTTTCATCTAGTTGCCTTGACATAATCTTGATTTGTATTTAGTTTGTACACATGTAACCACACCTATTAAAAATAAATCATAAAAGTTCGTACTTTCATTACATTCATTTGGTGAGCCTTTTTTACTTGCACTTCAACCTTCTATTTATTATCTTTACATTCAATGCTAGTATAGTGCTTTGTAGTTCTATTATGTCTTTAGTAAGTTTTTATATTGCCTTCTCCTTCTAAAGTAATATATACTCTTACTATGCCATAATTATTTTGGAGATTTAAAAAAAAACAAAGAACTAATTTTAAATTTTTAGAGATTTATTTAAATGATGATTTCAGTTAACTTTAAGTCAATTTTATTGTACTATATATAATTTCTTCGTAGCAGTGAATTTTGAAAAAATCTAATTCAAATTTATGAACTCCTCTAGGGTAATTTCATCTTTGTGTAGATACATTGGATGATACCTCATTCTATTAGGTTGATTTTTGGTGATGACTTTGGACACACTTTGAGAACTACCAAGTTATCCTTGTCTTAATAAGTAGGAACTCCCTTGTCCTTCTCTTGGTTCAATTTTCTTGGGAATATATTGCAAGAACAATGCGATTTTCTAATACACAATTTAAACAACATTAGTCCATATCATTACTATCAATGTTTCAAAGTAATTTTTTTCTTTCAATAATGAATTAATCATTTTACAAAAATAATTGCCATTTTTATTAACATAATTAATGGTTTATAATTTAAGTAACAAATAACCATTTTCTTCTTACAAATAAATCAAATTTTTATTAACCAATTTTTTCTTGTATGTAGTAGATAAAAAGGTTCAAAAAATGTTCGGTTTGGAGTGGGATTATTGCCAAGGCAAAATGACGGTAGCGT
Source organism: Sequoia sempervirens (assembly GCA_007258455.2). Taxonomy (NCBI): domain Eukaryota; kingdom Viridiplantae; phylum Streptophyta; class Pinopsida; order Cupressales; family Cupressaceae; genus Sequoia; species Sequoia sempervirens. The sequence continues at coordinate 144,406 of VDFB02117679.1, read as the reverse complement.
ATAATTTATTTATAAACTAGGATGGGTATACCATTTTTGAGACATCAAATTATACATTTGTATTAAGGAAAAACATGATTATAATTATTATAAGAAATTTAATTTGGTAAATGTAAGAAATAGATAATAAAGTAGTCATAATAATGCACGTAGGACATATAATGGAGAAACTCACATTTGGGAGAAAAATCTAGCAAATTGTGAGCTACCACTCTTTTTTCTCCTTAGTGAGGAGGGATTTTTAACTTGGCCTACTCCAGCTAAGACCACAAATGGGGGACCTCATCCTCGACATTACTGCACAACTTCAACATGAATCGTCCAAACCCATGAGCACAACAACCCAACGGGGGCAGAGAGGGTGAGTGCCTATGAACACACTAGTCCAATAGGGGTCTGAAGAACAATCTAGAGTACACCATTACTTTGGAATGAATGCCTACAACATCAACACTAAGGTTCAAATCCATGATAATATTGGATCAGTGAGGGCACAAGGCCCACGATCACAATATCCCCGCTAGGATTTGAATCTTGGTGGCCACAAAACAACACCACCACTTTACCATCACACTATGGGATTGACCTAGGAATGAGCTACCACTCTTCATTCTATATTCAAATAGAAATTTTAGTTCTATGCCTCTTGGGCTTGTCAAAAGAATTAATATTTGGAAGATTCCAAAAGAAATCATAGGAGAAAGAATCTTTTATAAAACTAAATAACTTTCCACACAAAAGAGAAGTGAGTAAGATGATGTAATGTCAATACTAGTCAAATAAAATTTAATGCATTAAAACATAAATGATCCTTGTATATAGGAAAGGGTGAGATATAGGATAACATGTCATTATGACAAGTATCATGATCACATGACTTGAGACATGAAAAGTAAATTCTCTAAGTAAACTTAAAACCAACTACATGTGAAAAGAAACCAAAAGGGAAATTGGTTAGGGAATAGACCCATTCACACTAATAACCACCTTAAATGCAAATTAAGTAGGAATAAGGAAATAAAAAATGCTCAACTATGGGTCCTCGCAACAAGGCATGATTAGGTACCATGTGCAAAATATCTCATTAACAAAGTGTTAGTGAATGAATTGGCCCTTGAAGAATATACCTAAAATAAATGAATATCTTGCTTGATAAGCACTAGTACCAATTCGCTAATATCTCTGAAAAAGGCCACAATTGCATTTGCAACTTTCCTCTGAATTGAGAGGTATAGCCCCCTCGTATGATTTAAATGAAAAACAAATGTGCTTTTAACCAAAAAGCAATAAAAGCATCATACATTAACCCATAAAAAATGCAGCTAACGAGAAATGAATTCTAAGGGATCATTAGTCGACTAGCTCATAGACTATATTGAGTAATGATGAAAGAAAATGTAAACATAAATGAGAGAATTCATAATTGCAATAGATGAAATAAATGTTGTCGAATATATTTCACACAAAAAATATATTCTATTTACACACATGACTCACAGGTTAGTACAATCAACATTACATTCAACTCACAACTCACAGATTGAAAGTTATTGCAATCAAAAAGTAAATGAAGTTCAAAGAAAATCTAATGTTACTCCCTCGACTACAACATAGTGTATTCTCCAAGAATTGGACCCTTGGTGAATGACTCTTCACCTAGATATAGGGGTTGCATTCTTCTCATTGACGGTTACTAATCAGTTGCAGTAATGCTTTCTTGTGACCTAGCTGTCCATCTTGGAAACCTATGGTCAAGAAATAATAAATGGCCAGAATGACTACATCACTTATGATAAGACTTTAAGCGATTTTTGAGCACTTCTTGATTAAACACCTACCTCGTGGCCATTGATTCTTGAGCGGTTTGCATGCTTTGCAAATCAAACATTAAATAACTATTGCAACTTGGTGCAATGGAAACACACATGCAAGCTTTCTAGCAAAATGATCAATTGGGAATATAGCTTAAATTCCTATCATATCAATAATTTATCCCAATCGTATTTCCATCCTATCGTCTTGATCATTCTTAGCTCAAATGTCTCAACAAACTTCTATAAGGTCATTAGGAACTACGCCACTTCACCAACCTGCAGTGTCAAACATGGCGAGTGCTCAGAGTGATGGAGTGTCCTTGAATGACTTCATTGTCATTGAAGAAATCAAATGTATCCCTCTTTTTAGGCATTTTTCTAACTAGTTGAATTTTTTTTTCATAGTCAAAAGTGAGGTTGAAGAAGAGGTGTTGTGTAACATACTAGGATAGGCATTTCTAAACCAGGTACATGTGCACTGTAACACAACACTCTTTGAGCATTTTGTGTATACTATAATTTGCACCTCCAGGCATCGTGACTGGGGAATAAGGGAAGTAGAGAAACTAGTTCAACTAGAGTTTTTCCATTGAGTGAATGTAGCCATTGTTGGCCTTAGCAACTACCCAAGAAGAAGACTCGTGGGCAATGCTATCTGCTTTGTGACTGTAGCCCAAAATGAAGCCATCGAAGAAGCAATGACCCTCCTTTGTGCTGGGCTGGTGAGGAACAACAAGAGGTTGTTTACCCAGTTTCTGTAGTCTCATGAGAACCTACTATCACTTGCTTAGATAGAGCATCTTCAACTAGTGGTAGAAGCGATCCATGTGTTGATGTTCGCCCTTTGTGCATGAAGAAAGATTCATTTTAATATTAACTAGCCCCCTTTTTGTAATTGATAGAAAATTTTGTATTTCCACTAGTACACATATATACATATAATAAAATATATCTTTTTATAATTTTGGTGTCAATTCTCTACATTATGAGCAATTCTGTCTCTAATTTTGGTTGAATTTGTTGTATATGGATGACATCTCTTTATTCATTTTTGCACAAGTAGCTTTTTGTTTATCTGAAATGCACCTTAATAAAATAAACTATGCAATGACTTATTTGATTATGTTTTGGCAGTAATGTGGGGATTTTGTAAAACTGAACAAATCACCATCACAATTATAAAAACCACTCCAATTCCCTCTTGACTTGAAAGATTTTGAAAAATATCACTCGCGGTCTTTTCAACAAGTTCATGAACCTAAAGTATGGACCACTGGCCTTTTGAAATAATGACTTAAAATATGTGGCAAGTTATCATAATATCCTAAAACACCGTCTGGGTAAATGAAAAAATGAAGTAAAGACAAGGGTGGTAAAATAGAAAGTTAGAGAAACTAGTGAAAATACCACCCAAGTTAGGAATACTTAATAAAACATCACCTAGGTAAAGACTTAATCGATATTTTATCATAGGGGTGTCGATTTACGAGAGGGGCCCAAAATTTAAGCAACACAGAGAAAAGGAGAAAAATTGTAGGAAAAAAATCTTCCAAAAAAAAGAGAAAAAATGAAAAGGAAACATGTACGAGTGAATGAAGGAGAAATCATAAAACCCTTTACATTAAATTCTTGACTCCAACATCAATCACAAGTGAAGATAATGAGAAAATTCTAAAGGATTAGTGAAGATGTCTATAACCTACTCAATAAGAAAATACTCCATGTTGAGAACATCATCTTGGATGATTTGTTGAATGAAACGCATGTGGATCTCAATATGATTTGTAGTGTAGGAAAAAAATATCCCTTTTTCACACTTATTTTGGAATGAATAATGAATAAAAAAATGAGCCTAATGATGCCTTAATTTAATGTTGTAACATGTATTTTACATATTCACATTAAGTTTAGGGCCTTTTAATTAAAAAAAACTTAATTGTGCCTTATTTTTAGTGTTGTAAGGTGTACCTTTACACTTTCACACTAACCTAGGGATTTATTAATTAATTGAGGTTAATTTGCCTTAATTTGCCCCTTTAATTCAAATCCAAGCCTAATTAAATGCAATTTCTAAGGGATAAAACCCAACATTCATAAATGCCATGACATAACACTCATCCTTAAAGAATGTGTGTCCTAGGTAAGTGACCTAAGAGTCCTCACTTAGATCTAGGAACCCCCTTTTTGGTATATTTTTGGCAGTATTTTAACTTTCAAATCCATAATTCAATGTCGGCTTGTGATATTTGAATTTCAGGATATTAAGGTAACTTACATATAAATAAGAGGTCATTTCACTATGTTTCACCTAGCAATTTTGATGAGACCATCCTTATAGAAAATTTTATGATCAAGATTATTGTCAAGAGTATTCGAGGGTGTAAGAGAGGGTAACCAACCATGTTCAATGCCCCATGCCACAGAGAGCCAAGAGCGGAAGGCTTCTCTAACTTACCTCACTCTAAAGGGGTGTTTCAAAATAAGGGACGAGAATGATGAGGACTGTATAGTCCTTCAATCACTTTGCAAACTTGAAATCTAGAATGAGGCTAGACGAGTTGGTTTTCGAGTTCAAAACTGTACTTTAGGTAGCTCTCTACTCGAGGATGGAAGCGTGGTTCTGGGATGACAGCACGATGTGCTGGCGTCTCTTAGGTGCGTTGGCATCCATACGACCAGAAGACCAAAAATACAGTAAGAACCGCTAGAAAACAAGCTAACGACCTAGCTAGTGATTTTTAAGGGAACAAAACAAAACTATGAAGTAAGAGAAATACAAACGAATATGATAAAGCAGATATACCAAAGCTAAGGTGACAAAGATGATCTCATAGAGGAGCTTGTTCGCCAGCTAGCTCTGAATGCACGTCCACCTACACACAGGAAAGAGGGAAAATTGTTGGGGGCTGTATAGGGGCCTGCCTTAGTTAGACCCCCATTTTGGTGTTTCCACCTCCACGGATAGCCATATAGCAATGATAGAGAAATATATGATAAAGAAGGAGAGATAGTAAAGAACACAATAACACTACAAAATAGTAAAGTGCTACTCAACCAAATTATAGAGAGGAGTGAAAATTCTTACCACTTCCACCAAGAGCTCACTAGCTAATGGAGGAGAAAAGAGAGGACTCAAGCCCTGCTGCAATGATTTGTTCCACACTTGCTCTACGGAGTTGATGGAGTGTTATTGTTGCTGCTATGGAGTGCCAAAGTGCTACTAAGAGTGCTTGAAAATGCAAGAAGTGATTGCTAGAGGATGCAAGAGAGTGTGAGAGGATGGATTGAATGCTTAGAGGATGAAGTGGAATGAGAATGAGTCAATTTGAAGGAAGAATGAGCAAGAATAAGGCATTTTCAGGTTGGTTGGTCAAAGAGGGACATTACAATTCACTCCCAATGGGAAGTGTAATGCCTCTACCAACTTTAGACACAAGAATCTGTTAGGGACGTAAGCACGCTGCATGGGCATCCCTGACAATTATTCTTCTACCGATGCAAAAAATAGATGCCAAGTGGAAAAAAGGTAGTAGGCTGATGTGGAATTTTGACTTCGGATTTGGTTTTCTAAGGCGAGGAAGTGTAAAAGGGGAATCTACGTAAGGGGTGCAAATTCACTCTTATACATTTTTCCCCCACTTTAGTGAGCACAAATACTAATGAGTACTTGGGTAAGGTACATCAAAGAGTGAATAGTGTTAGAAATGTATACTTGAACCATTGAGGAAGCAGATTGCAATTTGGCGAGCTTGAGAGTGCAGGGTAGGAGAAGGACTTCATAGCCTTGCAGAACTATGAAGTTGAAGAATGAAAGCATCTTATAGGCACACAAACCTGCAAGGAGGCAACCCCCAAGATCTCTCGCATGAAGGAAGCCCCGTCAAGTAAGTGCCTCACAGGCCTATAGACTTGCAAGGAAGGTATCTTGCAAGATCTCTCACATGAGGGAAACCCAAAAAAGTGCCTTATAAACTCACAGGCCTGCAAGAAGGCATCCTCCAAGATCTCTCACATGGAGGAAGCCAAGAAATTGCTTTACAAATCCACAGACTTGCAAGGAAGGTGTCCTCCAAGATCTCTCGCATGAAGGAAACCCCAAGAAAGTTCCCTACAGACCCACAGACATGTAGGGAAGGTATCCTCCAAGATCTCTCACATGAAGGAAACCCAAAGAAGCACCCTAGAAACTTGTAGACCTATAGGGGAGCGACCCCCAAGATCTCTCACATGGAGGAAGCTCAAAGGTAGCTCCCTACAGGCTTGTAGACCTGTAGGGGAATGACCCCCAAGATCTCTCACATGGAGGAAGCTCAAAGGAAGTGCCCTACAGGCCTGTAGACCTGCAGGGAGGTATCCCCCAAGATCTCTCACATGGAGGAAACCTAGAAAAGTGAACTCTACAAAGCTAAAAAGTAGCTTCATAGGTGCACCTGTAAAGTGACATGTTTACCCATAGATAGGACATGTCAGAAAGCAATCACATAGGAAAGTAAGCGGATAGTCATGCAAACCGTTGAAAAGTTGGAAAATTTTCAAAGGGGTCCCTCAGGAACCCAACATGAAGAACGGGTCCACTCAAAGGACACGTTGTTTAAAAGTATGAAAGAGATGTTCTTTTCTCGAATTGATTCATCATCAAGGAATCCTTTTGAAAGATGTTCACTTTATCAAGGAATTCAAAAGGAAGATAATTCCCCCACATGAGGGGAAGGTCAAAGCTACTCCCGCCTCAGAGGAAGGTCCTCAAGTTCTTTCTTTATGAACCCATGATGAAGGAAACACATTTTGTTAGGGTTTCAAGTCAAGAATGTGATTCTTGAAAGAGTTTGCAAGGATTCTCGAGAAAAGATTCATTGGTGACGAATGCATTTTCTAAAACTAGAAATGTAATAGAAATGGCATTGTCACACATGAAAGGGACAACTCAAGAAAAAAAGAGAGAAAGATAAAGAAAAACTAAAAGAAACATTACAAATAAAGGACACAGGGGTCATTTGATATTTCAGTGTCAAAGCTACTCATAAATATATATAAAAGTATAACAATAGTATATAAAATGAAATTCCATCAACCACCTACTATATCAGACCATGTGAAGAATGCACAAGAAGATAAAATAAAAATAAAAAATTGGGTCAACATGGAAGCGAAGCCTAAATTCTCCCAACACTTTGCATCATCCCCAATTTATCGAAAGTCAATCACAAACATGGAAGAATGATGAAACAAATAGAGGAAGGTTTATGACACAAAAACCATGCCTGTATCCAAGCACCAACAAGGGTGACAAGGGTCATCCAAGCACACATAGCATGATCATGGGGGAACACATCACACACACACACACACATCTAATCTAAAGATAAAGAAGAGGCCTCCCCTAACACTGATCAAGAAGGAGGTCATCCGCTTCCCAATCTAGTGCATTGTAGGGGGAAGGAGGATGAGCCTACAATGGTGGGATGTTAAGGGGGGAGCTTCCAACCCTCCCACAACAAGGGATAAGGAAAAGGGCCTTGCAAGGTCCTCTCCACCAAGCTCTTGTGGAGCTAAGGTTATCAGCTTTGTGAAGATCATTGACAAGGCCATAACTTCAACCATAGAGTTAAACATGCACTTTATAGGATTTCCATGTTTTACCTCATCGAATGAAGAAGGTTGCACCCGAGATTCACCACTAGGCTCACCAAACAATTTGGGAGCAGTGATGAACTCAGGGGAAGCCATGACTGGTTTCGTCACTAGGATAGAACAAGTCAACATGGAACCACCTTTTAGAGAAGGTGGGATCCTCTTATGTCCTCCGTCGTTGGAAGGAATACCCTCCACCTTTTGCTTCATCGGGGGATGTGAACACCCACAGATGAGGTGAGAGGTGCAAAGGAAGAGGAGGAGAAAACCTCGAAAGATACTACCAAGGTGTTCGACATATCTATGGGCTTAGGGAAAGGAAAGACATCAAAGGGACATCAACAAAGATGGCTACACTGAAGGAGTGATGAACACCTGCACCTTTTAGGGTTAGGCACATTCATACTCACAGCGGAAACCAAAAGTGATGTGGAGATAGATTGAACAGAAGCAGAGAGTAGGAGAGAGGAGGACGCTATAGGAGGCCTTGATACAAGGGCGGTTGTCTCCTCTTCATTCCTCTATAAGGTGGCATGCTTAGTAGTGAGAGACTTTCGCTGACGCTTGCACTCGTGTGCAAGGCGATTTCTGGAACTCTTCGAACCAGAGGCCAAAGGTTGCAATGGAATGGAGGGCTCCTACTCAGCAATGGGAGTGTCCACTACAACTATTTCCAGTGGAGGGACAAACTCTTGAATGGGAGTAGGAGGAGTAGGTTGGGAAACAACAGGGGGAGTTGGCTCAAGTGCCTCGATAGTGGGCCTCTTCCTGCTTATTATTTTTGGAGTAGGAGCAGTAGGAGGTTGAGGGGAAAATTCCCTTTAGGAACCTTTCTTTCTATTGTACAAATAATACCAAGGCCCAAGATGCTCAATAGGGAGATTCAATATCCTAATCTTGGGCCTACGCCAAGGAGGTATCATCGGACTCAGTGGGTAAAGGCCAAGCTTACTCATCCAATACTCCTCCCAAGAAAGAGGAGCGAATGAGTTAGCTTGAGAGGAGGCAAGCTTCTCCTTTCCTTTTTGGGAAGAGGAGGCAGTTGGTTGTTGCACTACAGGAAGAGCCAATTTTGGTTGTCCCTTGTCCCTAGTCTTGTACTTCACATAGTTTTTGTAAAGTAGGTTTGTTCTTGGAGGAAGCGGACAGACCGAGGCAGTTGGGCCAAAAGTGGTCTACTGAATATCCCCCACGGGAAACTAGAGGTTGGTATCCAGTGTCATGCAATACATGTATGACACCTTCATGGGAGAACTTTAAACATTTATGAATAACAAAGGCGATTCCATTCATGGAAGTTAGCCAAGGTATGCCAAACTTCATCCTGAACAAATCTAACTCCAAAATGACATCGAAGACCATGTAAATAGCCTTAGGTCCAACTAGGATGGACAAAGTTATTGATCCATATAGTTTAAGACAAAGACCATCATGTGTATGGATGGTATATTTCATTTCTTTGTATTCTTTTCTATGTAGTGAGTTAAGCCACAATGTCTCTTCTATAATAAAATTCACTCAACTCATGGGGTCTACTAAGACTCCTATCACAATGTTGCCATTGAGGCGAGTAGGAATGTAGAGGGGAGAGGGCTTGTTATTTAAGGGTAAATCTTGCGAAGTGAATGTCACATCCAAGGAACTGGGTGTAGGTTGTGTGGTAGGAGTAGCCGTGACCATGTTAACATAGGCCTTAAGCCGAGTAAGAGAATTGGTGGGATCGACAATCATGTTAGCAGAATGTGACAGAAACAGGTCCATGTATATCTGCAGTTCACTATTCACTTTCGCCACTGACTTGTTTGTACTTTTTTTGCTTCTATTAAGATGAATAGTACCATCCTTGATGCGGTCCTGTATCTTGTGACATAGGCACATGCAAGGTTCGCTATCATTCTATTAACCCAATGGTATTGACAGTAAGTATTTGCATCATACCAACTAGGGAAAGTTTCCTTAAGAGGTTTAGGGTTTGGCAACGTTACGATCTTATCCTTCAACAACTTTTGCAAGATGGAAGAATAAGATTCTGCTAACTTTGTGAACTTTTGGTTGCGTTTGAGGCTGTTGTCATATGCAGTGACTACTACATTCGCAACAGCCTTACCTTTTTTAGATATCATTATGATGGACTTTCCTTTAGAATGAGAACGTGAGGAGGATCCCTCAAACTGAACTACCATCTATTGATATTCCCGTAGGGCTACACACAAATGCATGAAAGAAGGGTATTTCATAAGTGGAAACTTTTATTGCTAAGGCCTTTGTAAGTTCCCTATGAATACCTTCTATATGCCAGAGTCATGCAGTGGATACAAGATTTACGAGAAGAGTGCTTGATACTGTGCTATAAAATCAATAATCTTTTCATTGTCACCTTGTTTGCATCAGACGAGATCCAAAAATGTCATCTTTGGTCCAATGTTAGCTTGGAACTATCGTAGGAATTGGTTTACAAGTTGATCAAATGAGAAAATGGAATTATTGGGCAAGGAACAATACCATTCGAGCCATATATCCTTGAGAGATTGAGGGAATAGTTTTGCCATCAACGTGTCATGATGGAAGAAATCTGTGCACAAGGCATTAAAGGTGGGCACATGTGTTTGTGGGACCCCTTTGCCACCATATTTTTTGAATTTAGGATTCTCCTTCCTTGAGGGAAGGGAGTGTTTAAAATTGCTATTGACAACAAGCTATGCTAGAAGAAGGGTTGAAAGATAGGCTAGGCAGAGGCTTGGGAGAGACTTGCCAACTGGCTTTGTATCTTACCCATATTCTGAAGAAGAGTGTTCAAAATAAGGTCATTAGAAGATGTAGGGCCAAAGGAACCTCCTCTAGAATCACCACCGGAGCCACAATCAGAACCACTGGTGTGACCATCATTAGAACCACTACTAGAGCCACTGTCACCAGTATGGCCTTCACCATAGCCACCTCCACTTCCAAAGCCACCACCATGGCCTCCACTGAAACCGCCTCCACCAGCGTCACTCCTACCATTGAAGCCACCACCACTTCCAAAGCCTCCACCACTCATCCCGCCAAAACCTCCACTGCTAGAGGTAACAAGAGGGGTGAAGTTGAAACCCAAGGGGATCTTGGTCACTTTTATAGTATTGAATATCTCAGAGGTAAAGGGAATGCTAAACAAGGGTACAATATCAACCATGTAAATAGACGTAGGAGGCATTGATATCCCTAGTTGTCTCTCATGATCTTCAAAAGTGGCTCCTTTTAAAATGTTAAAATTGTTTGGAGGAGCACATGCTTTAGTCAGACTAGAGAGGCTATCTAGGAGTTCATTGTTTTTCTGGTCTTTTCCCACCATATACTTTAGTTCGTTGATAGCTTGGGCAGCCCTATCCAACTTCGGGTCTTTTTCCAAGTGGTCTTCCAAGTCACCCAACCCTTTGCTAAGGGAAAAGACATACTCTGAAGGAATGTGAAAAACCTCATGCTCGTCTATTGACGATGGTGTGGGAGATGCAGGAGGAGTGGGGATGTGGTCGGTCTCATCAGAGAATCCTATCTCACCCCTTGATAATTGCTCAAGTGTAGCGAGACTAGTGGCAAATCTAGCAAAGAGGCTTGTAGAGAAACCAATAGTGACCTCCATCCTTTCCATTGGAAGGTGTCGTATAATCCTCCTAACAATATACCCAGAGGTTGTGGACTGGGTTGTGATGCTCATAAACCTTCACAACATTCAGGGGCACAAGGACCATAAATTATAAGGGAAAATCCTTAACACCAACGAATGAACAGACATTGGTTCATGTTGGGTTCGCCAAAAATGTAAGAGAGGAGCACCAACCATGTTCAAGGCCCTAGGTCATGGAGAGCTGAGAGTGGAAGGCTTCCCTAACTTACCTCACTCTAAAGGGGTGTTTTGAAATAAGGGAGAAGAATGATGAGAACTGTAAGGAGCTTCAATCACTTTGTAGACCCAAAGTCCAAAATGAGGCTAGGCGAGCCAATTTTTGGGTTCAACATTGTACCTCAAGTAGCTCTCTGCCCGAGGACGGAAGCATGGTTCTAGGACGACAACGTGACACACTGGCATCTCTTAGGTGCACTGGCATCTATACGACTAGAAGAAAAAAATACAGTAAGAACTGCTAGAAAATAAGATGATGGCCTAGCTATTGATTTTTAAGGGAACAAAATAGAACTATAAAGTAAGAGAAATACAAACAAATATGATAAAGTAGATAGCCAAAGCTAAGGTGACAAAGATGATCTCATAGAGGAGCTTGTTCGCTAGCTAGCTCCGAATGCACATCCACCTACACACAAGAAAGAGGGAAAATTGTTGGGGGATGTATAGGGGCTTGCCTCAGTCAAACCCCTATTTTGGTTTTTCCATGTCCACAGACAACAAGATAGCAATGATAGAGAAATATATGATAAAGAAGGAGAGATAGTAAAGAACACAATAACACTACAAAACAATAAAGTGCTACTAAACCAAATTGTAGAGAGGAGTGAAAATTATTACCACCTCCACCAAGAGCTCACTATCTAATAGAGGAGAAAAGAGAGGAATCAAGCCCCTACTACAATGGTTTATTCCACACTTTCTTTATGGAGTTGATGGAGTGTTGTTGCTACTACTATGGAGTGCCAAAGTACTGCTAAGAGTGCTTGAAAATGCAAGAAGTGATTGCTAGAGGATGCAAGAGAGTGTGAGAGGATGGATTGAATGCTTAGAGGATGAAGTGGAATGAGAATGAGTCAATTTGAAGGAAGAATGAGCAAGAATAAGGTGTTTTCAGGTCAGTTGGTTGAAGACGGACATTATAATTTGCTCCCAATGGGAAGAGTAACACCTCTGCCAACTTCTGACGCATGAATCAATTAGGAATGTAAGCATGCTGCATGGACGTTTGTACGCCGTGCGGGCATCCCCGATAGTTATTCTTCTATCGATGCAAAAAAATGAATGCCAAGTGGAACAAAGGTAGCAAGTTGATGTGGAATTTGCCTTTAAATTTTGTTTTCTAAGGTGAGGAAGTGTAAAAGGGGAATTTGCATAAGGGGTGAAAATTCACTCCTATACAGAGGGAAGATTTCTTCATCATTTGTTGCAACAATCAAGATCCATTCATTATGTCAAAGTTATGTGGAGTCATGCATGTTTTTAGAGCTGATATGTTGATGTAGGTTTCATGATTCAATCAAGCATTCAAAGTATCATTTCAAGAAAAGATTCAAAGTCAAGATCCACATCCATTGAATCCATTTCATGCAAGTTTCAAACCTCCATTATCAAAGGTTCATCTAAAGTTTTGGTGAGTTGTGACATAGAGTTGTTCATTCATCATTCCTTTCATGTTTTTATTCATTACAAGGTTTGATTACTAAAACAAGGTTTGACCAAGGTAAACCCCCATTCCCCTAACAAACAACATTTTTCTCTCTTGATGTGTGATTGTAGATTTTAGGTGGAAGACATCTTGAAGAACCAAAAATTGCAAAGTTGTCATCATTCTTGAAAAATCATATAAATTGATCTACATAATTCATTTCTGACTTTTAGACTATGAGGTTCGAGAATCTAGGAGTGCAGACATAGAAGAACAAAACCCAAAAATAGATTTTCAAGAGTCCTAGCTAGGACCCATTCGCCATAGGGTGAATGAGTCCTCAGTTAACCTTGAAAAGCACTTTTTGTGAGAGGTATGCAAGATTTATCCCTTCCAGATTCTCCCAATGATTTATAGGTTCCATCAGTTTTATGTTTAAGATTGCAAATGCAATTGATAGATCACAATTTGGAGTTTATTTTCTATTTTTAATCTTCCCCCCCGAAGTGCTATTTGACCTAGACCCCCATCCTTGTAGAGAGAGGAAATTTGTTGATTCATACCTTGATTTGACTCACCTTTTTAGTTGTTTGTCATCTCATTGTTTGAATCTCATTTCCTTGAATGAAATTGGAAAAATAGGTCCTTTGTTATCAATTCATTTCACCCCCACCTATTTTTCCTATGTTTCATTTTGGAAAAATCGATAATGTTGATACAAAATTCAACAATATCTTTGAAAGCATCCACCTCAACCACTTTAGAAGAAGAAGAAAATTACACAACAAAATTTGATGAAGTTGATTATGAACAACCACTGAATCTGAAAGAAGTGAAAAATCTTTATGGAAGAGGTTATGAACTTTTGAAACAAATTGGGTATAGTGGAAAAGGATGTGGTGCTAGAGAACAAGGTATATGTGTCCCTATAGAGCCTAACATGCAAGAACGAACTATTGGTATCAATTATTGTCCTTCAAAAGAAACAAAAGCATCAAAAAATCCTTCACTCAATACCAACACTATTACAAAAGATTCCCCTAAGCCAACTTTAACATTAGTGCATCTTGAACTGATAGTAACTAGTTGTCTTGGTTATTGTCCTTCGAAAGAAATAAAAGAATTAAAGAAATATTCACTTAATATCAATGTCATCACACAAAACACTCCTAGGAAATGTCTTAGTAAAGATTGGAGTTCATTAGATTTTATGCTTTCCTTTAAAGGAGAGTACAAAATCTCGCAATCTAAAGAGTCTTGTGTAAGTATGACACCTTGTACTAAGCAAGAGATATCTTTGTGACAAAATAAAGGAACATCTTCTACTATCAATCAAGAGAGTATCTTGTCGAGACTCCTCCAAGATCATTTGATATCTCTTCCTCCAAGAACATGAAAGAAATTTTACAACAAGAGTTCATTTTGTGCATATCATAGAGTTCATGGTCATTCTACTAATGAATGTAAGGATTTGAGTAATCAAATTCAACACCTTAAGGATTGTGGTGCTCTTCCTTAGGTATCGTTGTCCTCATATGGCACTTTTCATTGTCTCTTTTGGCTAGTTGTCCTCCTTCCATGTATACATGAGAGAAATATTGGGATGTGGATGACATGCCTTAAGTTGGCTTGCATGTGACATACTTTCTTCCTATGCTTAGTATTTCATTTGGGGGAAACCCCTTATTCATGATGTAGTTTCATTCAGGAACATATGACTTGGCATAGGGCTTTCCGAATAAGCTCTCATGTATTCTTCTACTTTAAAGCAGATTTCTCATAGCAATGGTGTTAGCAATCACTTTAAAGTGGGGGAATACATCGACACTTATGTTTCTTTGTGCAATTTTCTTTCTTCTTATGATGCGTCCCTTTCTTGGTGGTGTCATTGGGTTTGATTTCTTCTGAGAGCATGATATTTCTTTGACTTGTACTCTCTTGGAGACATTAGGCACAATGTTCCCTAAGAAGATACCTTACGTGAACTAAGAAAATCCCTTTGAACAAAAAACTTTACTTGCATATTGTTCATAAGTGCTTAGCATAATATAGCTTGTTAGGCCTTGTGAAGCTTGAAGTTTCATTTTGTGGCACCCTATTCAAGTTATTAGAGGGATAGATTTGGTATGGTTAGTACGGTGAGAAGCCTAGAAAGAGGCATGAATTTCTCATTGTATGATAAGAAGCCTAAACAAGGGCATGAATTTCTCATTAAGCCACCCATTGAGAAAAATCACCTAGTGGACAACCTGAGGTTCCACTACCCCAAAGTGAGCGCACGTTTTGGACAAACAACTTAGACGACGGTCAAGGGTTGATCCACCCCTTTTTATTTTTATTTTTGTTTTTGTTTTTCTTTCTTTTAGTCTTTGATATCGTATGTTTCTGTATCTTGTCTTGCTATTGCATATCATACACCTCGTGTGTGTCCCTTTTTGCTTATGTTAGTTTGACATAGGATCTTAGATCCTAGGGGCTTGGCCACCCCCTTGATCTTTTCCATCCTATACCATCCACATTGGTACACTTGGACCCCTCTTGAATGTCTACTTTAGTGTGAGTTTGAAGCAAGTTCCTCCTCTCACTAAAGCGGGGGCTAAATGTAGTGTAGGAAAAAGTATCCCTTTTCACACTTATTTTGGAATGAATAATTAATAAAAGAATGAGCTTAATGATGCCTTAATTTAATGTTGTAATATGTATTTTACATATTCACATTAATTTTAGGGCCTTTTAATTAAAACTGACTTAATTATGCCTTATTTTTAGTGTTGTAAGGTGTACCTTTACACTTTCACACTAACCTAGGGCTTTATTAAGTAATTGAGGTTAATTTTCCTTAATTGGCCCCTTTAATTCAAATTCAAGCCTAATTAAATGCAATTTATGAGGGATAAAACCTAACATTCATAAATTCCATGACATAACACTCATCCTTGAAGAATGTGTATCCTAGGTAAGTGACCTAGGACCCATTCACCATAGGGCGAATGGGTCCTCACATAGACCTAGGACCTAGCAATGTTGATGAGAGCATCCTTATAGTAAATTTTATGATCAAGATTATTATCAAGAGTATTCGAGGGCAAATTTCTTCATCATTTGTTTTTTTTATCAGTAAAGGAGGTGATTTTATTAAAAAATAAAGATAAATTACATATCAATTCATCTAGTAATACCAACTTAAACCCTTTCTAGTCCCATTAAACTCCTTAGAAAAGTCACTAACCCAGCCAACTCAGCTTAATACACTCAACTTCAAGAGATACATACAATAAAGCAACACTTTACATACTAAAGCTCAACAGTAATAACAAGAAAGCAAGCCCAAAACTAACATTCCTTGAAAGGACCTGCAAATAGGTCATGATTGGTGCTCATATTGGTCTTTTCTTCATTTGGGATCTGAGAACCATTTCAAACGTATCTTTCCTTTCTTTCTTTGCTTTCTTCCCTTTGACCATTTTCCAACCATCCTCTACCCTTGCTTCCGCCTTGTTCCAGTCCAATGGTTTCTCATAAGGATTATTCAAAACACCATCCAAACTTCCATTTGTCTGTTGACTCTGCCCAACAACTTTCCTTTTTCTTGATTCTTTCTCTAGCGACTTCGCCAGACCTTTTTTCTCTTGGTATTTAGGTGTCAATGCCCAAATTTTGGGATTTAGTTCCTCTCCAACTCCATTGTTGATAGAATTTTCATTGCTCCCATCCAGGTTCCCTTCTTGTATCAGGACATCACCATTCTGATGTTGAGCCTCCAATATTTCTTCTTCCACCATTGTCATCCCTTTCTGACCCCCTTCCACCCTTCTTTTCTCCTAAGCAATCATCTGATTCACAT
Source organism: Sequoia sempervirens (assembly GCA_007258455.2). NCBI lineage: Eukaryota > Viridiplantae > Streptophyta > Pinopsida > Cupressales > Cupressaceae > Sequoia > Sequoia sempervirens. The sequence goes on along the minus strand of VDFB02117679.1, from coordinate 127,808 downwards.
CCTTTTTCTCCACTGTATAATGTTGGGGGCCAACGCCTTTCCACCAGGAGGCTAATTTGGTTGCTTTTTTTTTTGTACACTAAGCAGCCATATGTCCAGTTTTAAAGCATACTCTGCATCTAAAGGGTAATCCTTCATAATCTAGAGGCTACACCCAACAACCTTTGGAAGTCTTTAAACGTATCTTCTTTGGAGGAGCCTTTGACACATCCATTTCAACTAAAATCTGGGCAAAAGCTGAATGCAAAAGGTTTGAAGACCCTTCATCCACCATTAAAAAGCTTCCTAAAGAATTCCCTACAACCTCTAAGAAGGAATCAAACCAAAATTGTAAGGGAAAGTTTGGAAGCCTCACCCAAATAGGAACCTTCTGAAACACTTCAATAACTGGATTAAAAGTCAAATGCCAAGGCTTTAACATAAGTGGATATTTTTCTTCCCATTCCCAATGGTAATCACACAAAATCTTATTTCTATCCCTCTCCTTTTCAAAAACAACAATTAAAAACCCCTTTTCCATGGGATAAATTTGGACATACCCTTCTAAAACATGTTTCCACTGGAGAGAGATCCACTGATGGAGGTCTGTCAAACCTGGCCAAAATCCCCTGAATCTTCCAATCAGACCCAACCTAGAAATTTTTTTTTCATTAAACAATACTTCTTGTTCAAGCTCCTCATTAAGCTCCATTGTGATTGCTCTAAATGTCAGAAGTAAACTAGAATCTCTTCGACCCTTTTCTATCATCAATGACTGAGATGGTCCCCCCATTCATTTTGGGCCCCTTGTTGAAATAATCTCCTCCTGAGATGTGTGTAACGGGTCGATCTTTCATTTGGCTTCACTGTACTGAAAGGGCTCTTGCAATCTCAACACGACCATCTTTGCTAGGGCCTATTTTTTTTCCTTCAACCCTTTTTATGAGTTTTGTGCCCCATTTCCTACTTGACTTCCCCATCTTTCGTTTTCCCTATTACTACCTTCATTTTGCCTAGATCCACTAGGCACATCCTGCAAATCCCTTCCTTTAACGCTCGAGCCAGGTGAAACCCTTGTCACAACACCTCCTAGAAAATGACCATTAGTTTCCATGTCTCTCCACAACTTGACATTGATTTCCTCATCATTTGTTGCAGCAATCAAGATCCATTCATTACTTCAAATTTATGTGGAGTCATGCATGTTTTTGTAGCTAATATGTTGATGTAGGTTTCATGATTCAATCAAGCATTCAAAGTATCATTTCAAGAAAAGATTCAAAGTCAAGATCCACATCCATTGAAGCCATTTCCTACAAGTTGCAAACCTCCATTAGCAAAGTTTCATCTAAAGGTTTGGTGAGTTGTGAAATAGAGTTGTTCATTCATCATTCCTTTCATGCTTTTATTCATTACAAGGTTTAATTACCAAAACGGGGTTTGACCAAGGAAAACCCCCATTCACCTAACAAACAACATTTTTCTCTCTTGATGTGTGATTACAGATTTTAGGTGGAAAATCTCTTGAAGAACAAAAAATTGCAAAGTTGTCACCATTCTTGCAAAATCATAGAAATTGACCTACAAAATTTATTTTCGGCTTTCTGGCTGCGAGATTTGGGAATCTAGGAGTGCAGACATTAAAGAACATAATCGAGAAGTAGATTTTCAAGAGCCCTAGCCAAGTCTCATTGGCCATAGGGCGAATGAGTCCTTAGGTAGCCTTGAAAAAATACTTTTTATGAGAGGTACACAAGATTTATCCCTTCTAGATTCTCCCTATGGTTTGTAGGTTCCATCAGTTTTATGTTTAAGCTTCTAAATGCACTTTATAGATCACAATTTGGAGTTTATTTTCTATTTTTGATATTTCTCCCCAAAGTGCTATTTGACCTAGACCCCTGTCCTTGCATAGAGAGGAAATTTGTTTATTCATACCTTGATTTGACTCACCTTTTTGGTTGTTACTCATCTCATTGTTTGAATCTCATTTCCTTGAATGAAATTGGAAAAATAGGTCCTTTGTTATCAATTCATTTCACCCCCACCCATTTTTCCTATATTTCATGATTAATCCACTGATACTCCACTAGCTCACATGAAATTAGTATAACACTCTAATTATCACACCAAAAAATGGTGGGGTGATTAGGAGGAAAGAAAAACTCCATCATCAACTAGTGAAACCAAAGAACCTCTTCTTTAGAGTGAACAACAACTCAATACTTAGCCTCTATAGATGATAATGCAATAGTTGTCTACCTCTTGTAAGACCATGTAAATAAATTAGAATTAAGGTATTATATAAATCAAAAAGTATAATTTCTATTACTAACATCACAAACCCAATCTGATTCAATGAATCTCATAATTTAAGAAGCTCTTGGATTGCAATGAATGCTAAAATGTGAAACTTTCCCTACATATAACTCAAGATACACTTGTATAGCTTCCAATGAATATCATGAGGATTTTGAGAGAAACACAAGATAAGATTATTAGTAAAGGAAATATAACGATGATTGTGTGTCAAATATAAAATATTACAAACCAACTACCAATAAAATGTAGTATCAACTTAGGTGTAGTCTAACTAGTGATAGTTTAACACCTAACTAAAAATGGAGTGGAGGTAGGCCTTAAATAAGCCATGGAAAACATGTGAAAACAATCAAGAGCATACTTATGTTAAAAATAGAAATCCCCTTGGAATAATAAAGAACCTAAAGACCAAGAAAGAATTATAGAAGCCCAAGATTAGTCATATCAAATTTCTTCTTCCAACGCTCTTTCAAAACTCTAAATCATGGAGGTAGAACTACCTACAATAATCAAGGCATCCACATAAAAAAGTATCAAAAGATCCTCTACATGCCTATGAGTGCGAATGGTCAACTTATAATGATAGAGTGAGAAACTAGAAGTAAGAAAGAAATTATCCATCTTCTCATACCAAGCCCTAGATGCTTATTTAAGACCATAGTGAATGGTTAAGCTAAAAATAAGTGAAAAATCATGCACAAAACTTAAAGGGTAATCCATATAGATCTCCTTGTGAAGATCACCATGCAAAAATGCACTCTTCACATCTATTTAATAATTTGACCATCCTTATGATACAATAAGAGAAAGTACAAGATGAATATAGCCCATCTTGGCAACAAAATGACTTAAAATAAGTAATTATTTTAAAATGTGAAAATACCTTAGCCAAAATATGTACCTTGTACTTATTAAAGGACCCATCTACTGCATATTTAGTTTTATAGACCCACTTATACTGAATCAAATTTCTTCCATTAGGAAGATGTATAAGATCCTATGTATGATCATTCATCAAAGAAGAATACTCCTTTGCCATAGCATTGTCCCACTTTGGAATAAATGAGGTATCTAAAAACACATGAGGATAATATATATGAGAATGTCTCAAAATATTGACACCTACTATTTATGTACAAGTGCAATAACAAATGTACGATCACTAACCAAAGGTACACAAGGAGGTGGTGGATCAAGATTAGTGTGGGGCCTGTGAGGATAATATTGTACACAAGGAGGTGTTGGATCAAGATTAGTGTGGGGCCTATGGAGATAATATTATACACAAGGAGGTGTTGGATCAAGACCATCATAATAATCACCAAATTTATTGACAATGAAAAAATGGAACAATAATGAAATTTGGACATTCAATATAAGTTAAATGATTGAGTTTATTTTTAGTGTTGTGCAAGTTTTCTATTCTAAATTAGAAAAAAAAATGAAATTTCATTGTTATGTATTTCTCTTATTTGATTTTTTTTATTTTGGATTTTATAAATTCATATAGACTTATTAAATAATTAAGTTATTAAATATATAATTTCTATCAAATTTTACAAGTTGCATTAAATTATATAACTATGGTTTTTTAAAATGTTTTATGGTAGACAAAATTGTATTTTTTATGTATAAATGTATAAAGCAATTTTGACATTAAAATTAAATTAAAAAATTTAAAGGCACACAACTATAAAGGCCACAACCTAGGTATGCCTATATGGTTCATGACCTATGCATAAGCAAGCCACAAACCTTATGGACTACAATCCTTTTTCATTGTGGACCTTTGATTGAAGAAAGCTTAGATCTTTAAATTTATTTTTAATTATAATTTTAATTTAGTTAAATTAAATACATATTGATTTTTAAATTTTTATATCAATATGTATTTAGGAGATAAGACATACATATAAATATACAATGATAAAAATAATGACATATACAAGAAATATATTTTGCAAGGTGTGCACCTTTAGTCTCCTTGTGTTGTGCAGTGTAGCACTCGAGTTCGTGACATGGCTTAATCGACTCTTGTGGATTCATTAACTCTAGCAATTGTATCAAACATTAATAGGTCGATCTTTTGGTGCAACGACAATTGCGTGTGCAACAATTGATATTAGAGCCCGAGTCATGGGTTCGAACCCCTCGCTTGCACTGGGAGGATTGTTGCAAGGTGTGTGCCCTTGGTCTTCTTGTGTTGTGTAGCACAGTGCTTAGGTTTGTGACATGGGTAGATTCATTAACTCTAGCAATTGTATCAAACATTAACAAGTCGATCTTTTGGTGCAATGACAACTATTTGTGCAACAATATATTCTTAGAAAAAATATGTAAACGTTACAAAATTATATGAATAGTGAATATATAAATAATATGCATGTATGTCGCATATATAATACTACATACACAACATACTAAGGTATGTCAATAAATCTTACAACTTAGTTTGGAAAAAAATTATTTGAAATAATAAATTTATTAGTATAGAAAATTTAGATCATATTATAATGAAACATAGAATAATTTATTGAATTAAAATATACTTTTAGAAATTTCAATCTATCAAACTAGTTAAACAAACAATAAAATATAGTAAAAAAAATAATAATATAAGATTTGAGAAATTGTTTAAACACTTAAGTTTTTGTTTTACAACATTCTTATTTAAATTTCAACAAATCAAGAAAACTACCCCTTTGTTATCTCTTCTTAAATTAATTTTGTAACCAAATTAATCAATTATAGAGTTATTTGCTATGATAATTTTAAAAAAATTCTTTTTAGTTTAAACATGTTACTACAAATAAATATGTTAATTAATTTATAGAAATTCTATGAAACATTCTTAATATTGTTTTAAGTTTTTAATATATAATTTTAGTAGTCGTATTGATTAGTTATTAGTTATTTATTGCTTAAAGCTCTCATAATTTTATTTCATCGTACAATTCAGTTAGTATTATTAAATCAAAATAGTAAGTAATAGAAATGGATATTGGTTTAATCAATTAAATATTTATTAAATCCAATTAATCCCTTAGTGGATAGCAATTGGAGGAAGGGGACCATAGAAATGGTTGTATATTTATGCACTAAATAGTTCACATCAAACTTATATTAAAAACTAGAAATATATATATATATATATATTACTCCTTTATCTCATTTCAAAGTAGATATGTAAGAAATTTGGTGAATAAAGAATATCCCAACTTGGGGAGTTTCTAATGTTTTGAATTTACTAATTTATGCTAAAAATTTAAATAAGTTATTCAATAAATTAAAACACTTATATGAATCACTCAATTAAATCTAAAGGTCAATCACTAAAAAAAAGAGATAAAATAAATTCACTACATATTTGGAAGAAATTTTGGATGGATTTACTTAACTCCTCAAGGCTTGAAGTAAAATTTTGAGGTGAGACTCAATTTTTTTAGTTTATAAATATATAAATATAATCTTAAATGATGACAACCTCGATTCACTTCCATTAGGGAAGTGTACAATCTTCAATGAGTGAATTAGGATCCATTGGATCCCAATGAATCTAAGTCTCTAGCAAAAACAATGTACCTATCTTGTTTGGACAAATGCATATCCAAATGGATAGAGAAATACATATCCCATATGAACATATGCTTGTCTTGTATAGATGGATACTTATTTTGTATGGATAAATAGTGCATAAATAGACAAACAAACAAACACATAATAACTTTGGATAAAATTATATCATTTTTTTTTTCAAACTCTAGATACAACTTAAGGGTTGTTACATTAATTTAAACGTACCAAACTCATTTTTCAATCCCTTATTTTATATGTTACTTACCATTCCTCAAGTTGGTTGCCTCTAATCATCTTAGTCACCATCATCATTATTTAACTTGAAAATATAACTTTCTATACATCTTCGTTATTATTTATACTACCATTCCACTTGTTCCACCTTCCCCACTCATTGAGTCCTCTAATTTGGACCACCTCCACTCCTTCCTCATTTGAGCCACAAAATATTCAATTGGTGAATCCCCCAAACATTCTCTTACTAAATTCTACTCCAAATATTTATTTTTTCTCTTTCCAGACTTAAAAACCTCAACTATGATATATGGATTATTTAAATGATTCTCCAATAATGTCTCTTCTCCTTCTATAGATCCTCTTTAGGATAATTTCTGGTTGCCACATTTCTACTATAATATATTGCACTATTATCCATGTTAGTTCATTGTCTAGTTGCTTCTTCCCCTTTGTATTGATCTATCTTTTTCGTCTTTTTAGTGATCCAAGGGGATACTTTTCAATGAAAAATGAAGTGTCTCAATTACTCTAGAATTCTGCACCATGATGAAGAGCTTTGAAATATGAGTCAAATGCAACTTGAATGGGCTCAAAAGGAGTCCGTACGCTTGAGTAATGGCCAATCAAAGTTTGGTCAAACTAGGCATCAGAGGCTAGTCAGAAAGGCAAAAAAAATAGATCATCTAAAAAATGGTCAAAAGCAGCATCAGGTTGAAGAGCTCATTGTCACGATTCCGACGCCATTTGTTTTGCGTCAAACAGAGTCTGTATGAGTGAGATACAGTCGGTCAAAGTTTACAAGGAAAATGGGTTGACTTGATGATGTCAACAAAAGTACAGTCAAAATTGATGCTGACGTGGCATCCCAATTAGCTAACCATACAGTGACATGTTAGCACAATCAACCAACACATGGCACTCTCAATTCTGACACGTGGACCAATTACATGTTGACATGTGGCACTCCCTGGCCAACCACATACTAACATGTGGCACCCTAGGTTGGCAGCGTATGTCGGTTTGTTCTATTCTACAAAATAAAATGGTTGAGGTGGAGGTTGAACTTGTGATCACCGCACCCCTATAAACATTCGTAGACGCTGCACCATGCAGCTTGTTCAAGCTTTAACGGGCAGTGGTTTTATTTGGAGTGTAATCAGTGCCAAAGTGGGAAGGTGGTGGTTTGAACCGCCAACCCCCCTACCACAAATATCTCTCCCCACCAGTGGACCCCTGTGGGTTTCGACACTTAATACGGCAAAGATTATAAACCATAGAGATAAGTGGGATGAAGTTAATATTGGAAGGCTTAGACCAAGCCTGAGCTCTCCCAAAATTAAATATGAAATCTAACTTAACCTAACGAGAATAAGGGTAAATAAAAACTCGTAAACCCTTATTAAGGAATGGAATAATATTTTAAAGGCTCAATTATTATGAGCCAAAGGTTTTTAAGGGGGAAATGGTTTTTTGAATTTTATTTGAAGGGTTAAGTTATTTTTAAGGGGATTTTTAATTGATTTTATTATGTAAAAGGGAAATTTATGAAGATTTATTATGTAAAAAAAGAAATTAGGAGAGATTTTTTTACTTGAAAGGGGGAGATATGCAATATTTTGTAAATCATATGGTTAAAACCCATATTGAGTAAAATTTTTGTATAAAAGGGGCTGAGAGTTATGGAGTTGGGAATCTAGGTGATGGCTAAGGAGAGAATCGTCCTGAAGACTCAAGTGTTCATTTCTGTGCAATAGATGAATGTTATGCTATTGCACTGAAGAGAGACAGACTTGTAACTTGATAGTTGCCTTGTAATTCTGTTTGGAGCATAATCAAGGATCAATCACTCTATTGAAGAGGGGCCTGAAGACGTAGCCGTATTGGAAAACTCCATTATCAACTATTTTTTCTTCTCTTTCTCTTTCTCTCTTACATTTTGTTCATCATAGTTATTATGCTTTATTCATTTTAAGCATTTCCAGTTATGTTAATTCAGTTTTAAAGCCTTAATTAATCGTTGTAATAGTTAAGCATTCATAGCAATTGTCACAGATCCTAATTTAGATCAAGTTTGGTATCAGAGCTTTGTGTGACTACTATTACAGAAGTGGATGCTAACACATTCCAGGAAACAACGAGGTGAAGGCGAGCTTGAAGAATATAATCCTAAGATCAGAAAAAGAAGAACCTTGCCAAAGATGGATGAAACTAAAGTTGGGAATAGCACTGAGCTTGATGAGAAGTTTTTTCAGTGATCCTTTCTTGACATGAAGGTAATGGTGGAAGAGATTTATGCAGACAAGAAGAAGTGCGAAAAGGGAGATTCTTCGAAATGAGAAAAGAAGGAAGATCAGAAGAGCAAAGAGAAAAAAACTTTAGAAATTACCTCTCCTCCATCTACTCCTTCTCCATCTCCCCCTTCTTCTCCATCCTCTACTTCTACTGCTATTAATCCTTTCAAGAGAAAGTCTAAGCCTATTATTAAACTAGATGTAAAATTTAAATTACCTAAGTACTGTGTGGAGTTAAATGCCAAAACGTTAGATGATTGGGTCCAACAGGTAGAAGTATATTGTAGGATTCAAGGCCTAGCAGAAGATGCTTCTAAGATCCAGTTAGCCACTCTCTAGTTGGGAGGTACAACTCTCACTTGGTGGGAGAGTAGGACTTGGGAAGAAATTGCTCGACATGGTAAGGTTAATAAGACTTGGATAAAATTTGTTGTTGCCCTTAAAAAATAGTTTTACCCTTTAGGTTATATGCAACAATTAACAATGAATTGGAAAACCTTTAGGCAAGGTAAGGGTCAATTTGTCCAAGATTACACCCATGAGTTTAGAAAATGGTCTATTGCTTTAAATGTTCCATTGTATACTCAGGATACACTACTTAAGTACATAGGTAGTTTGCATTCTTACCTAAGACATACTATTCTAATGTTGAGTCCTAATAATCTGGATGAAGTGTCAGTCCAAGCCACTCATTTAGAGTCAAGGTGTAAGAACACTTTCAGTGATAATTTCTCAAAGAAACCATCTAAGTTTGAGGGTAAGCCTAAGGGTAAAGACAAAGACAAAGATAAAGGCAAAGGGAAGAAGACAACTATAGTTAAGAAGGAGGGTGATAAGCCCACATGCTCCCATTACAAGAAAGAGGGGCATGATGATTCAAAGTGCTGGAAGTTGCATCTAGAGTTAAGGCCAAAAAGATATGGAGGCAATAAAGGCAAGCAAAAGACTGTTGCATTGATTCAATAAGATCTTGGATCTGACTCTGGAGATGAAACACAGATTGTTGCTGCCAGGGTCCAAGGTAAAGGAAAAGGTATAACTCTCTCTTCTAATGCAAATGTTTCTAATGCAAGTACAAGTAAAGTATATGTTCCTCCTAAAGTTGATAAACAACAAAATGAACTGTTCCACATTCAAGTTGTAACTAAGCACACTGACAACACCTCATCCAAAGCTATATCCACTTGGATGGGTTTGCAATGATGCTCAACTCCAGGTAACGAAACAATGTAAATTGAGATTTGCTATCACTACAAACTTTGTTGATGAAGTAGAGGTAGATGTTGTCCCTTTGGATATTTGTGGGCTTGTGTTAGGGAGTCCTTATCTGTATGACAAAAAAATAATCTTTTACAGGGGGAGAGTAAGTATCATCTTTTTAAAGATGGGATAGAATACATTGTATGTGCACACAAAGTTAAGACTAATCTTGCACTAGTTAATACTGGTCAAATGAAAAGGTTGGTCAATTCTAGTAAGAAATTTGTATTAATGCTTGTAAATCCCAAAGAGGATGAAAAAGTTGAAGCATTTAAGGGGTGTGATCCAGAGTGTAAAACTAAGATGGTCAAAATAGTTTATGCTTATGATGACTTATTCAAGGAGCCAAAGGGGTTTTCACCTAAGAGAGAAATACAACATGAAATCCAATTACAATAGGATGTGCCTCTTCCAAACATTGACATGTACCATTTATCAGTTTTGTAGAATGAAGAAATGAAAAAGCAAGTTTAGGAGTTGGTTGAAAAAGGAGTCATCTATCCTAGTACATCTCCTTGTGGTTCTCCAATTATGTTGGTTCCAAAGAAGGATGGATCTTGGAGAATGTGCATCAACTACCGAGCCCTAAACAAGATAACGATAAAGAACAAGTATCCTCTTCCCCTTATTGATGATTTACTTGATCAATTAAAACATGTAGTTTATTTCACTTAGACTTGTGTCGAAGATATCATCAGATAAGAATTGCAGAAGATGACATTTGGAAAATTGCATTTAAGACAAAACATGGACTGTTTGAGTGGTTGGTCATGCCCTTCGGGCTTTGCAATGCACCAACTACATTTATGAGAGTCATGAATGATGTCTTTTGTCCTTTTATTGATGATTTTGTCATAGTCTATTTAGATGATATTCTTGTATTCAGTCAAACTTGGGAAGATCATGTAAGTCATGTAAAGAAAGTTTTTGATGTATTGAGAAAAGAAAAACTCTTTGTAAAGATGTCTAAATAGGAATTTGCTAATACATCCTTACTGTACTTAGGCTATGTTGTAGGAAATGGTCAATTGAAAGTAGACCCTGTGAAGGTCAAAATTATTGTAAAATGGCCTAAGCCAAGTACAGTCATTGAAGTCAAAAGTTTCTTAGGTGTAGTCTAGGACTAGAGAAAGTTCATTGCAAACTTCTCCTACATTGCACCGCCATTGCACGCATTGACCAGTACAAAGACAAATTTCTAGAGGGGAGGTCCACAACAAAAGTCCTTCAACACTTTGAAGGAAAATTTGAGTACCCCACCAGTTCTGGCTTTACCAGATTTACACCAACCATTCGAGATCGAGACAAATGCGAGTGGATTTTCCATGGGAGCAGTGCTAATGCAAGGAGGTAAACCAATCTTCTATCACTCTGAGACCTTTATAGGTGTAGTAATTAACTATCCTAATTATGATAAGGAAATTTATACATTAGTTCAGAGTGTTAAAAAATGGAAACACTACTTAATGGGGAAAGAAACTATAATCCACATTGATCACCAACCACTTTAGTACTTGCACTCACAGTCTAAACTGCAACAAAGTAGGAAGTTTAGGTGGATGGGTTTTCTTCAATAGTTTCATTTGGTAATTAAGTACAAGAAAGGTGTCCATAACTAAGTAGCAAATATGTTGTCTAGGCCTCCTGTTATGAATGCTTTGATTATCCTTAAAGGTAGTTCCATGGTACATGAAAGTTTTCAGGAACAGTATGTTAACGATGAAGACTTTAAGGAAATCTATTCATCTCTAATTGCAGGAAAACATGTAGAAGAGAAATATTACCATGTGCAGGATAACTTGTATCATTTAGGGAAGTTATGTATTCTAAAAGGTGAACAGGCACAGGTAATCAAAGAAGCACACACGCCATTGATTGCAAGACACTTTGGGGTAAGCAAAACAATGACTCAATTGCAAGAATACTATTATTGGCCTCACATGCAAGAAATTGTGTCCAAGTATATTGAAGGATGTGTAATGTGTGCAACAAGTAAACCTAGCAATAAGAAATTGGGGTTGTACACACCTCTTCTTTTACCATCTTGTCCATGGGAAAATGTTTCAATGGATTTTGTTGGGGGGATACCAATGTCTAGGAAAGGACATGATTATTTATTTGTAGTAGTTGATCAGTTCAAAAAAATGTGTATCTTAATGCCTTGTAAAAAATAGGTCACTGTTGAACTAACAACTCATATGTACTTTCAATTTGTATGGGTTCATTTTGGGTTACCTACTTCTATTGCATAAGATTGAGATTCACAATTCTTGGGGGAATTTTGGTTAGCATTGTGGGAACTTATGGACACTAGACTAAAGAAGAGTACAACCTTCCATCTGTAGACCGATGGACATATAGAGGTAGTGAACATGATAGTGGTGCATCTTCTTCAAGGTTATTGCAGTAAACATCCTAAGTTATGGGATGAAAATCTTCACTATGTGCAACATGCATGCAACCATGCAACACACTCTTCTACAAAAATATCTCCTTTCGAGAATTGTTTTGAGTATCTGCAAAAAAAATTGATGGAATTTGATTTTGAAAAGGATGATGTCAAAGATGGACACCATGATGCAGAGAAGGCTTTGAAGTTCATCTAGAAAGTCCAAGCAATTCATCAGGCAGTGGAAGCACAGTTGAAGAAGAGCTAGGACAAATACAAGGCTCGACATGATAAGCATCACATTGATCATCATTTCTAGGTTGGAGACAAAGTTTGGTTACATATCAACAAGGAAAGAATGCAAGGTGAAGGAAGGAAGCTCAAGCCAACTCAGTATGGTCCCTTTGAGATTTTGGAAAAGATCAAAACCAACGCCTTCCACCTTAATCTTCCTCCATACATGCACATCTATTCAGTTGTCAATGTTGAGAATCCAAAGTTGTATGAGCTTCCAATGATACTGGATTAAGACACAAACATTTAGGTTCCATTAGTTGATGATCTTTCACCAGAGTATATGTCAGAGTTGCTAGAGGATGTCATCTTAGACAGGAAAGTCAAGACTTCATGAAGAGGCATAGTTGAGTACTTCAAAGTGGGACTAAAGGGGATGAATCCAAGCAAGGAAAAATGGATGGAGATTGGAAAAGTGAGGGAATTCTACCCTCACTTTCTTTTTGAGTAATCAAGCTTTCAGAGGTCCAAAAGCTCTCTAGTGGGGAGGACTAATCTAGGGGGATACTTTTCAGTGAAAAATGAAGTGTCTTAATTGCTCCATAATTATGCACCATGATGAAGAGCTCTAAAATCTAAGTGCAACACAACTTGAATAGGCTCAAAAGGAGTCCATACGCTTGAATTATGGCCAGTCAAAGTTTGGTCAAACTAGGTGTTAGAGGCCAGTCATAAAGGTGAAAAAATTGATCTAAAAAATGGTCAAAAGTAGCATTAGGTCAAAGAGCTCATCGCCACGATTTCGACGTCATTCGTTTCACGTCAAACAGAGTCCGTATGAGTGAGATATGGTCCGTCAAAGTTTATGAGGAAAATGGGTTGACTTGATGATGTCAACAAAAGTTCAGTCAACATTGATGCTGACATGACATCCCAATCAGCTGACTGTACAGTGGCATGTCAACACAATTAGACATGTTAGCACAATTAGGCAACAAGTGACACTCTCACAGTCTAACACGTGGACCAATTACATGTTGATAGGTGGCACTCCCTAGCCAACCACATACTAACACATGGCACCCCAGGTTGGCAGTGTATGTCAATTTGTTCTATTTTAAAAAATAAAATGGTTGGGGTGGGGGTCGAACCTATGACCACCCCACCCCTATAAACTTGCCTAGCCTCTACACCATGCAGCTTGTTGAAGCTATCATGGGCAACAGTTTTATTTGGAGTGTAACCGGTGCCAAAGTGGGAAGGTGGCCGTTTGAACTGCCAACCTCCCCACCACAAATATCTCTCCCCACCGATGGACCCCCGTGGGTTTCAACGCTTAATATGGTAAAGATTATAAAGCATAGAGATAAGGGGGATGGAGTTAATATTGGAAGGCTCAGACCAAGCCTAAGCTCTCCCAAAATTAAATATGAAATCTAACTTAACCTAACAAGAATAAGGGTAAACAAAAACCCATAAACCCTTATTAAGGAATGAAATAATATTTTAAAGGCTCAATTATTATGAGCCAAAGGTGTTTAAGTGGGGAACAATTTTTAAATTTTATTTGAAGGGTGAAGTTATTTTTAAGGGGATTTTTAATTGATTTTATTATGTAAAAGGGAGATTTATTATGTAAAAAGAGAAATTAGGAGATATTTTTTTACTTGAAAGGGGGAGATATGCAATATTTTATAAATCATATGGTTAAAGCCCATATTGAGTAAATTTTTTGTATAAAAGGGGGTGAGACTTAGGGAGTTGGGCATCCAAGTGATGGCTAAGGAGAGAATCGTCTTGAAGACTCAAGTGTTCGTTTCTGTGCAATAGGGGAATGTTATGATGTTGCATTAAAGAGAGACAGACTTGTAACTTGATAGTTTCCTTGTAATTCTATTTGGAGCATAATCAAGGATTAGTCACTTTGTTGGAGAGGGGCCTGAAGACGTAGCCATATTGGCGAACTCCATTATCAACTATTTTTTCTTCTCTTTCTCTTTCTCTCTTACATTTTGTTCATCATAGTTATTATGCTTTATTCATTTTAAGCATTTCCAGTTATGTTAAGTTATTTTTAAATCCTTAATTAATCATTGTAATAGTTAAGCATTCATATCAATTGTCATAGATCCTAATTCAGAACATTTAGTTATATAATATTCTAATTTTTTCAATAAACCTCTATGAACCAATCTTTTTGGTTTTGTTGTTGCACTCTTGTTCACCAAAACTTCTTTTCTTTGTTCCTTTGTGCCTCCACTCCTTCACTATTTACTCCTTGTAAACTAACCATTTTGTGCATACTATCCACCAAATCCCACTAACTTGCATCTTGGACCATGCTTTGGCTATATTTTGAGATACACTTAAAAAATTTATTGCCATAGGATCTTCTTATATTATTGTAATGATACTCTAAAAACTTTCCTCCTTTCCTCCTTTGAGTCCTTTGTTTGACAAATTTTTGTCCCACTTCCTCAACATAATAATCTACACTTCTATCTATTTTAAGGAATCCAGATACCTACCTCACATCTTCACTAATGTCAAATAGTCATGCTTTGATCCTTTTGATCATATTTTCTCAAATTGAAAGGAATTTTCATTTATGTTGACTATGAATTTTTAATACCTCTTTTGTGTTAGCTTATCTTCATTTTTTACGTATTCAATGATTTTAGTATCCACTTAACTTCTCTCATGCTTTTTATTCACCATAATATTACATCCCTTCTATAAATATAAGACCTTGTAGGGACTTAGGTGAACCATAATCTTCAACCCCAATTTCCCCTCATCTCAACTAAAACAATATTGTTGATGCTACTACTTTCAACTATTAGCTCACAATATTTATGAATAACTTGCATGCCATATAAATTAAATCATATGTTGTGTTGTCTCCCTATCATCCCAAGTCATCTTCAATACACTTCACCTCATCATGGGTTTCTTTACATGCTCACGAATACTCTTCTATTCTCTTAGTTGATCCTATCTATTCTCAACTCATTGATATGTGCACTAGTCTAATTCCTCTTAATGGTAATATTTTTTTCCTAATGTCATTTGATGGCTCAGTGGTCTTCTTCCTTTCACTAAAAATGGGTGTCATAAATCCCATGTCATGAATTTCAATCCCTCAACTCTTATTTAGGCTCATGTAATCACACCTTTGATGATAAACTTGGTAGGGATTCCTCACATACCATCTCTACCTTATTGATATTTCACCACACTTGATCCTCACCTGTTTCTCCACTAGTTCTACCTTTTCCTCTGGCATTCTTTAAATGCCTTTGATTGAGTTTTCCCTTGGCCTTTACTAATCTTCTTTGATGGAGAAAATCCTTGTTATATTCAATTGCTCCTATATTTAATCCTATGGCCATTTGCATACAATGCCACCTTCTCTTGGTCTATATCACAATGTTAATTTGATGGTTACCTTGAAAAACTATTTGGTGTACTCCTTCATGCTACCCTCACATCACCTTAACTTCTTTAAATCCTTCAAAAGGTGTAACTGGTAGTACCCTAGTCAAAACTTGACTTTAAATTTCACAACCATTCTATCCCATTGAGTGGTCTTCTTGTTTTCTCTTTTCTCCCTTTAGTTATAACTCCTTCACCCACAACATTTGCATGTCTCTTAAACTTTATTGGTATAATTTTTAACCTCTACAAATCTAAGATATCTTCAAACTCAAATACCTCCATCTTAGTGATCTAATTGATCAATTCTTCTAGATTCAAGAATTTAGAAAAGCATGGTACTTCCATCTATGTGCCTTTTTCAATATTCAAAATGGATCATAACAACCTCTGATCTTCAATATTGTCAATTCATCAATTTTATCTCGTGTCCCTTCCCCCTCACATGTCTTTAGATCCTTTGATTCAATAGAGTCTATTAATTGGGAAAAGAGATCCAAGATCCGACAAGTGAATTAGATTAGATCTACCTTTCTCTTTTGTTGAACATTAGAACAAAAACCAACCAGGGTTTGATGATTGGCTAACTACCTCAAATGAGAGTTAGTTTGATAGAGTTTGATTCCTTTTGTTGCAAAGAGGAAAAAATTGATGTGTAATTCAATTAACCTAATTGATATAAGACTAGATTTGAAAGCACAATTTATTGCATAGATGAAAATAAAGAATTATAAAAATAAATATAGATTTGGGAAATGCAAACAAAGAATTACAAAAATAAATATAGATTTGGGAAATGCAAACAAAGAGGAATTTGTGTCTGAAATTTGATCCTAAGTTAAAGGGACAGGGGCAAGGGTGCCCTATCTTGGTGTTTTAGCTTGTTTAGATCCTAGATCCCTAGATTACAATTTGTTTTATGCTCTTCTATAACTTGTTGTCATAGATTATAAATCAAACTTGCACACATAGAAAGAGGGGAAGGTTGTGTTGTATAGGGGATTGCCCAGTCAAACCCAATTTTGGTGTTTCCACCTCCACAATAACAATGCTAATGATGGAAAATAGTTTTTTTCCCTCGATTGGGTTGAGGCAAAGTAAACAATAAATAATTGTAATAAACAAATGGCAATGATAATGTTACCTTAGGTATGGAACCCCTATTGAAATAATGTCACACCATAAGTTTCCACAAAGATTTGATGATGGATGATTGAATTTCCTTGAAGACCTACAAGAGGTTAGTCCACATAACACCATAGATTGATATAACTAGCATGTAGAGAAGAGATTACACATATCTTCACAATTAGAGCATAATAGTGCATGATTTATCATATTAGTGCCTAGTTATTCAAATGAGATGGAAAATTTGTTTTTTTTTATGCATCCCAGTTGATCTTTTGGATATAGGACAAACTGGGATTATTTTTAAATCACCAGAGACTAACACCAAAGTGATAAATATTTTAAAAGCACTCCTTTAGGACTCGGGTACTTGTTGCAAGAATGCAGGTGTTGTCATTGATGTCAACTGGTTAACTGGTTATCAATTGGTTGCTATTGTCATTGATGTGATAGATGAAGGTTATTGGTTGTATATGTTGAGTATATTGAGAAAATTAATAAAGAATGGTTGTAGGTGTTCAATGCTTGCTCCTGGTTTTGCTCCTATGTTTGTGTGGTTCAAATATGTTAATCATGATTGTTAGAAGTTGCTATATCCAATTTTTTGGCTTTTGATTCATTATGTAGTGCGAGTTATGTTCACTAGTTGTGAGTTGTGGTTTTCAGGGTGTCTAGACGAGGTACGGGAGAAATGTAGTCGGTCCAGATTTCTTTTTGTTCAAGTCTTACGACTTTTGGTTCTAGAGATAAGTTGTTATGATCATGTTGAAGTAATTTTTTTGTCTAGAAAGATTGGATCCTGTTAAGGGATGTGTGTGCTTAATTGTTCTATGTGTTTTACACTAGTTTGGTTGACCTTGTGTCAAACACTACTCTCAAAGATCATGAAGCGTGTTGGGACTTATTTGGGTCCTCATCAAGCGTGTGTTTGGGTCGCCCTCATTCTAATTCCACCCTAGAATGTCTTGAAACTGACCTAATTTGAATTTAATGTTGGGTGGCCAACTTTGGATATGTTTCAAAGTTGAAGATTGTATATATACAAGATGAGATATTGGTGAAAGGTGTATAAAGAGTGGCGTGAAGAAATATAGCAGATATATGAGAAACAGATGCAAATTAGTGTGTATGTGATATGAGTGTGGAAGATTAGTGTAAAATATAAATGTTGAGTTTCTGAAAGGAATGAGCCAAAGGTGTACTCTATCATTCATGCATGTCTACAAGTGGTTGAGTGAATCGTGGTGGAAATATTTTTTGCATTGAGATTGTCTTCTTTGTGTAACATATCTCTTCTATCATCTTTGTATCTATGTGGTAGTGAGCCCTCTGGGTGGTTAACCCTTGTTAGATAGTGAGTCCTAATCCAGATAGTGAGTCCCTGTTGTTTTGGAAGTGAACCTTTGTAATCAGTTTTGATTTTCTCTATATTGTAAGCTAATCCTCACCATGATTTTTCCCTCATTGGGTTTTCCATGTAAGTCTAGTGTTATTGTGTATATGTGTTACTTTTCAGATTTTTCCTTTACACTTAATGTTTAATCATTTTAGCAGAGTAAGGGATTTGTGATTGATCTAAGTTCTGGTGAATGTTTTGAAGATCAAATTTGCTACAAATGATTCACCCCCTCTCTCAATTGTCTTGTTCAAAAATTGGTATCAGAGCTTGGTTCCTTGGAGAAGAGCTTAACCGCTTAAGGTTTGGGATGGTAGGAAAGATCACTTTTGAGTATTCGAAGTTCGATGGAACTAATTATGCTATCTGGAAAACACTAATGGAAGAATATTTGGAGTATTGTGGATATGATGTTGAGAAAGCTTATAAGGATCCTTACTCTCCTCTTGCTAATGGTTTGAGTATAGCCGATGAAATCAAGGCGCATGAAGCAAACAATAAGGAAAAGTTCATTTTGAAGAGCAGTCTTGCACATTTTGAGTTGATTAAAGTTCAAAATATGAAGATTAATAAAGAAGTTTGGGATGCTTTAGAAAAGGCACATGAAGGAGATGAAAAGGTCAAATAAGCAAAGTTGCAAAATTTGGAGACACAGTTTGAGCTCTTGCATATGTCTGAAGATGAGAACATTAAATCCTATGTACAAAGAGTAGATGAAGTGGTAGGTGGAATGCGAGGACTTGGTGCTACAATAGATGAATCCAGGATTGTAAAGAGTATTCTTAGAACTCTCCCTGATGCATACAGTTAAAAGGTATCTGCTATTGAAGAACATATAGATTACAAGACCTACACTAAAAATAAGTTAGTGGGAACTCTAACAACTTATGAGTTGAGAAAGCCAAATTTGAGAAATGGATCCAAATCGGAAACTACTTTCAAGGCTACAAGAGCAGGAGATCCAGATGAAGAAAGTCTTGATGAAGTAGAAGCTAACTTTGTGAGAAGAATGAAGAAAGGGTCCATAAAGTATGAAGGTAAGTTACTCTTTAAATGCTTTAGTTGTGGAGGAATAGGTCATTTTTCTTTGAGATGTTTGGAAAGATCTAAGAGGAACAAACAAAGATATGAGAAATCAAAGGTAAAAAAATCAACATAGCATATTATGTGAATGAGGATGCTAGTATTTGAGTGAAGAATCTAATTATGGTGACCCTGATGACAATGAATGCTTGTTCTTGGCTATAAAAGATGAGCCTACTTATGCTAATTTTGAAAAATAGTTGAAAGAATGTCCTCTAGAGAAAGAGAAAGAGAAAGATAAAGGTACGATAATTTTTTCCCTACATGCTAAACATGAAAAGAACTATTTGGTTGTTGACAATGGGTGTTCATAGCACATGATCGGTGATGAGAGTAAGTTTGTTAAACTTGGAAAATATGGTGGAGGCTTAGTTATGTTTGGAGATGATACTATTGCTAAGATTTGTGGGATAGGTTCAGTAAGTTTTGATGGCAAGCATAATACTGATGATATCTACTATGTTAAGGGCTTAAGGAATAATATATTGAGTATTGGACACATGTGTAGTAAGGGATATGATCTTGTGTTTAAGAATGAGAGATGTGAAATTAGGAAAGGATCTGGAACAATGATTGCTGCAAGAAAGAAGTTTGAAGGAAATATATATCAACTTAAGGGTGCTGATGGAATTGATGGACATTGCTTTATGACTCAGATTAATGATAGTTTGCTATGGCATTAGAGAATGTGTCATATGAATTTTGATAATCTAGCGAGGATTAGTGCAGTACTAGACATGAGAGATTTACCAAGGATTACAAAGCCTCTGAATGCTATTTGTAGGAATTGCCAATTTGGGAAGCATGCAAGAAACAAATTCAGATTGAAAGAACAATCTAATATTAGACTATTGGATTTAATTCATATAGATCTATGTGGTCCTACAAGAGTGAGAATTCTACAAGGTGAAAGGTACTTTATGCTTTTGATTTATGATTACTCTAGGTATACATGGGTTACATTGCTTAAAGAGAAATCTGATGCATTAGATAAATTCAATACATTCAAAGCTATGGTTGAGAATGAAGTGAATTTGAGAATAAAATGCTTAATGTCTAACAGAGGTGGTGAATTCACCTCCCATGAGTCTAATATTCTTTTTAAAGTTCATGGAATAAAAATACAGTTATCTGCTCCAACAACTCCTCAGCAGAATGGAGTTGTTGAAAGGAAGAACATAACGATTCAAGCAGTTGCTAGATCAATGATAATTGAAGCTGGTATATTAGAAGTTTACTAGAGAGAAGCTATTCATATTGTTGTTTATGTGTTCAATCAAATTCAAGCAAGAGCAAATACCACTAAGATCCCCTATGAGCTATGGTGCAGAAGAATTCCTATTGTTAAGTATTTCAAGGTATTTGGAAGAAAATGTTATATTAGACGGGATGAAAATTTAGGGAAGTTTGATACTAGAAGTGATGAAGGTATTTTTCTTGGATATTCCACTAGAAGAAAAGCTTATAGATGTTTCAATAAAAGACTGAGGAAGACTGTAGAAAGCACAAATGTCAAGGTTGATGAAGTAATGAAGAGCCCAATTGAAATTGATGGATATGTATCTAATGAACCCAATTGCGTAAGAATTGAAGAAGTTATGGAAGAACAAGAAAATGATGAAAAAGAGAAGCAAAATGAAGAAGAGAAATAAGAAGCTTCGGTGGTGTACCCCAAGACACCTAAATATGTGCAGAGAAATTATTTAGATAGTTAGATCATTGGAGATAAGACAAAATGAGTATTGACAAGAAGTAGAGGTGCTACTGGTGAAATAAATTTGTATTTACTTTCTGAGATTGAACCTAAGACTGCAAGTGAAGCATGCAAAGATGAACATTGGATGAAAGCTGTGAAAGAAAAAACTTATGCAAATTGAGAAGAATCAAACTTGGGAATTGGTCCCCAGGTTGACAGGTAAACACATAATTGGATCAAAGTGGGTATTTAGAAACAAATTGAATGAGAATGGAGAAGTGGTCAGAAACAAAGCTAGGATTGTGTATAAGGGCTAATCACAAGTAGAAGGCACAAATTTTCAGGTGAATTTTTCTCCAATGGCAAGAATGGAAGCTATTATAATGTTCTTAGCATTTGTTGCTCATAAAGATTTCAAGGTCTATCAAATGGATGTTAAGTTTGTATTCTTGAATGGTGAGTTAGAAGAAGAGGTCTACATGGAACAACTAGAAATATTTCAGTTGTTAGGTCAATCGAATATGGTTTGTAGATTGAAGAAAACTTTATATGGATTGAAGCAAGCTCCTAGAGCTTGGTATGCAAGGTTAGACAGATATTTGATTCAACAAGGTTTCAACAAAGGTATGATAGATAGTAATCTATATTTTAAAATTGAAAATGACAAAATCTTGATTGTGGTTGTATATGTTGATGACATTATCTTTGAAGAAAATAAAACTATTTGTAAGATGTTTGCAGAAGAAATGCGAAAATAATTTTAGATGTCCATGTTTGGTGAAATGAATTTCTTTCGTAGGATGCAAATTAATCAAACAAAGAAAGGGATTTTTATTTCACAGTCAAAGTATATGAAAGAGATGTTGAAAAAGTTTGGGATGGATGGTTCCAAACTGGTATACACTCCTATGGTGACTGGTTTCAAATTAAGTAAAAATGATGATTCAGCTAAGGCCGATCAGAGCAAATATAGATCTATGATTGGTGGACTGTTGTATTTGATTGTTACTAGACCAAATATTATGCAAGCAGTTTGTCTTGTAGCTAGATTTCAAGAAGATCCTAAAGAAACATATGTTGTTTGTTGTTAAGAGAATATTAAGATATTTGAATGGACTTCGGATTATGGCTTATGGTATCCTAGGGATACTGACTTTACACTAAGTGCTTATATATGCAAATTGGGATGGTTGTGTAGATGACATAAAAAGTGCAAGTGGTGGTGCATTCTTTCTTGGTTGCAGATTGGTGGATTGGTTGAGTAAAAAGCAAGATTTAGTTTCCTTATCTACTACTGAAGTTGAGTATATTGTTGTTGCATCTTGCTATATACAAGTTTTATGGATGAAACAAACATTGAAAGATATCAAAGTGATGTATGGTGATCTTATTTCTATCTTCTGTGATAATACAAGTGTAATTAACATTTCAAAGAATCCAGTGATGCACCCGAGGACAAAGCATATATCTATTATGTATCACTTCTTGAGAAAGAAGGCTGTGGAGGATGAAGTAAAGCTTGAGTATATACCTACGATAGATCAAATTGCTGTTATATTTACAAAGGCTCTTCCTTAAGATACTTTTCAGTATCTTCGAGAGAAGTTAGGGGTGATTGCCCCTCCCTTCTTGAACTAGATGCATATGGAGATGCATTAGTTTGGTGGGTCTACAAATCGAGCTTTCTTCTGGATTGATGTTTTGGCGGCTACCTCTCAAGGGGAGCAGGTAGTGTCATGTGTTGTCATTGAAATAATATTCTGTGTTTAATGTCAAAGGAGAAATCAATGTAAAACATCTCTTGCCTTTGCCATTGATGTTAAAGGGGGAGATGAGAAAGATGTGAAAAAGATTATCTATTGAGATGAGGAAGATGTGAAAAAGGTTATCTTCTAAGGGGGAGAAACAAACAAAAAAAGTGTTCAGAGCTAGAATGTTGTCTTTGATGGTTTTTCACATCATTTGTTTCCATCAATGACAAAGGGGGGTATTGTTGCAAGAATGAAGGTGTTTTCATTGATGTCAACTAGTTAATTGGTTATCAACTGGTTGTTGTTGTCATTAATGTCATGGATAAAGGTTATTTGCTATATATGTTGAGGATATTAAGAAAATTAATAAAGAATGGTTATGACTGTTCAGTGCTTGCTCTGAGTTTTGCTTTGGGATTTGCTCCTATGTTCATGTGGTTCATATATGTTAATCATGATTGTTAGAAGTTGCTATATCCATATTTTTGGCTTCTGATTCATTCTATAGTGCGAGTTATGTTCACCAATTGTGAACTATGGTTTTTAGGGTGTCTGGCTGAGGTCCAGGAGAAATGTAGCCGGTCTGGATTTATTTTTGTTCAAGTC
Source organism: Sequoia sempervirens (assembly GCA_007258455.2). Taxonomy (NCBI): domain Eukaryota; kingdom Viridiplantae; phylum Streptophyta; class Pinopsida; order Cupressales; family Cupressaceae; genus Sequoia; species Sequoia sempervirens. The sequence goes on along the minus strand of VDFB02117679.1, from coordinate 104,425 downwards.
TTATGACTTGTGTCTCTAGAGGTAAGATGTTATGATTGTTTTGGAGATAATTTTATTGTGTGGAAATATTAGATCATGTTAATGGATGCTTGTACTTAATTGTTCTATGTGTTTTACACTAGTTTGGTCGACCTTGTGTTAAACACTACTCTCAAAGATCATGAAGCGTGTTGGGACTTATTTGGGTTCTCATCAAGCATGTGTTTGGGTCGCCCTCATTCTAATTCCACCCTAGAATGTCTTGGTGTTGACCTAATTTGGATATGTTTCAAAGTTGAAGATGGTATATATACATGATGAGATATTGGTGAAAGGTGTATAAAGAGTGGTGTGAAGAAATAGAGCAGATAGATGTGAAACATATGAAAATTAGTTTGTATGTGATGCAAGCGTGGCAGATCAGTGCAAAATCTAAATGCTGAGTTTTTGAAAGCAATGAGTTGAAGGTGTACTCTATCATTCATGCATGTTTGAAAGTGGTTGAGTGAATTGTGGTGGAAATATTTGTTGCATTGAGATTATCTTCTATGTGTAACATATCTCTTCTACTTTCTTTGTATCTATGTGGTAGTGAGCCCTCCAGGTGGTTAACCCTTGTTGGACAGTGAGTCCTTATTGTTTTGGCAGTGAGCCTAATATGGTAGTGAGCCTTTGTAATCAGTTATGATATTCTCTAAATTGTGAGCTAATCCTCACTGTGGTTTTTCCCTCATTGAGTTTTCCATGTAAATATAGTGTTATTGTGTATGTGTGTTACTTTTTAGTTTTTGCCTTTGCACTTAATGTTTAATCATTTTAGTAGAGTAAAGGATTTGTGATTGATCTAAGTTCAGGTGAGGACAACCCTACCAATTTGGTGCATCAATATAATTTACACATAAACTTAAAGTGGATAAAAAATGACCCACTTTCTTTGAGACACATTAGATTTATGTTTCTCAAGATTTTAGTATCCAACTATCAAATGGTGCTATGCTTTCTAGTGTGAACTTAAACTTGGGATATTTTGAATTTGAATATCAAAACTAGGCACACCAGAGATTCCATCCATGGATGAGCCTTCTTACATATATTCATGGAAGTAAGCTTGATAGAATAATGAAATGATGAAAGAAGAAATCCTTGATAGTAGGTGAAGATGAAACATGATCGTTTTACTACCACATTGTTTAGGCAACCATAATAAGGAAATCAAACTAGAAGAACCTTTTTTGAACAAGTGTGGTAAGAAATCCATAATAGAGTTAATTTTTTTCTATTGTAGAGGTCTCTCAAGACTCAAAATTCAATAGAATAAATTATAAAAAACTACCTTCAAAACCAATAAAATAAAAAATATACAAAAAGTAGAACTTATTTTTGGATGTCGTAGGATTGTTTGACCCTTGAGATGCTCTTGCATAAAAAAGGACTATTTGAAGTAGTTATAAAAACATAACATAATTAGGTCCATACACTAATAAGGGGCATGTTCCAACACTACAAACACCCCCATTTGGGATCTCTCTATGTAACTCCTCACACTACCCCAAAAAAATCTAACCCAAAACTAACAATAAAATCCCATATGCATATTTTTACATATGCTTTATTAATGATGTTGTTGAATACTAATTTCCAACCAATAGTAAACTATGTTTCTTTAGTGATATTTTATACAATATCTAATATTTTAGTTTCTTACAATAAATGGTATTCAATGCATGATGGATATAGTGTGAAATTAGATAACATTGTTTTTATTAAGATACACATGAGACTGCACATTAAGGGGGACTACATGTTCTCTCTTCTTCTTTTTATTTTGGAATGAGTTTTTCCTTGCACAAGGTTTTATTCTTCTAATTTTTTGAATGGAGTCACTGGGTGTTGATCTCTTCATTCTCTCTTGAGGAAGTTTTTTTCTACAAGTTTTTTTCTTTTCTTTTGGGGAGATCATTTTATACATGGGCACCTACCATGGTTACACATTTTTCAACACTCATCCATCTTACCCAACTAAGCTATGTCTAAAGGGGGTTTAATATATTATTTTATTTTCTTGCATTTATTTAATAAATTATATGCACCTACGATAGAATAAACTTACTTAGATGAGTATCTACTTCAATAGGTTGTACTTGCATCATGTGACTTGTACTTTTCTTCTTAGGTGGAGATATCCATTCATCATATATCTTTAATCCCACATTGGTTGTACATTCACATCTCTTGGTGAAATATTTTATAGATCCACCTCTTACTCATATGAGAGTCATTGTAAATATAATTACATAATATTAAAATAACAATCATCTTAATGTTCTACATTTTTTAATTATGATTTTGCTATTCTGGCTTGTTTGTGTCATCAAATATCAAGAACTTGCTCCATTGACAAATCTTACATGGTATCAAAGTAGTTGGTGACTCAAAGCTTATCCATCTTCAAAGAGGATAGAAAATCTATTTGAGAGCTTAATATGCTCTTCTCTTACATTGTGTGATGATTTGGAGAATAACAGATTTTTAAAAGGATCAAAATTGCTAACTACTTTTGGTTTTATTGTTTTGCAAGTACACCTAAGTTGAGTTTAGATGATCAAATATTATTGTTTTTCCTTTCATTACATCTCAATTTGGTTTTGGAGTAGAAATATTGCAAGGGTTTAAAGGATTTTCTATCACTTGGGCATCCACAAATCACTCATCATTTATATTATTTGAGCTAAAATTGATCTTGTAATTACATTTGAAAGGCCCAAAAACACAAGGATCAATTGTGAATTCACCCAATTTAAACAACTTTTCCCAAAGGCTCTTAAAAACAAAATCGCAATTGTTATTTGTACCATTCTTTACATAGAAAATATTCCATATGTATCAACATATTTGGTAAGTTTTATTAGCATCACAAGTGTAGGTAAATTGAATAAGGTATATTAGAAAAATCAAGGTTTAAATTTAAAAAATTACAAATTTTTATTTATTTTTCATGAGTTATTATTTAGAGTGCATAGAGTGTCTAACATTTGCAAACCATGTATGGGATCTCTATTGGCATGCAACCTCAATACCTAGCCAAATGAGTAGGGCCCCAAATCTAGAGCCCTCTACATTCACTATTTTGATTTTCCACTCAAACTTTACATGCTTCATTCTTAGTTGTATTGGCTAATTTGAGGAATTTTTAAAATTTTAGGTAATTTTCGAGAGCTTTGAAGTAGGGTAGATAGTTCATGATTTGTCTCACTATTATAGAAATTAAAATTTCTCATAGGTGTTGTTTGCTCATTTTTCTTTGGAAATTTCCAATACTTTTTTTGAGCTCATATGATTCCTTTTCATGCATCATTTTTAAAGTTCACTATTTCTTATGTACTTTATGGTCTTAACCTTAGGTTCGTTTCAATACAAATTATAATTATAGTTTCATTATTTTAGCCTCTTGAGGCATTTGCATTCACTGTGATTAAGTCTTTTTTTGCATATTTGACAAGTCACATCTATGAACATACTAAGTATAAGTATCATTGTGAAATTTTGCTAAAGGATTTCATGAACAAGCATTTTGGAGGGGTTGTGCATTAGTTTTATTGGTTTGGTCTCTATTTGACTCATTTGAAGAATCTATCATAGTTAATAATGAGTTTTGACATCACCCTAAAAAAGGAAACCGTAAGTCTTATTAAGACAAATTCCTAAAACATCTCAAACGGCTTCATCTCTTGCCCCATCTCTATGGATTTGTTTATAAATTGGGTACTCATTAACAAAAAGTAAGTATGAGCTAGTAAGAATGGCCAGTTTGTAGAAATGATTAGTTGCAATGTTGATAATGACCCTAATTGGGACATCTCGTATATTGAGTGCCCTTGTACTCTTTGAAACAAAATTTAGGAGATCTACAAAGACTCAAATGAATATCTATTACCAAAAGATCCCACTATGAGCTATTACTCAATGATTATGATAACCTATCATATGATGATGATACGACACAGGAAGTTGCTTATAATGAAATTCTTGAATGTTATGATAACATATAGACTTCTCTTTGTGCTCCTATAAAGTCTTTCATTGATTTTTCAATTTTGATAGCTCCCAATACTAATTCAAAGGGTTCATATTTATTTTCTACTAGTCAACATCATTTGCCTAAAGACTCTCCTATTCTACCATTGGTAGATAAATCTCAAGCTCATACTTAGACATCTTGTGTGAACACATCATCTTAGGATTAACAACATTTGCATATGACATGCACTAAGATTTCATCTTCATCTTCTACTTCATAATTTAACACTACTTTTGATGGATTTATATTATTATTTTGTAATAGATTCATGTGTTTCCTTGACTTAAATAATTTTAATATTGTTGCTCTACCATTTTCAATAAAATTATTGTGAATTCAAGTAAGATTTTCTTATTATTTTTAGATTTCCCCTCATGAATCAGATTGAGTTGATGGTCAAAGAGCAAATTGAATAATTCTTGATCTAAAATCTCCTTTGACAAACTACCCTCTAGTTGAAAAATATTTACTTTGCTTTATCTAAAGAAAATTCACATTCATAGTTAAGAAATGGTTTGAATCTAACCATTTCAAATAAATTTTCTCCTTGACTCTCAAAACTTGATTACCTTCAATAGAAGTTGTAGTCTTGTTATAGGTTTCCACATATTTATTGATAAGATCTCTATTAGACAAATGATTTCCAACCAAGCCTGCTAATTGGAATGGATGTGTATGAGCTTTTTTCCTAATAGGCAATAATACAAATAGCTATAAATAATGCATAAAATCTGTTATCTATAATAATGGCACTAATCTACCTAGTTAAATGCAAAAAAACCTCCACAAACCACATCACCTAATAGCAAAGGCAAATACCCTCCAACCCAAAGGGAGGAATTATAGAAATAGATTGTGGTTAATTATGCCCTTCATTAGGTATGATTAAGTAAAAATAGCTCAGACAACACCAATAGCTCATTCAAGAAATAATCAAATCTACTATATTTTATAACTCAAATTAATTCTCTTAAATTTATTAGTAGGCCCTTTCTTTATAAGATGATTGAAGATTTACAAATACCACATACTCAAATAATTTTAACAAGCATAAGAGAGGACCCACTAATAAATGTAAAAAATAAATAAAAAATACAAAATTAAATATGATAATTATTCCAATCAAATGATATCTTGAACATAAAAATTGCATATTTCAAAAAATAATATACATAAAAATTACAAAATGATATGATAGAACTTATTCCAATCAAATGATATCCTAAACATAAAAATTACAAATTATTCTATGATATGTTAAATATTCAATTTTAATGATATCCTTGCAACTTGTAAACCATTCACCTAAGCATTACCATGATCAACAATGTTTCTATTTTGTTTTTCTCTCTATTTGAGAACACGTTCCTATCCCTTTTCAAAATTAAGAGTATAAGCATCTATAGAAGTTTTGCTTCTATTTTTCCCAAAAATAAATCCCATATTTTTTATTTATGTATCTATGTAAGTTGGTCTTTTGTTAGATGAATTGAAGTTTAGAAATAATTTAATTTATTTAGGATATTATGGGCAAGTAATTGACAACATTTTGAGAACCACTAAAATCAAGGGTTAGTATATTTTCTCACTTCAATATAATCATTCTATTATTTGTATTAAACAAAGCATAAATTTTACAAAAAAATAAGCAGCTCAACAAGGAACTACCTAGAAAAGAAGAATAAAGAAATTACAAAGAGTAGTCTAAGGGCAAGTTGATTACATCATACATATAAACCATCCAACCAAAGAACCCCATTATAACAAATCACAGAAAACAAAAAACCTTACAGTAGAGGCCCTACTAATGTCTAGTAAACTTGGTGACAATCACACAATTCAGAGGGAAAACCTAACTGAAAAGTCCACTTGAACCTTTGGAAAGACCTTCAAATTGAATTATTAATTAGGGCTAGTAAGCTTGTGATGGTATTGGCACTGTATGTGCTTTCAGAGACTTAATACTACCTAAATCATCCCAGCATAGGTGTTTCCACTAGTTGAGAAATCATAAAAATGCATAACAATAAAGTAATGCTGGCGAGCCCGCATGGGTAGAAAAGTTGGCTTGGGTCATGGGTTTGCTCCCCATAGGTTTCGGGTTCAACTTTGAGGCTAGGGATTACTTGATGCATGTGGTTTGTGGGCTATTGTGTGCATCCTTAGGGGATTAGTCTCGCCTCAGCTTGCCCTATAAAGGGAACACGCTGGGTTGAGTTGCGGGGACACCCCTGGGTTACCAAAAAACAAAGGAAGTAATGCTGACACTATTGCTATGGGTACCTACAATATTAGACTGTGATTAGTTTATTGTCAAGAAACAAATGCTGGAACTTAATTAATACTGTTAACTAAACCTACACTCTTGAGTACAATAAGCTTAAGTGAACTAATGCATAAATGTGAAACAAGAATTGTTCATGAATAACACAAGGAATTTAATTAACATGCATTTATGAAATATCTGCTACAACAAAAGTAATTGTACAAAAAATGAAGTGAGGGATAATTACCTTGAGTGGTCCTTTGTCAAATGTTTGTCTCCAATGATCTAACTCAAATCTAGCCTCTTAGATTAATACAATCATAATAACTCAAAACCATTCATTGCACAACTTCAAAATATCACATAAGATTCTGTTGGAATATCTTATTCATTAAATCATGATTGAGCAATAAACAGTCTGTGTAAGAACAACAACTAACTAAAAATATCTAGTAACTATATTTTCTATTGAACAATTAACTAACTCCTAATGCTTCAACCACCGATCCATACACATAGGCACGAGGGAGTTTATTAAAACAAGGACTCTAAACTGAAATCATAAATCACCATTCCCTATATATTAGAGTGTGATAAATACTAAACAATCTATAACTTTAAAAATGAAGAAAAGTCCAAGTAGAACTGTGACTCTACTGCAACAAGGATTGAAATGTGGACTATTTGAATCAATCACGTTAGATTCCTAACTGTAACAAGGTTCTTCTCCTTCAACATCTTTATTAAATGTCAGAATGATGCACAATCATCTTCATTATGTGCCTCCATGTTGTAGTTGCTATGCTTAGCTTATTCTGGAACCTCCCCTACTTTATTATTTGTAAACTCCTTTGGTTGCAAGCTACACCTCACTATTGTTGTGGGCTACAATCTACCTCCTCTAGCTCCTTGGTTATAAAAAAATAGTTCATAAAACATGTACACAATACTAACAACCATAGCTAAGCACAAATATCCATTACAATTCATACATATCCACACATTAATTATGCAATAATCATCACATCATAACCATATTTCTATATACTTTAAATCAGGTTCAAGGTTGCATAATAAGAATAAAAGATAGTATAGTTTAGGAACATGTATAAGATAAGTGTATGAGAATGTCTATGAGCTTGGATATAAAAACATAAGAATTTACTATCTAATGACTGGACTCATCACTTACAAAGAAAACATTGACAAACATCTGCTTTTCCATATATTGACAAACATATGCTTTTCCATATATTAAGTAAAATAACTTGTCTAATAGACAATAATACAAATAGCTATAAATAATGCATAAAATCCATTATCTATAAGAATGACACTAATCTACCTAGTTTAACAAGGCAAAAAGACCTCCACAAACCACATCACCTAATAGCAAAGGAAAATACCCTCCAACCCAAAGGGAGGAATTATAGAAATAGATTGTGGTTAATTATGCCCTTCATTAAGTATGATTAAGTAAAAATAGCTCGGACAACACCAATAGCTCATTCAAGAAATAATCAAATCTACTATATTTTATTACTCAAATTAATTCTCTTAAATTTATTAGTAGGTCCTTTCTTTATAAGTTGATTGAAGATGTACAAATACCACATACTTAAAGAATTTTAACAAGCATAAGAGAGGACCCACTAACAAATGTAAAAAATAAATAAAAAATACAAAATTAAATATGATAGTTATTCCAATCAAATGATATCTTGAACATAAAAATTGCATATTTCATAAATAATATACATAAAAATTACAAAATGATATGATAGAACTTATTCCAATCAAACGATATCCTAAACATAAAAAATTACAAATTATTCTATGATATGTTAAATATTCAATTTTAATGATATCTTTGCAACTTGTAAACCATTCACCTAAGCATTACCATGATCAACAATGTTTCTATTTTTTTTTTTTTCTATTTGAGAACAATTCCTATCCCTTTTCAAAATTAAGAGTATAAGCATCTGTAGAAGTTTTGCTTCTATTTTTTCCAAAAATAAATTCCATATTTTTTTATTGATGTATATGTAAGTTGGTCTTTTGTTAGATGAATTGAAGTTTAGAAATAATTTAATTTATTTAGGATATTATGGGCAAGTAATTGACAACATTTTGAGAACCACTAAAATCAAGGGCTAGTATATTTTCTCACTTCAATATAATCATTCTATTATTTGTATTAAACAAGGCATAAATTTTACAAAAAAATATAGCAGCTCAACAAGGAACTACCTAGAAAAGAAGAATAAAGAAATTACAAAGAGTAGCCTAAGGGCAAGTTGATTATATCATACATATAAACCATCCAACCAAAGAACCCCATTATAACAAATCACATAAAACAAAAAACAACCTTAATATAGAGTCCCTACTAATGTCTAGTAAACTTGGTGACAATCACACAATTTAGAGGGAAAACCTACCTGAAAAGTCCACTTGAACCTTTGAAAAGACCTTCAAATTGAATTATCGATTAGGGCTAGTAAGCTTGTGATGGTATTGGCACTGTATGTGCTTTCAAAGACTTGATACTACCTAAATCATCCCAACATAGGTGTTTCCACTTGCTGAGAAATCATGAAAATGCATAACAATAAAGTAATGTTGGCGAGCCCACAAGGGTAGCAAAGTTGGCTTGGGTCATGGGTTTGCTCCCCATAGGTTTCGGGTTCGACTTTGAGGCCAGGGCTTACCTAATGCATGTGGTTTGTGGGCTATTGCACGCATCCTTAGGGGACTAGTCTCGCCTCAACTCGCCCTATAAAGGGAAAACGTTGGGTTGAGTTGCGAGGACACCCCTGGGTTACCAAAAAACAAAGGAAGTAATGCTGTCACTATTCCTACGAGTACCTACAATATTAGACCGTGACTAATTTACTGTTAAGAAACGAATGTTGGAACTTAATTAATATTGTTAACTAAACCTACACTCTTGAGTACAATAAGCTTAAGTGAACTAAGACATAAATGTGAAATGAGAATTGTTCATGAATAACACAAGGAATTTAATTAACATGCATTTATGAAATATCTGATACAACAAAAGTAATTATACAAAAAATGAAGTGAGAGATAGTTACCTTGAGTAGCCCTTTGTCAAATGTTTGTCTCCAATGATCTAACTCAAATCTAGCTTCTTAGATTAATACAATCATAATAACTCAAAACCATTCATTGCACAACTTCAGAATATCACATAAGATTCTGTTGGAATATCTTATTCATGAAATCATGATTGAGCAATAAACATTCTCTGTGTAAGAACAACAACTAACTAAAAATATCTGGTAACTATATTTGCTATTGAACAATTAACTAACTCCTAATGCTTCAACCACCGATCCATACATATAGGCACGAGGGAGTTTATTAAAACAAGGACTCTAAACTGAAATCATAAATCACCACTCCCTATATATCAGAGTGTGATAAAGACTAAGCAATCTATAACTTAAAAAAAGAAGAAAAGTCCAAGTGGAACTGTGACTTTGCTGCAACAAGAATTGAAATGTGGACTGTTTGAATCAATCACGTTAGATTCCTAACTGTAACAAGGTTCTTCTCCTTCAACATCTTTATTAAATGTCAGAATGATGCACAATCATCTTCATTAAGTGCCTCCATGATGTAGTTGCTACGCTTAGCTTATTCTGGAACCTCCCCTGCTTTATTGTTTGGAAACTCCTTTGGTTGCGGGCTACACCTCACTGTTGTTGTGGGCTACAATCTACCTCCTCTAGCTCCTTGGTTGTAAAAAATTAGTTCATAAAACATGTACACAACACTAACAACCATAGCTAAGCACAAATATCCATTACAATTCATACATATCCACGCATTAATTATGCAATAATCATCACATCATAACCATATTTCTATATACTTTAAATCAAGTTTAGGGTTGCATAATAAGAATAAAAGATAGTATAGTGTAGGAATATGTATAAGTGTATGAGAATGTCTATGAGTTTGGATATAAAAACATAAGAATTTACTATCTAATGATTGGACTCATCACTTACAAAGAAAGAACCCTTAAATTTTGAATTTGAATAGTCTTTGAATATGTTTGGAATAACAAATATCCCCTTCATGCAACTATAAAAATTGCAACTTAATTGTTCCAAGTGCTTCCTATGCTTTGTATCTCTTGAAGTGTCATCCTTTAGCTGAGACCACAAATAGATAAAATGAAAAATTATCTAAAAGTAAAACTTTAGAATTTCTACTTCCTGATGAACAACATGATTAGAAAACATTGACAAAAATCTGCTTTTCCATATATTAAGTAAAATAACTTGTCTAATAGAATCAACAACCAAGTTATTTTGTAGACCAATGCCCAAAACAACTTCTTTCCAATATAACACATGACCAAGAATTGCAGGGAAGTGATAAAAAATAGCTCTCCATTTCTTTTTAGCATGAAAACAATTCCAAAATATATGCTTCAAGCTCTCAGTATATTGACAATAAGGACATTTGGCTAGCTAGGTTTTCAATCTTTTCAATCTGTCTCCTACAGGGAGTTTGTGATGTAAGATTTTCCATGATAAAATTTGGGCATTAACCTCAGCTTTAGTTTTCTAGATTTGAGCACTCAAATTCTTCCACTTCCTTTCATGAAATTTGCATCTCCATTTTATATTGAGCCTTGGATTAAGAGTCATTTTGGGGAGTAGTCTTAAATAAATTTTCAAGGGAAAACAATAAAATTGGTATTTTCCAAGCCATTGCCAATCTTTGAAAAAATTGCACTCTAAGGGCGTACCAAACTTCATGAGCAATTCCATGGGAACCAAAGCCTTCATAAAAATATAAAAAACCCTTGAGATTTATTGTTTAACTTAACATCATTACTAATATTCTGCCAATTCTTCCAATCTAGGGAGTTGAACTCCCAAATATCACCAAACTATTGAATACCCTTTTTAAAAAATGGTTAGACTGTTTAAGAAAGGCAACAAGAAGTAGTTTTCCATAATACTAAACTAGTTTGTTCCACTAAATAGATGAATTTGCAAAGCTAAAACCATATTGCATAGAATCCCACCACAATTCAGAAATTTGCAAACTTGTTATCAAGATTTCCAAATAGATTATAATGGAAAAGAGGCCTTAATATGAAAGTATGGAGCAAGTAAAAATTTGTCCAACCAATTAACTCCTTACCATTTATTGTTTCATAGAAGCCTAAATAATTTGTTGGTGAACAAGGATTTGATATTGCTAGTGAAAGAAATTGGTTTCCCCAAGTAAATATCTCCTTTTTTAAGCTTAGTAATGAACCAACTCCACATATCAAACAGTGTGACACCCAAGCCAAAAGGAATGCCCAAGTATCTAGTTATTTTCCCATGCTTAATTTTCTTCCATTCTTTACGAATCCATTTTGGAGCAGCATCAAGTTTGATCATAAGGAATTCAATTTTATGATGTTCAATCTTGGAACCCGAAACAACACAATAAAAATCTAGGATTCCCAAGACATTATTAATTTCATCTTCAAAATTTTGGATGAATAACATACTATCATCAACAAAATGTGAGTCGAGAACAACATTATTTGGTATAAATATCCCCTTAATCAATTTCATTTCACTAGACTTTTGTAGTAGGTAACCCAAAGTGTCAACAACAAGCACATAGAGGAAAGGAGATAAAGGACATCCTTGCCTGATGGAGCGTTGCAAAGGGAAGGAATTGATCAAGGAATTATTAAGAACCAATTGTACATTAACACCTTTAAATAACATTTGAATGTGCTTGCAAATTTTGGGACCAAACCCCAACCATTGCAACATCTTGATGATAAAGCTCCATCTCATTCGATCATATGCTTTATCAAAATCTATCTTAACCAATAGAGAATTTTGCCCTAATTCTTGTGCCCACTCACAATTTTCCCATGCCAACATTAAATTATCCAAAATATACCTTCCTCCAAGGAACCCAGTCTGTTCAGATCTAACTACACATTTAGCCCCTAGTTTAATCATAGTAGCTAAAGCTCTAGCAATAATTTTATAAGAAGTGTTAAGCAATATTATAGGATGCCATCCAGAGATAGAGTCTTCATTCTTACCTTTTGGAAGAAGTTTGATTAAGCTATTATTAATATTACACCCCAATGGACCATATTTAAGAACTTCTAAATAAACAAGATAAAAATCTTCCTTAATATGTTGCCACATGATTTGGTAAAATTCAATTGAAATTTCATCTAATCCAATACTTTTATTATGTGCCATTGAAAACACTGCATGTTCTAAGTCCTCAATAGATAGATCACGATCTAAAAATTGACTATGATCAAAATCCATCCTTTTTGGAATGTGATCTTTGATGGTCCTCCAATACTACTTGAGCATCTTGCCAATGGGGACCTTCTCTAAATAGTTGCTCATAAAACTTGTGAAATATATCTTTGATATCCTCCAAATTTGAATGCATATGTCTAGCCTCATCTTGAACCATGCCAATATACTCTTTTATGTTTATAATTTAAATAATTGAAGAAATATTTGGAGCCTCTATTAACATCCTTGGTCCAATGTAATCTAGACCTGATTTTGGCTCCCCGCCCCCTATAAATATCAAGTTTGCATATTTGGGTTTCAGTTGCAGCTATATAGGTTTGAATCTTAATATTATATGGGTCTAAATTCAAAAGTTTTCTATGCCTTTCTAACCTCCCCTGCAAAGATTTTTCTTTTCTTCTTCGCTGCCAAGCTAACCTCTTTCCAAAGGAGAGAAAATCAACACAAAGAGAAATAGCCTCATTCCACCACTCCCTGTATGATTCGCCATCTTTACGTTTTGGAATTAAATTCCATAAGTCAATCAAGGCAAAAATACTTGAAGGAATTTTCAAATGTGAAGTGTCAAGTTTGGAAGGTAAATGGTAATTCACTTTGTTAGCATTCAAAATAGTAGTACAAATGATTGGAAAATGGTCTAAAAACATAGTAGAATAATCCACTATAATAGAAACCCCAAAAGCATCTTGAACTAACGGAAAATTAGGAGAGATATACAACTTATCTAACCTGCTAAGCTTCCTATTAGCCCTAAATCTACAGTTAGTCCAAGTGTACCGGTTATTCTTTTGAGTGAAATTTCTTTTATGAATACGGTCCACTACTCCAAGAGTGTTTCGACAAAATAACCACTTGTCAAACTTTTCATTATTTAACTTGACATGACTAGCCCAACTTCAGTCTACATGGTTTTCCACCATATTAAAGTCACCTCCTACAACTCAGTCAACTTGAGGAAGATTTGTGGTCATCCAATTCCACAACTCACTTCTTTCTTTTGCAATGTTAGGAGCATAAATAGAGCATAAACCTAGGGGTTGGCCATTGATAAAGGAGAGGACCCAAACACATCTATGTGAGGGGTCCTCCCCTTTATCAATGACAAATTTGTTAACCCATGAAGATAGGCCAATAACAACCCCCCTCTCCCTTCTCTATACAACGTATAGAAGAAAGAAGCATCCCTCCATACGTTGCATAGAGAAAAGCCAAGACATGATCTATTAAGCTTGGCTTCTTGCAAACAGATGATATCTGGTTTCCACTTAATAATAACATCCTTAACTTCATATTTACGATGAGGGAGAGAGATCCCTCTTACATTCCAAGAAAGAATTTTAAACTTCATGTTTAAACACAGTTAGGAAGGTCTTCCTCTTGTGGCAAAGCCTCAAACTGATTGACAAGAGTGATGTCATTCTCAAAAAATCTTTGCTCCTTTTCAACAAGATTAGAAGACCTAGATCTTTTCCTAATAGCTGGTGTACCAAAACCTTGTCTTGCAAAAGGTTAAGGAGACCTTTGTCTTACAAAAGGTGGAGAATTATGACTCCTAGGAAAAGATGGAGAAGATTTCTCAAGAGAATTGACATTATGGGTAATAGTTGCTAGTGAATAATTGTAAGATGAGGGAAAACCACTTTGACCCTCAAAGGCCCTGGAGGGTTCCTTCATTTTCATAACAATACACCACCCATCAGTCATAGTAACATCTTTAAAAGAAGTGGAAGGATTCACAACAGATTTGTTATTATTAACTTCTGAATTAACTTTGGCTTGCTCTTGAGGAGATTTTATGGGCATTTTAGTAGGCTAAGAGGGACTTTGAATTTACTGTGAACTAATGGCAGCGAACCCTTGAGACTAGAAATATTTATTTTTCCTAGCAAGACAATCTCTTATCAAATGACCCTCTTGTCTACACAAGAAGCGATTAGGTTTGCTCAGATAAACTATAGGCTAGGATAATTCAAACCCTGGACCTATCAATTTCATATTTTCAAGTGATTGTTGATTAAGGTCCATTTCCACACAAATCCTTGGGTGCACCCTCAATCTAACAAACTTTTTTATTACTATTTTTACAGCATAAAACTTTACCAAATTGAGATAAAATTTCCTTTAAGAAAGGTCTAAATGCTAAATTCAGAAATGGTAATTTCAACCACATTGGGTACTTGGATCTTGAAGGGCCTTCTGGATGGAAATCTAGTGTTTATGACTATAGATAACATATGTGACCACAAACAACCCAAGTATCATATTGTAGCACAACTTGGGCATGATCAATAATGTTGAATTTGCATGAAACATTACCTTTCCCCAACCCTCTTAGAACCTCTATTTCCCAACCCATGTTTTCCCAATTAATTTTGGCCCATTTGTAAAACTCAAATTTAGATGGAATACCCCTCAAGAGAAAATAAAATCACAAACCTATGTTGACATTCAACAATGCAATCAAGTCTACCTATGACTTTTCCTCTTTGAACATAGAATCAAAATTCATAGCATTGACACAAAAATACAAATGCACTAGATGAAAAAGAGTTCGAACAGACCAGGCAAGTGAGTCATGCAAGACCCCACAAGCACAAAAATAATGGGTAAACATTTATACAAATAACTATTCCTGACTTAACCCTATGCAATACTATATTTAAAGCAAAAAAAGGCATTAAGATGCAACATTTATTAATCATATTTTCTATGCATGTATAATGTCACTATATCAGTTGTAAAATAAATAATTGCTTTTGAGATTATATTGAAAATAATTTATAAAAAATTAAAAAAAACTTAAACTATTGTACTATACTTTTCATGTATAAAGAATCTAAAAATCTTCTTATAATTCTAATACAATTTAGATAAAATAATCTCTCTTCACTCGTATGCTATTATTTTTTTAATTCTCGCATATTATTTTATGATTCAAAATCTAAAAGAGTAAGGGTCTGATAAGCAAAAAAAAATAAAAAAAAATGTGACAAGAATACTTTTTATAACAACCTCTATTTTTTAATTTGCCTGTTATTATTTTTTATATTAGAAAAAATTATTTGATGTTTCAAATTAATATGCCTTATTTTTTCTATATTAGAACATATTATTTTCTACTTCAAGACTTATTTTGAATTAGCATGCTTTTCCTTGAACTGAAAAAATATGTTACATGATTATAATCTTCCCTTAATTTCTATTAAATAGTTTGAAAATTTATACCAGTATAATTGAGGTGGGGTTAAAATTATTCCGTCTGTTTAATTTTTTTTCTACTACTTGTCAATCATTGAAATTTTTAAATTCTCATCAATTAATATTTTTATTATTTTATATTTATTTACTCTGCTGAATTAAATATACAAAATAATAAATTTCATGTGACTACCAAGCTAAACTTTTAGATTTAAACTACACACTGAATCCACCCATTCAAAAATATTCATAAAAACAATCACAGAAACCTGTACCTTAAAATAAAGTGCTAAAATTTAGCAGTGGACCAAAATTTTAACAAAGATTTTCATCTCGTTACAAAGGCATATATAATCAATCGGCCTCTAATCTACAACCATCATAATTCTGCTTCCAAATTTTCTCAGATTCTAATACATGCTTCACCTAAAACTCCTCAAGTGAAGAAATATCTACAACAGGGCTAGAAATTCTGATCTACAATAAAGCAAAACGTGAGTAACACTTGCCAACAACTAAAAAATGAAATGTGCTGGAGTAGGGTTAGGTGCCGGAAACATTTTTCAAACCCTGGTTTCTCAAATTCAGACGCCATTAAAATAAATTAAAATTTAGACGGAAATTTAGTAACAATTAAACACAGCGAGGAATTGTGTGAGACTACGTACCTGTTAGGGTAAAGCCGCTTCAGGTATTTGAAGTTCCTTTGTTATCGGCTTTTAAGCGTGCAGTAGAGAAGCATAATCCACGAAAAGAACAAACAAAACACAACCAAGCAAAACACACAGGAAGCCCAAGCCTGGTAAGAAACAGGCAGGGCGGGGAAGGGCGTTATCCCTTCCCCGTGTAAAGAAAATATCTTATATTAAGATAGGTTGGCCTGCCTGCAAGTGCACCTGCAAGGGCAACGCCATATACACCTAAACCTCTTCAAACCAATGAATATTTACATAGATCGGCTGGATTTTCTCCTCCTTCAAAGAATATGGTAATTCCCAGCCAATAGAGTGCAGTTTGCTTTCAGAGGAATTGTGTGAGACTACGTCCCTGGTTGGGTAAAGTCGATTCAGGTATTTGAAGTTCCTTTGTTATCAGCTTTTAAGCGTGCAGTAGAGAAGCATAATCCATGAAAAGAATTACCAAAACACAACCAAGCAAAACACACAGAAAGCCCTGCCTGTTTCTTCACAACCAAGCAAAACACACAGAAAGCCCAAGCCTGGTAAGAAACAGGCAGAGCGAGGAAGGGCGTTATCCCTTCCCCGTGTAAAGAAGATCTCTTATATTAAGATAGCATGGCCTGCCTGCAAGCGCACCTGCAAAGGCAACGCCATATACACCCAAACCTCTTCAACCCAATGAATATTTACATAGATCGGCTGTATTTGCTCCTCCTTCAATGAACATGGTAAATCCCAGCCAATAGAGTGCAGTTTGCTTTCAGATCTGTAAATTTGTGCTGATCTACCTGATCTGGTAACAAGGCAAACATTACAAGCATAAAACCATGTAATTATTCACTAGGTGTTACAGGATAAGATAATTTCCCGCAAATTCCTGCAGAGTACTCGCCACAGGTCTTCTGAAACTGCACGTGAGAGAAAAACTACTAGACTGGAAAGAAAAGTTAAAAACTCCTCAGCTGTTGCTTCAGCATCTTCAACAGCTTTTCGTCCACACAATCAAACCCTCGCAAATGCAATGACAAATCTGATATAAGTGTTCTCTCTGAACCTGCTGCAATTTAAGGAAATTCAGGGGAGAAACGAACGGTTCAGATTACCCCCCCAAAAGAGCAAGCATCGACGGAGATCATTACACGTCATTACCCCCCTCTTTGTCAAGAGTAGGTGGAATGAACATGACTTACCTTTTCCTAAGGACCATACAAATATTTTTTCGCCGTATTTGGTTGGGTGAGATTAAGACTGGAACCGTCGATGTGTGCTTAATAATTTATGGCTATACTAAATATCGTAAATAGTTATAGAAATGTTATAAAATTTTAAGGATATATTAATTTGTGGTTAACAATTTATGGTAATTTATAGTTATATTAAATATTGTAGACAATTACATGAATGTCATATTTTTTAAGATTTATATTAATTTGTGATTAATAATTTATGATAATTTATAGATATATCTAATATTATAGATAATCATATGAATATTACAAATCTTTGAAGATTCATTCAATAGTATTATTTTTCTTAGAGTTAAAGAGTATTTTTTAATGTATTTTGATATTTCTATAAGGATTAAAAAGTATAGCTTGAATATTAATTATGAAATGTATAAACAAATGTATTTTAACAAAGCATTTGTTTAACAATAGATATTATATTCATTTATTATGATTTTAGTCAAAGAAGAAAATTTTGGTAGAACAGATTAAGTGAAGAAGTTGAAAATCACAAACATCAGTATAATCTCAACAAAGATGGATGGTGGGATTTGAATCACTCATAACGACCTATCATAAATAGTCTTAAACATTTTATTTATTTAAAAATAATAAACTCTTTATGTTTGTGGGTTTTATTTCAATTCTTAACTTTTGCTCTAAGTTTTCTTTTACATGAAACTTCCTTTCAAGTCTTTTATGTCTTAGAATCATTAGGTTTTCACCATCCATATTTAAGAAAATTTAAATCTTTCCAAGAAAATTGTATTTTAATATTTCATATCACATTCCATTATTTGTAATTATGATGATAAGGTAACAGTAGATTGTGAAAATCGAATAAACTAGACATGCTTAAATAATACTCAAGATGTTAAAAGATAGGTGGATTATATGAAAAATATGGCAAAGACCAAAAGGTGAGTTAAAATAAAAGTATCACAAAAAATAACTTGAGATGAAATAGTGTAGTGTGTGATGATAACACAAAATGAAATGAATAAAAAGAAAACAAAGTAGTACCTTATTAAAATAAGTGAAGTTGGATAAATAAACAAACATTCAAATTTTTGGCAAGAATATAAAAACATGAGAATTTGAAACCACAAAGTAAATACATTACAATATGATGAAAGGATGATGCGGTTTTTTTATTTTAAAGAAATGAAATGTAGGGGGAAGAAATGAAGATGCAGAGTAAAATTAAAGTAAAGAATGCAATCAATAGAATAAGACAAGGTAAGATGAAAGTGTGTAAGGAAAAAAACTTGAATGAATGTGAAATAAAAAGAAAAAAGAGGTAAGTTGAATACTAATAAAATAAATTACAAAAGGGGAAAGAAAAAAATATTAGAAGAAAGAAAATTACATTACAATTGGGACTTTCATTTTTTATTTTGATTTTCTTATGGTCTTAGCCCCAAGCCACACACCTATGACTCTAATTGATCGAACAACTTTTTTTGAAACAACAACAAACAAGATACAACAACCAAATGTCACGTTGTACAACAAAGTGTTGTGTCAAACACCATGATATAAGGAATCTAATAACAAGACAACTTCATCATTGCTACAAGCAAGGTGGCACCAATAAAAGAATTACTAGTCATGGGATAAATTCACCATGATGGACCTGCAAGAGAGAGGGACGTCACCCCAAATGGCGATCGAGTCCTAACCCTTGATCATGTTCTCTTATGAACACATCACAAGGATAGGATGAGGGAATAATCAACCTTGAATCTCCACCAACACACACTAAAAAACTCTCACAACATTAAGGAATTCTACACATTGGTTAAACAACTAGGAGATACCAAATCTCAACTAGATAATAGGATCACCAGGTTTCCAACTCTAGAAGCACAAATAAACTCCTAAGAGGGATAAATCCTATAGAGGAGCCTCTAACAAAGGGGTTTGACCCCTACAAGACAAGACAACCCTAGGAGGCACATGTGTCCCACCAAAATGGAATGACGACGAGTCACTTCAAGTAATGACATGCTTCCCAATGAAAAAGTTTCATAACCCTCAAGGTACAACACTCATGGGAAATGTGACAACATGGGAAGACTCACTAGGCCAAGGGAAACAAATTTCATATACAATGTTTTTTTGAAAAATGACTCCAAGAACTTGTTGTCTAATGAAACAAGGGACAATAGTGTGTCATAGGACTACATACACCATGAGGAAACTAGTTCCTAGGAAGGACACTATAACACTAGAGGGACACTAATGTAAGTTCATAAAAGTCCTAATTTTTTTGTAGTCCTAGATTGGCGATGTAGTCTTGACCTAATGTTGGAGTCCCAAGAATGCATTATAGTCCTTTCCTATGCTAGTGTCATGTACCCACATTGGTGTCCTAGCTAATGATCCAATCAAATCCCCCATCTAGATCACTATCACAAGCACAACATTTAGGACACATAAGGAAAGAGAAAATAACACAACCTGAACTCTAAAACAATGTAAACAATCAAAAGACAAAAGTGAACTCTAACACCCGATCTTCGAACCCACTAGCCCATAAAAGATATAACTCCCAAGGTCTTGGGAATCAACAAGGGAATCCAAGACATGAACAATAATACTAATAATGAAAGGAAAGGGTCCTACCCATCCCAATCATGTCAATCCACAAGGATAACCTAAAATGGTCCCTATAATGATGGGGGTTCTCGCACCCAAAAACATAAGCACACAAAAAAGAAAACTAAAGATTTCAAGATTAATAAGATGCATGTTTTATAAACAAAGTTTTCATTTTAAAACCAAATTGAAATGTTCTCTAGTTCATTTTAAACCACATTATGAAAAGGATAAAAATCATAAGAAATGACATGTGTTCTTGACACCAACATCAATACATAGCAAAAGAAATATGACACCAATACCACTTATGTGGTCAGTTTATAATTCATCCTCTTAGGAGGTTCTAATGATTTATTAAAATTAGATAGGACTTAAATGTCCTGCATTATACTTTAAAAAAATAATAATTTAACATTACAATAATTAAAACTTGAAGCCTTTTCTAACCTTGAAATTGATTCTACAACTCTTCAATGGGTCCTCTAACCCCAATTGTGGTTCCATGCCACCCAACCATGTTCTACCCTTAGGCCCACCTTATTTTGCTAGGATATCATCAGAAGGGCCAAAAACACACTCACACCAAACATGGGAGTAGGGCTTACACACATGCTAGTCACAATGCATACAAAATGGTTATGGATAATCATACACAAATTCAGTCAAACGAAGTATAAGATAGCTAAGGATAGACACACACTAGATACAAAACCTAACGATGTACAATATCCTAGATAGAGTGTTTTTCCAAATTATTTATAACATAAACTATAAAAAAATAAAGAAAAATATGATTCTCAAATCTTCATGAAATTATTTTTCAATATAAGCTACAATTTCTGTACAAAATCAACACAAACTAGTAAGTTACTCATCACTGCAATTGCACTAAATGATCCAAAAAACTCCCACAAATTATCTTTCTAATATAAATCTGATTATTACATCAAATAGGACTATCATGATAGTCGCAACAACATTATAAACATAAAAATATGAACTAAAACATAAAATGTAATCTTTAACACAAATCAAGTACACAAAACAATGATTATTTCAATAATAAATTGCTAGAATTTCACCCAAAAATCACCCAAGAAACTACAAAACTTAGAACCGATCCTTGATCTTGTAAACCATGAGATGAAGCCCTCACAAAAGATAGAAAACTTCTAGAACAACACTAAAAACTATCTCAAAAGGAAAATAAATAAATTAGGTATCTCACTTGTAGCATTTCCAAAGTATACCCAAATGGAAAGATAATTTATTCAACGCCTAGGCATGATGAAAAGGTATGAAATATCACACAAAAAAACTACACACAGAAACATGAACTTCTACAAAAATCAAGAACAAATAAAATTCTTAAAAACTTGTAAAAAACACACACACACACACACCACTAGTTGAATTATGATAACTTGTGAAGCTCATTTGTGCTCCCTAGATGAGAATTCACTTTTGAATAGAAGGGTTTTCATCCTCTAAATCCTACAACTCATGGGTTTTTTCCACAAGCCACAATCCCTTTATCGTTTTTCGTCCATAAAAGAATATTGTACAACTTGAAGTTCATACAATGCAAATTTCAGAAGTAGAAATGAAAAAAGATCCTAAAATGTGAATTTTACTGCAAATAAATAGAGGAGCAAATCCAAACACCTCTCTCTTGGAAAATAAATAAATGAATATTATTTTCATATTTTCTCTCCAAAGAATCTCACCATTTTTTGTTACAAATTTCCTTACCAAAATTAGACAATAACCTCGCATATGCAAGTTATCTTAAAAACTACTACCAATAATTGATTCCACCTGAACCTAGAGGATACAAACCTTCTCATAAGAAACCCCACACCTCATTTTGTGTTTTTATCACCATAAAATAATAAAAATATTTAATATTTAATCCGGATCCAATTAATATTCTTTGAAAGTATAGATTTCTATGAGTTCGAGAAGTAAATATTAAATATATTATTTATTAAGTCTTCGCTAAGTCCTTGGAAATATTGGAGTGAACATATTTTCATGAAATTAAATCTAATTAAAAATGAGACATGAAAAGTCTACCCTTCCCAAAATTTATTGTCCTTAAGCAATACAAGCTCAAGTTTCTCTACTTCTTCCCAATTCTCAAACTGATCAACATCGTCTTGTAGATCTTTTGTAAACTCTTCAAATATCATTTTATCCAACTTCCTCTATAGAATTATAGTAAATATAGGAGTTGTAATACTCATGGTTATGAGGGGACATGTAAAATCCATCCTTTTAGCTATGTACATCAAACCAATAAAAATTAATGCACCATAAACACATAATACCTTTTTGATATTATACCTGTGAACATATGATGTGTATCATTGTAGCAAGAATCTTCAAGATGAAACTATATAACCCATGTAAGAAACATACAATAATTCCAATAACATCCAAATCCTATAACTATCAAATAAAACAGCCTCTACCAAAATTAATCATGGAATCTACCATGACCATCACCCCCATCTCTA
This sequence comes from Sequoia sempervirens, assembly GCA_007258455.2. NCBI lineage: Eukaryota > Viridiplantae > Streptophyta > Pinopsida > Cupressales > Cupressaceae > Sequoia > Sequoia sempervirens. Next base: position 81,534 of record VDFB02117679.1, on the reverse strand, counting down.
TGTTCTTCTCCAATGGGTCTCATAATGTTACTATAGATTGGTCTCTCTAAATCATGACACAAATCAAATTACATGTAAGCTGAAAATAAATCATAGTAGTTACTAACCTCCTTGAATCTCCTCCAAAGTAGTGTATTGATAGATTGATTAATTATCATTAATAGTGAAGATATTATGCTAACATCATCATGCAAGGAAACTACCTTCAAATGCACCAATCTATAGTTGTTTTTTTTTTTTGAAAATTCCTGCTCTCCCCGTCCTCTTCCCGCGTTTAAACATCTTGCGTGCATGATGGATTTTTCTCTGGGGGTACCCCAAGGTCCCCCTCTTCCCATCCTTGACCCGAGCCTAGCCTTGTCTCATGCAGACTCGGTCCCTCGGGAGACACTCTTGGCGGGACAAGTCTTTTGACTTCAAATCTTTCGGTGCCTCTCATGTCTTCAATTGAAGTGTCGACGATTGTGATTCCTCCTAAATCCCTTGGGTGGAAAGATATTCTAACCAATAGTAAATAGAGCTCTCTCCCTCCTCCTCCTCATGGGGGTGAAGTTATTGTGTCTAGAACAAACTTTTCTATTTCTGATTCGGTCAGCAATAGGGTTCTCTCATCCATGAAGAATGCAGTAGTGGGTAGGTTTCTCCCTTTCTACCCTAATGTGGATATGGTCAGGAAATGCGTTGCTATTAAGTGGTGACTCAAGGGAAGTGTGGAAATCTGTGATATGTTTGGTGGGCTTTTCCTCTTCAATTTCATGGTGCTAGAAGATCTGATATCTGTTTTGTCTTTAGGACCTTGGGTTTATGGTAAACACAGTTTGGCTTTATGCCACTGGAAGCTGGGGCTTAACCTTGATGTGGACCTCAATAAGTCAGCTCTAGTTTGGATTCGCCTTCCTGGGTTGCCGCTGGAATACTAGGATGAATCAATATTTAAGAGCATTGGTGATTCCTTGGGAAACTTCATCACTTCTGACTCCATTACCAAATCAAAGTCTAGGTTAGTGTTTTCCTGCTTTTGCATGAATATTTGTGTGAAAAAATCTTTGCCTAACTCTATTAAGCTTTGCTCTAAATTCAGGTCTTGGGTTCAACTTGTGTGCTATGAAAATGTTGTGGTATACTGTTAGAAGTGTGCCAAACCCGGGCACCTTATTTATGACTGCAAGTCATCCTTTAATAAGGATCCTAACAAGGGAGACTATGTTTCTCCTTCTGGTTCTCTTCCTGGTATTGAATACCCATCCAAATATGGTTCTGCATCTTTGACAACTTTCTCTGGCATTCCTAGCTCTGAGACTCCTTTGCCTAAGTTAGTGGCCAACGAATAATTTCCTAATCTTGGTGTTCCTATTCCTAAGTCTATGACCAGGATTGATCCGACTGAGGGTCTTGCTAATATGTCCTTAGCTGAGATTATGTCTTGTGTTAATGTGTTGGAAGTAGATAATCCTGCTCCTAGCATGACTTTTACAAATGAGGTCCTTATTGGTAGTGTGTTGTTGGAGGTGGCCGTCAGTAGGAACTAGTGAGACTATTGGTGAAGAGGGTGAAATATGGGAGGATTTTGGCATGGGTGAGGAATCTTCTTTCATCTCAAAGGATTTGAAATAGGAGTTAGTTTTCGATGAGGAGAACTAGATAACTCCGAAGAAAAAAGGGATGAAGAAAAAAGCGGACGTGGGAGGTGACTCCAAGCCGGGTAGGCCAAGCCAAAGATCCACGAGATTAAGAGAAACCACAAATGAGATTTCCTTGGGAAAATAGAGGACATTAGAAGTGTCCTCTAAGAAAGGTAAAAAATGAAGGTCATGTCTTGGAATATGTGTGGGATGAATAGCTCCATAAGCAACTTGCTTTAAAGAACTATGTTCTTGAACATAAGATAGATGTCTTACTCCTACAAGAAACCAAAATGAAGAAAGCTAATTTTGACAATATTGCTAAGTACTTATGGCCTAGGACCTCCTACTTTTACAATGATGTTGAAGGGCCCTCTGGAGGGCTAGCGGTGCTTTGGAACCCTTCTAGATTAAATGGCACTGAACTGTTCTGCTATTGGAATAGTGTCGATGTCTCTTTTACCTTCCCAAGTGGCTCTTGGTCACTTATCAATGTTTATGCGCCCAACGAAAGGAATACTAGATTAGCTCTATGGATGTCTCTTGCTGATTGGATAAAAAACAATAGTGGTTTTCACTAGTTGGTGGTTGGGGACTTCAACTCCCCCTTATTTCCCTCAGAGAAAAGTGGTGGTATGATCGACTACTTTGACAACATGGCTGATCGACTAACTTTTTGATTTCTACAGGCCTAATTGATATAGACTTGTCAGGCCAAGCTTTTACCTGGTCCAACAGACATATGGGTGAAGAATTGATTCAAGTTAGATTGGATCACTTCCTCTGTTCTAGTAACTGGTCTGGCTTGTTTAGTGCCACTTTGCGGGCTCTATGTAGGACTATTTTTTATCACAATCCTTTGTTGTTAACTGCATGCGACCAGTTTGTTGTTGGACCTTATCCCTTTCGCTTTGAAATCATGTGGAATTCCCACCCTGATTTCAAAATGAAAATTGTTGAATGCTAGAATATCCTTGTGCGTGGTTCCCCCATGTTCAAAATCTTTTTTAAGCTAAACACATTAAATGTATGGTGAAGGGTTGGAACAAAAGAGTCTTTGGGGATGTTTTCCAAGAGAAAAAATCATTGGGGAAAGTTGAAAATGGTTCAAAAGAGAATGGAGGAGGGTGATATCAGTATTTCCACTTGCAACCAGGAGAAGGAGAACCAGTGGGAGTGGGAACAAATTCTTAAGAAATAGGAGATTTTCTAGAAGCAGAAATCCAGGGTGCAATGGTTGAAAGGAGATAGGAACACCTCCTTTCATATTTTTCTATCAAACATAAGAGGAGGAACCAGATAAACAAGTTACACAATGCTCAGGGAGAGGTTGTTTGTTCACCCTTCCTTATTGGTTTAGTGGTTGTGGACTACTTCCAGAAGGCTTATGTGGCTCCTGTTGAAGCTCCTAACCTGACTCTTGACAGTTTGCTACTAAACTCGCTTCCAAATTTAATTTCTCAGAACGACAATATGGGGATCCTCAGTGCTGTCACACCTAAGGAGGTTAAGCTAGCCACATTCAATATGGGGGCCTTCAAAGCTCCTAGCCCTGATGGTTTCCCTCCGGCTTTCTTTCAGACCTTTTGGGAGATTATTTGTGAGGACCTTGTTCTAGTTGCTCATGATTTCTTCAAATCTAGTAAGATTCTTAAGAAACTAAATCACACATTCATTGCTCTTATTCCCAAGATGGTTGATCCTCAATATATGGTAGACTTTCTCCCTATCAGCCTATGCAATACTTTTTATAAAATCCTCTCTAAAATTTTTGTCAACTGCATCAAACCACTCCTTGATAAAATTATCAATCCTACTCAAAAAGGGTTTGTGCTTGGTAGGCATATCCTTGATGTTACCATCACAACACATGAACTAATTCACTCAATGGATAGGTGCAACTATGCTATCATGGCCCTTAAGCTTGACATCTCTAAGGCCTATGACAAGGTGATTTGGAATTTTGTCCCTAAAGTTCTTGCTAAGTTTGGATTCAATCAATTAGTGATCAATCTTATTATGGAATGTGTTACTACAGTTAAGTACTATGTTTTGGTCAATGGTTCTCCTTTCAGGTTTTTTCATGCTGGGAGAGGTATCAGACAAGGAGACCCCTTGTCTCCCTATTTGTTTATAATGGTGGCGGATGTTCTAAGCAGGAACTTCTCTAATATGATGATGGAGGGGTCCATAAAAGGAATTAAGGCTGCTTCTACCCTTGGGCCAACTGTGATTCAACAATTTGTGGATGATACTTTTCTATTTGGGAAAGCCTTGGTGCTGGAAGCCAGGAAATGGAAAAATTGTCTCAACAATTATGTTGCTTGTTTTGGAAAATGCATTAACTACAATAAAGACATGATTACTTCTTTAACAACACTCCTAACCTGTAAAATTGGGTGATTGTTGTTCTGGGTGGTCAGAGTGGTTCTCTCCTTTTGGTTTATCTTGGGTTACCCCTAACTATCAAAGCAGTCACTCCAGAGTTTTGGAATTCTATCCTTGAAAGGATTCAAAGGAAGCTTGCTGGGTGGAAAGGCTCTTTACTCAGCCATGCTAGTAAGCTTCAACTTCTTTATGTTGTTCTTCAAGGTATCCTTGTCTATTTCCTATCCATTTTTAAGATGCCTAGATATATTGCTAAAAAATTTGAGAAAATCCAAAGGTCTTTCCTCTGGTTGGGTACTGAGGAAAAAAAGAAGCTCCCTTTGGTTAAATGGGATAAATTTTGTCAACTGAAAAGTTGTGGTGGTCTTGGGATAAGAACCATTTCTAATTATAATAAAACTCTTATGGCCAAAGTGGGTTGGGATCATTTGAGGGATAGGAAGGTTTGGTGTAAGATAATGAATGCCAAATACCTTTTGAACTGACTGTTGATTGACTGCCTTTCGGAGGCCCACCCTCTGGGGTCCTTGGTTTGGAAGGGAATTTGCAGTCTACAGGACCTTATGAGGAATGAGATCAAATGGAAGATAGGAAATTGTAATAAAATCATATTTTGGGAGGACTCTTGGTTACTTGACTCCCCGTTACAATCTTTTGAGTTCAGGTTTCCTAAGGGTTGGGCTCAACAAGTGTTTGGTATATCTATTAGTGATTACCTGATAGGGCCCTTGAGAGATAGGAAATTGAATGACATTAGCCTTTGATGTCCTTTATCCCCTAATTTGTGTCTTCTAGCCGAGACGCTGCAGGAGTTTCTCTCTCTCACCAAGATACCCCCTTCTCACCGTGGGGATGAGTTCTTCTAGATTCATGATAACTAGGGTGATCTTGCTGTTAAATATGCTTACAGTCAGCTGACTGATCAGGGTGTGGTCAATAATCTATGGAAAAAGGTTTGGAATCGATACATGATACCGAAAGTTAACTTCTTTTGGTGGACTATATGTCATAACATAATTCTTACTCAAGACAATCTAAGGAAAAGGGGATTCCAGATCCCTAAAAAATGCCTTTTGTGTAAATGCAACGAAGAATCGGTTGATCATCTGTTGTTACACTACCCTTTTGCAGTTGAGGTGTGGGAGCTAGCTCTTGAAATATTGGGGATTCAGTGGATTATGTGTAAGGACATCACATCCTTTATTTTGAGCTGGTCTAGACCCTTTACCCATCCTTTAATTGGTAAAATATGGAACCAAGTTCCTCCCATTATATGTTGGTTCTTATGGAAAGAGAGGAACAATAGGATCTTCAGGAACACTAAGATGAACCTGAAAGAGGTGTTTGGTATTGGAGCTCGACTCGTTGCAAAAAATATCTCTCTTCAAAGGGAAAACCTCAGATAAAATTCCTACTGAGATGGAAATAAGCATAGCTAAAGCTTGTCATTAGAACCTGGATGCCAATTCTTATGACAACTCCAAAATCCTAGCATGGAGAGCCACTATTTGGAACCCCCTAACAGGGGCTGGTTTAAACTAAACTTTGATGGGCCTGCTAAGGGCAACCTGGGCAGAGCGAGTATAGGAGGTGTGATCAGGGATCATAGAGGAAAGTTAGTGGCTGGTTATGCTGGGGGGATTGGTCTTCATTCTTCTATGATAGCGGAAGCTAGAGCTCTGTTAAAGGGTTTACATATAGTTGTTTCCTTGGGGATAAAGAACCTGCACATTGAAGGTGACTCTAAGTCCATTATTGATGCTATTAATTTTGATAGACTGTTGGGGTGGAACACTAAGTATATTCTTGATATTAGATTCCTTGTGTCTAAATTAAAATTAAAAGTGGCTAGTCATATTTACAAAGAGGGGAACCAAGTGGTTGGCACCTTAGCCAATTTTGGCACACACTAGAATTTGTCCAAATGCTAGCATGATTTAAGTATACTTCCGCCTAATATTCAGAGTATTATAGTGAAGGAACAAAGCCCTTACTTGACCCATGATGAAAACACAACATGTGCTTAGTTGGATTTTTGGGGGGTCCACATGCTTTTTTGTTGGGCTATGTGGTCTTATTGTTTTGATGAGATGGATGATTAGTTGTATCGATGGGATGGATAACAAGTGGATTTTTTCAAATTATGGGATGGAGTTCATTTGGAAAAAGGAAATCATGTTTTGCTGCAACAAGTACCGAATGATTAATTCTAAGTTGGGCCGTACTTGTCGTAATCTTCTTATGGGGATCTACTTAAGCTCTCAGATTTTCAAATTCTTTGTTTTCAATTTTGATGTGACTTATAATTATGAGACAAAGTTCATTTTTGGCTTTTCTTTATCCGCTATTTTGGTTTAGCACCTTATAGCTTCTATCTGTGGTATAACTAAATTTGGTCAACCCTTAAATGCTATCAATTCAGAGAATTCTAACTATGGCCCTGCGACTATCCTACCTAGATTTCTATATCTATGCTACATGGAAGGAAATACTTCCCTGCTTATCATGTCCTTTTTGCTTAGCCATTTGTACGGATATCCTCATTAATTCCATTGCTAAGATTGTTTTAGGGAAATTATTTACTCATGCGTGTGACCTGTCCCTAGGCTTGATTCCCAAAGATTGCCATTTATGGCTTAAATGCCTTATTGTGCGGGTGATTTTTCACCTTGCTATTATCTCTAACCTGCTATTTTTTCAGGGTTCCAAGTTATATTGTGTGTAGTGTGGAATCATGGGGGGTGATAGGGTGCGGACAAAGCCAAATAATTGCAACAAATTTTGCAAGGATCCACTAGTTTGGCATTGTAGACATCGAAAATATATTGATTAACATCGTGCACCTGATCCCGACTTACTAACATCATTTCTTCCTAAATCATTCCTTGGTCTAACCGTTTAATCAAATTCCCCTATCTGATTAAATCCATCAGTATCCTCTCTTGGTTAAATAAAAAACTTTATCTGAATCAAGTCAATCTCCTGTTAATTAAATCAACCCATCTGATCTAATTATCCCTATTTAATTAAATAATCAATTTATTTGATTAAATCCCTAAAGTCTGTCCATTAAATTAATAAATTAAAACCTTATTTGATTTAATCTAACATCAGCTCCTTTTAATTAAATAAATCAAAATCTTTATTTAATTAGCCCTTTATCATATTCCTCTCTTATCTGATTTAAATAAATCCATAAATCTAAGTCAAATAAGTCACATCATCTAATCTCCTATTAAATTAATTAACCCTTGATTAATTTAATCTAATCTCATGTCACATCCTCTAGATAATGGAAGTTGCACATGAAAATAGATTTAATTCATTTATTAAATCTCTATTTTCCTCACAAGGCATCTTTTGGAATATTCTCTCAATTTGAATTCAAAAATTCCAAGTCAACATGTACATCCAACAAGGCATTTAAAACCTCTTACATGTCCTTTGCCTTGAGCCAAGTGGCATTTATTGCATTTTCCCTTCCCTCTTACATGTCATTTCAACAAATTTGAATTTCAAATATTGGCATTTATTGGCACAAACCCCAAATCTTGCACAACCATCATCCATTCATAGCTTGACAAGTGGCACCATATCATTGGATGAATGTTAGTCCCACATTGCTCAAATTTGGGCATTCATCCATCTTGAAATCCTATAAATGAAGAGCTCCTCTCCTCATTTTATCATCCACAATCCAAGCAAAGTTACCATGCTAAAATACTTAGCCATTTCCATCCATCATTTGAATTCTTAGCTAGGCTTTTTGCAGATTTAGCTTGGAGTCTTCATCTTTCATCAACAAAGTGGATCAACAATCTCTTCAACATTCGAATCTTGCATCATAGGGATTGGGAAAGGGCCAATTTTCACATCAAATTGGCACCAATTCCCCCATGGGATCAAGTGTTTGCTATTTAAATTAGGATTTAATCTTTGGTTTATCAATTTCATTGTGTTCTTGCTTATTTTCTTTCCTATTTTGAGTTTGCAAATGGATTTCATGGGGAATCCTTCTTTTAGCTTGCAAATCCTTGTCTAACTCGTTTATTCATGTTGTTTTGCAGGTACTAGGAAAAGGGTTCACACATTTGGCGCTAGAAGGAGGGCTTGACATCAATATTTCTAACATTTCCTCAAAATTTTCGTGTTTTCTTGACACAGGAAATTTCAACATGGGCTCATCAGCGTCACTATTTTAGCGCCGTTGGACTCATCCTACCAAAAAAATTCAAATCCTAAACTCCACCGCTGGACTTGCCGATCTGCATCAGTTTTAAAAAATTCTAAACTTCGATGCTTTTAGAAACTGCGATGCTGAGTGAAACAGCGACGCAATCGTGCTCTCTGTCCTGGCATAGAGTGCCGCTGACTGGTAAGCGGCACTGTAAGAGCGATGCTGGGAGGAAAAAATAGTGACGCCTTCACGAGTTGCGACACTGGGAGACAGTAAAAGGGAAAAAATTGATTTTTTTTAGCACGTGTTTTTAATGATTGCTTCTTCCTTTGTTTTCTGCTTTTTAAATTTTTGTGTTTTTCCAGAATCTGACTGTTTTTCGCCTTTGTAGGTTGGAAGCCAAAAAGTAAAGGAAGAAGGAGCATAGTGATGATATCTTGTCCAATCAAAGTGTTTGTTTAACACTTTCTTAGGAATTTGTCATCTTTTCATCTTTAGAACACTAGTTTTCATTTGGCCTTAAAAAGAACTTTTCAATTCCATTTTCTTGCAAAGGTTAAAAGAAACAATAGGACCAACAACTTACTAGATTTCGTTTATGGGATTAAAAAATTGAACAAATGTCTTTCACTTGTGATTTGGTGCTCTAAAATGAACTCACATATTGCTTTGAGGATCTAAAAAGAATAAGCGTAGTTGTGTTTTCCATGAGGGCTTACTTAGACTAAAGCCATTGGAAAAGGACGTATGTGCTTCTCTCGCGCTTTATAGCGATCTTGAGAATCAAAAGGTCTTTTCCATGACTTTGGCTTAAGACAAACCAATCACCTCCACACTTCGATTTGGGCTTAAAAATTGAACAAACTATTGTGCGAGTGTGAGTGGGGAATTTGTTACGTACATTCTCTCTCCTTGTTGCCAACAAGGATTGATCGAGTTACGAATATTGTTCATCATTCACTTTTGTTTATCCTAGAGGGCCTGCCTTGGGAAAAAAGTAATCACCAAAGGGAACGACTCAATCGATAACACTCTAAAGCCAAGAGTATTTCCAGCCAGGATATAAATGTGGATATTGGAAGAAACGCGAATATCACGTGGTTGACTTCAACAAGATGGATCTGAAAGGGGACTCTTGCCACATTGGGTCAACTCCTATGAACGAAAATTCCTTACTAAAACCCATGTACTAGAATTTTCCAAAATCCTTAATCTATTTGTTGGTGCAAGAACGGTCATTCTGAAGCCACCCCACACTTTTACGGTCTTCTAGTAGAGATGGAAAGCATGCCATGGGAGTTTCATGGGTGTTGATGCTTGGCTACCCCATATAAGTGAGTGTCGTGGAGGGGAGCCAGTGGGGTCAAGCATCTAACCATCCGCTAGAGATAAGTGTAGCTGAACTTGTCCAAGTGGGAATCCAACAAATATTGTCTTACACATCCATAGGATTGTACTTATTCTTGGGTTACAAAATGCATTGCTTGATCGAAAACATCATGAAAACAAACACTTAACATCACCCAAATTTCAAATTCTTTTGAAGACAAATACCATTGACACAATCCATATGTTATTGCTTTCCCTTGGGATTCACATCCTTAGAGGTTTCTAAGCATTAGATAAGACCTCAATTTGTCTCCTTAAGTAAACAATAGGGAAACCCTTTGCCTTAATTAAATTTCCACATAACATATCTTGTGGGGTTTGAAGAAATTAAGACATAAGACATCTTAGTTTGAAAAACCTAATTGAAAAAAGTGTTTTTGGTAAAATAAAGGCATTAAGCAAAGCTAAGCAAAATGAACTTTCATATGTGTTGAAGACTTTGAATCCCAAAGCACAAATCATTGATTGAAAATCCAAAAATGAATGTTCAAATGAAATCATTTCTTGGTTACAAAGGTCATTAGGAAGCATTTGCATGGTCTTCAATACCTAGATCTAGGCAAACAAAGTGTTCTTTTTTAGGTTCATCTTAGGATCAAAACATTATCAAAACCTTTCTCATCCATCCATTCAAAACATCAAAACAAAATCCTCCTCATCATCACCTTTTGGGAAAATCTTGAAACTAGGCTTTATGGAAAAATCAAAATCATCAAAATCATTGAGACAAAATCCTTGAAAACATTTTATCAAAACACCTTTGGCTAGGTATGTGTAAATGCATCCTTTTTCATATGCTTAGTAAAAGTTATCAAAATCATCTTGTCTAGCTTAGTGTATGTAGATGAATCCTTCTCCATATGCTTAGTGAAACAATCATCTTGTTTGAATAGGTGTGGGTAGATGCATCCTTCTCCTCACACATATTCAAATTATCATCCTTTGGAAAAAGCTATCCCTTAGATCATCATCCAACATCTTAGGGTCTTTTTGTTCAAAATCAAAATCCAAAATCAAAATCCAAATCAAGGACAAAATCTCAAAAGTCTCAAAATCCAAAACCAAATCAAAATCCAAAGACCTAAAAAGCCTAGTGTCTCATTCAAGATTGACCAAAAGTCAAAAGCATCCATATCATTCATCCATAACATCATCATCATATCATCACCTTTGATCCTCAAAAGCATCCTAAAACTTTCACTTTGGGACATAAAATAGAGATCAATCCAAAGAATAAAGAGATTCATCTCCCATATTCTTGATCCTTGTTTTATGGTCCAAACAAGATCTCAATACAAGAAGAGTATGGAAGCCAACAAAGAAACACCTGCTTCAAGTGATCTTAGCCAAACCAATGCAGAAATGAATCCAACAGAATCAAGCAACCCATTGACCCTCTCATCATCACAACATCCCCAAGAAGAAAATCAAGGAGAGGACCTCACTTTCAGAATGTCTCGCGAATAAATGACAAAAATGCTCCAAAATCCAGACAACCATAGAATCATCAACATCATGATGAGACTTAACCCTTCGTTGTACATCCTTGAATTAGCAAAACAAGGGGCCAAGTTGCCGTTGGATTTTGATGTGAGTACTATCATGGACACATCATTTCCCCCAATTTCATCCACCATCCCCATTTCATCTACACCCCCATCTCAAAACGTCACACAAAACATTTTGCAAATCACAACATCATTTGCTCCAACCCAACCAAATGTCAACAAGGGAAACACATTCCTCAATGCTCTTCAATCACATCCCCTTGTTAATAATCAAAATGTAGACGCAAACACCACCTTGGAACAAAACATACCTGAAAACCCCTTGCACAAAAATGTTCCTCTCACATTTCATCACGATCCATCATCATCATTTTTTCATGCAACACCACAAACACCTCTTCTCACAAATTTACAAGAAGAGGGAGATACATTCGGACTAGGGGGCTTATTCGACACCACGACGTTTTCACAACAACTCACGCCCCTTACATTTCCACCTCTTCCACCATTTCCATTATCATTCCCACCACTCCTTGGTTTGGGGTTGCCTCCCCTACCAAGTATCAATCAGATCTATATCCCAACCATCAATCAAAGCATTGCACCAAACACTCAAAATTTATCGTTGACATTTCAACAACAAATGATAAATACACAAGCAATGGCAACATCATCAAACAAACCCCTAACATCACAAAGCATGGTCTCACAAGGACCAATCACATCAATACCATTATCCAACATGCAAAACATCAACACCACCTTCACAAATACCATTCCAAATCCAACACCACCTCCACCACCACCAACTTTCACCACATCAAATCAATATGATGCAGCATTGCAAGCTACTTTCCAAAGAGGATACCAACAAGTCCAAAAATAAAAAGCCATGCAACAAGCCGCTTAAACTGCACAAGCCACAATACAAGCGCAACAAGCTACACAAGCTCAAGCTTTATTGCAACAGCAACAACAACAAGCCGCCCAAGCCGCACAAGCATTACAAGCACAAAGGGTCACACAAGCACAACTTTTATTACAGCAACAAGTTGCACAAGCACAAGCAGTACAAGCTCAAGCCCAAGCGCAAGCGCAAGCTCAATATCAAACACAACAAACACAAGCACAAGTACAACTTCTTGCACAAGCAACACAATTGCAGGCATATCGACAAGCATTGAGGCAATACCAAGAGCAACAAGAAGCAACAAAATTAGCAACCCAACAACAAGCATTGTTGGAACAACAACAAGCACAATAGCAAGCCCAACAACAAGCATTGTTGGAACAACAACAAGTGTTGTTGGAGTAGCAACAAGTGCAACAACAAGCACAAATCCTAGCGCAACAATAGCAAGATCAAGAACAGGCATCGTTCATACAAAAGCAAGTAGAAGCCTACTTTGCTCAACAGAACATGTAGATACCATCAAACAATGCACCAACCAACCCATCCATCCAAACCATGATTCAAACACCTCAAAACACTTTCATCCCACCCCCTGATCCCTAGAATGATGTGACGACACAACTTAGGTTGCTCTCACAACAAGTGCTCGACCTTCAATCCGGGCGGACAACCAAAATGCCAAGCAACTTGTGTCCCTATCCATTTGATAGGAGCCTATACATGAAACCATTCCCCAAGGGATTTGAAATCCCCAAATTTGACAAATATCGAGGGATGGGAAACCCTGAAGATCACATCAGGGAATTCCAAGTTCATTGTATGGAGGTCGCATATGATGATACTTATCTGATGCGGCTATTCCCTAGGAGCTTGGCAGGTCCCGCTATAGAATGGTTCTCTCGCTTACCTTAAGGAATTAGAACATTCAAAGAAATTAGAGACGCATTCATTAGGAATTACACATGTAACATTGCAATGGATGTCAGTCTTGAAGAATTATCAGCTCTAAAACAAGGGAAGAATGAGTCTTTCACCTCATTCCTTCAACGATGGTGATCCAAGTCCAATCGGAGCAAGTGGACCATACCAGAAGAACAACAAGTCTGCACAATCATCGCCAACCTTGAAAGTCGCTTAGCATTCCATCTCAAGGTTTAGGGTATCACTATGTATGAGCAATTGATCTCCAAGGCACTTAGCATCGAAAGAGCCCTTGTGACTCAACCTGCTGAATCAATGTCATATCATGAACAACAAAACAATCACCCACCATCAAATTACAATGATAAACCTCAAACATGGGCAAGAAACAAGAACGTTACTAATGATGGTGTTGTCGATGCCAAGGTGGTCATTAGTGGTCCTTGCCAAAATACACCCGCACTGCAAATCCAATCACAATGCCAAAACACTCACCACACCACGTACCAAGCCAACAATAATCCCACCATCAATAACCTCACTGACCAAAGGGGACCTCCCCAACACAAAACTTATCCAAAACACAAATACACTATTTTGGGGGAACCATTGGAGGACATAATGAAAAATTTGATCGATGAAAAACTTATCAAACCTCCCACATTCGAAAATTACCAAGAACCCAATGTCAAACCCCCTTGGTACAACGAGAACCAACTTTGTGAATTTCACAAAATCAAAGGTCACACCACGAACAACTACATGAGACTCAAAAACATCATCCAAGATCTCATCGACAAGAAAATCATAAACGTGGAACAACCTACCGGAAATCAAGACCTTAAAATCTACAAGAATCTGATGCCAAATCATGGCAACAAAGGGAATAAAAATGATAAAGGGAAAGGTAGTGTAAATCATGTGTATGAAACAGTCATTGCTTCCCTAAATGAGGACTACATGGCCATCACCATCAAGGACGCCCATGCCGAAGATTGTGGAGTCACCACAAGAGGCGGAAAAGTCACCATTGCAGGATCATCCCAACTTAACAGAGTCCCTTCATCTAGAGTCATTCCACATACCTACAATGTTGTAGAACAACTCAAGAGAACACCAACACACATCTCCATCATGGAGTTGTTAAAAATCTCATCAGCGCATAAAAAGATCCTTGAGGAAGCATTAGCCTCATCCACTGTCCCCGCATATCTCGATGCGGAGCAATTCCAAGCTATGGTCAAAAATATCATAACGCCTAATATCCTTAAATTCTCTGACCAAGATTTTCCAACCCAACCATCTCACAACCATGCACTTCACTTAGAAGCCATTGTCAACAAGAGAAAAATCAAAAGGGTCTTGGTGGATGGAGGAGCAGGTTTGAACATCTGTCCTCTTAGCATCAACAAGCAGTTGAAAATATCAGAAGGTTCCATTGACAAAGGAAAGGGCATCATGATAAGAGCATATGATGACCAAGAAAGAGTGTCTTAGGGCACAATTAAACTCCCTATTCAAGTAGGGCCAATGCTCATAGAAACCACCTGTCAAGTCTTGGACCTCAAGTTTCCATACAATATCCTCTTGGGATGCCCATGGATTCATGCGATGAAAGGCGTAGCATCAACCTTCCACCAATGTGTGAAATTTACACATAATGGACAAGAGGTTACTGTCCATGGAGATCCTGAGCCATTTTCATATTGCAAGAATCTTGAAGCCAAGTATTACAAAATCCCCCAAGTGCCAAAGAATGATGAAGGCCCATCCACACCATACATCGACCCCGCCACTCTCGCGTCCACTTCTGCGACAGAGACACCCACCATCCCCACCATCCCCACCATCCCCACCATCTCCGATATCAAGCTCATCATCCAGGAGGACGGTTGTGGAAGATACAAACTCCCTAACAATGCTTTTGTGATAGGAGAGTTACCACAATCTCCTAGATCACGGGGATGTCCACAAGAAAATCAAGCTTCCACATCACAAACCTATCCTAAAAATTATCCCGAATTTACAAGATGGGGAGACCTTGGTCATGAGTTTATTGAAGTAGATCCATCTCACATGTTGTATCAAGATGAAAGACTGGCAGCTAATTTACCAATAGTCGAAAGAAGCAAGGGCCTACACATGATGCTTGCAATGGGCTATGACTGAAATCCAAGACTGGGACAAAATGACAATGGGCTCATAATACCTATCATGCCAGAGATGTGACCCATAACAAATCTTGGTCTTGGATGTGCCACTCTGAGAATAACCATACGTGGCCGAAGTCCTTCGGTTAGAATGGCTAATGTTTCTCCTCAGCCAGTACTAGTACAAGTACACTCACCAATAGTCACAGGTAGGGACACACATAATTTTATAACTGAGCCTTATATCAGTAGCGATGACGAAGATACCTTATCTAATCTACCTAGGCTATTCAAAGATACCACCCTGTGTATGATTAGTACCATATCCTTTGAATCAGATAGTCAAAATCATGAGATTCGTTTAGTGTACCCCCAACTGATCGACTATGACCAACGAGGACCACCAGTTCTCGATACATTCAAAAATGATGAAGCGCTCTCATAATTCATGGGATTGAGGGATAATATTCCAAATGGAGATCACAAGGTAGGGTTTATAATGGAGTTGGACACACATGCCTATTACGGGGAAACGATTGAATCCTTTAGTTGCAAAATTGAGAAACTAAGAATCATATCTAAGTCCTTGAGTGAAAACCACACTGTGGCACTCTCTGACAAGAAAATAGTAAAAAGAAAGGACGTATCCAATGGTGGAAACCTCTCTAAGGCACTCGAGGATGAAGGATTCAATCTTCCTCTAAGAGCTATTTACCAGGAAAATTCAACAGTCTTGGCCGAAAAATGCAATCCGATCAACATAGGAACAGAGGAGACCCCACATATCACGTTCTATGCAGAATCATCATTAACAGAAGAGCAAGAACTCCTAGCAGCATTCCTAAAGGAAAGACAAATAAAATTTGCATGGAGTTACGCTGACATGCTAGGGCTAGATCCATAGACAGTAGTTCATCACTTAGTGGTGTATCCAGAAGCAAAGTCGGTCAAACAGAAGCTTCAAAAAATGCATCCCCAAATCGCTTTGTTAGTCAAAATGGAGCTCAAAAAATTGTTATATGCAGGATTTATTTGACCAATTGATTATCCCGAATGGGTGTCAAATTTGGTACCTGTTTCAAAACCTGATGGAGCTATCAGAATCTGTACAGACTTCAGAGATTTGAACAAACCATGTCCCAAGGATGATTTCCTGCTTCCCAACATTGACATGATAGTAGACATGACAAAAGGACATGAGATGCTATCACTAATGGACGGATATTCAGGATACAACTAGATCATGATAGCAAAGGAAGATCAACATAAGACTACCTTCACTTGTCCATGGGGGACCTACTGTTGGAACACGATGCCATTCGGCCTAAAGAATGCAAGAGAAACCTATCAAAGGGCCATGACACTGATATTCCACGACATGATTCATAAGACAGTCGAAGACTATGTCGACGACATTCTAGCTAAATCAAGGAAAAGACAAGATCATATAGCAACCCTAAGTGCTATCTTTGATAGACTGGAGGAATACAGAGTCAGACTAAATCCCAAGAAGTGCGTCTTCGGCGTACAATCAGGTAAACTGCTAGGATACATAGTCTCCATGAGGAGTATTTAGGTGGATCCATCAAAAGTAAAGGAAATCCTTGAGATGGAAGCACCAAAGACATTAAAACAACTGAGAGGCCTCCAGGGCCGACTTCAATCCATTCAACGGTTTATAGCACAACTGGCAGACAAGCATAATCCATATTTTCACCTACTCTACAAGGGGGTAGCATATAAATGCGATACAAAATGTGAAGAGGCATTCAACAAGATCAAGGAATATCTACTGACACCACCAGTGTTAATGCCACCTATCCCGAGAAAGCCATTGATCTTATATGTGTCAGCAAAAGCAACAACCCTTGGAGCTCTCCTAGCTCAGCATGATGAAAACGGAACAGAGAGGGCTATCTACTATATCAGCAGAATAATGGTCGGTCACGAGCTAAATTACTCATTCATCAAGAAAGCTTGCCTTGTAATAGTGTTTGCATCCCAAAAGTTCAAACATTGCATGTTGGCACACAAGATAAAGCTCATCGCAAAAATTGATCCCCTCAAATATCTCCTATCAAAGGCAATGCTCACAGGCAGAATGGAAAAATGGGTAATGATATTATCAGAGTACGACATTGAGTATGTGGAGCAGAAAGCCTTTAAAGGTTAGGTTATTACAGATCAACTAGCAGAAGCACCTATGTATTCTGAGAATCCCCTTGTCTCAGAGTTTCCAGATGAGTCTATTTTTAACCTCAACGTAGTGGATCACTGGAAACTATACTTTGACGGCTCATATACATAACACAGATCAGGAGCTGGTGTCTTCTTCATCACCCCACAGGGGGACTGCATACCAAGGTCATACAAACTAGCATTTCCTTGCACAAATAACATAGCAAAATATGAGGCTTTGACTATAGGTCTCAGGATAGTATTGCAATGGAATATCATAGCCCTCAAAGTCTACGAAGACTTTTAGTTGATCATAAACCAAGTCAATAATGAATATCAGACTAAGGATGATAATCTCACTCCATACAAGAAATTGGTGGACTCTAAAGGAATCCTTCATTGACATAACATTTGAGCAGATTCCAAGAACCAACAACAGAGTAGCAAATGCGATGGAAACAATTGGATCCTTGCTAAATATTCCTAACAATGTCCCAAGATACGAATCGTTGATTGAGCAACTTCTCGTTCCCGCATTCGAGGTACCGAAATTAGAATTCATGTGTGAAATCGTTGGTCCTGGTGATCCTTGGTACCATGACATCTACACATATCTTCGCATAGGAGTCATACCTGCTGACCTCCCATCAAACCTTAAACGAACCTTTATCAAAAGGCATCCAGATTTTTAATCCTAGGTGATACCTTATACTGTAGAAGCATAGAAGGTACCTTGCTACGCTGTTTAAATGTTGAGGAGGCATTAACCGCTCTAACTGAGGTTCATAACGGTATTTGTGGTTCACACTCAAGTGGAATGACCATCACCAAGAAACTGCTAAGGATGGGGTATTATTGGCCCACAATGGAAAGAGAAGCACATGATCATGCTAAAAAGTGTTTACAATGTTAGCAACATGGGGATCTCATCCATGCTCCAGCTTAAGAGCTTCACCTGATCGTCACACCATGGCTCTTTTCGCAGTGGGGACAAGATCTCATTGGAAAAATCACACCCACCTCATCCAATGGCCATAAGTTCATCATATTTGCAACTGAGTACTTCACTAAGTGGGTGGAAGCCATACCCATGACGTATATCACTAGGAAGCAAATCTCAAAATTTATCTTGAACGATCTCATCTATCGTTACGGTGTCCCACAAGCCATTATCTCAGATAATGGGACACCATTCAAGAACTAGGAGGTTCGCAACTTGTGTGAGAAATTCAAAATCCAGCAACGCTTCTCCACCCCGTATTATCCCCAAGGTAATGGCCAAGTAGAAGCTACGAACAATACCATCCTCAAAATCCTTAAGAAAATAGTCAATGACGCAGGTCATGACTGGCATCTGTAGCCTAATCCCGCCCTCTAGGCTTATCGAACTAGCATTCGTACACCCACTGGTGCCATCCCCTTCTCCTTGGTCTACGAATCAGAAGTCGTACTCCCCATTGATATCGAGCTCCCATCCCTCAGAATATTATTGCAAAACCTCATCACTGATGAGGACTATCGGGTGTCAAGATTAAATGAGCTGGAGTTACTGGATGAGAGAAGGATCAATGCTTTGAATCACTTGCAAGTCTATTAGAATAGACTTAAACGGACCTACAATAAGAAAATCAGAAGCAGGACTTTCCAAATTGGAGAATTTGTCTTGAAAGAAAATCAGAAGAATGTCCCAAATCCCAGCAACAAAGGCAAGTTTGAACCTAACTGGCTAGGACCATTTTTCATAACAGCAAGTTATAAATCAGGGGCATATCAGCTATCAACACCCGAAGGGGAACCTCTACAGGAGCCCATGAATAACTTCCATCTCAAAAAGTTTTATGCCTAAATCTTTCAAGGTATAGAACCAAAAATCCAAAAAATCAGAAAAAGTCCTTAAAAAATGGTTACTTCGAAAAAAACTTGGCAAACAGCGTCTTGGTAACAACAAAAAATAAAAAAAGCAAAAAAATCCAAAAATAGAAAAAGGATCAAAAAAATCCCTCTAGTGAAAACCGCTTCGGGCACTTTGGGCAAGTACCTTGGTGAAAACCTGGCAAATAGGCGCCTTGTGTAAATAAGCACTGTCCATCCACCAGGATCTCTATGGATTGTTCTACATCATCCATCCATTTCGCTTCCATCATCCATCGCATCCATATCTCCATCCATCACTCATCCACTCGCATCCGCACCATAGCTTGGTCCTTGTTCGTATCATGATCCCTCCTAGTACTACTCGACCCATCCTCAAGGTCAGTTTGTCCTGCCTTTATTGGAGTAGTCTATTAGATCACGCTGGGGGCACGTTCTCATCGGATCGGATTCGTGTATGGTCTTAAAGTTCTCAACATCAGAAAATCCAAAAACATCAAAACATCAGAAAAATCCAAAAACATTCAAAATATATCAAAATCCAAAAACAAGTCAAAAAGATCATGTGAAAAGCCAAAAACAAGGTCGTCTTGTCGAACTATGTCATCTCTGAGCTTGAACATAGGCAAGGTTGATCTTTGATCATCCCCCGAGACATTTAGGTCAATCCTATAGGAGTCCGTCATAACAAACTGACATTTCATCATGTATATCATCGTCTATAAATCAGTCAAGTCGTCAGTCGAACTACGAGGTCTCTGCGTATATAACATAGGCAAGGCTCATCTGTCGATCAACCCTCGAGACCCCTAGGATAGGTCTTTAGGTTAATCTCTTGGTCAAAATCTCAGAAAATCCCAAAAACATCAAAAAATTGAAAATCAACATTTGCAAAATCTCAAAAATATCAAAAAACAGCCTCAAAATATTCCAAAAAACATCAAAAACATCCAAATATTTGAAAAAATCCACCCGCCTCATCTAGCTTGCACCCGCAATAACACCATCCATAATAAATTGATCATCATCATCAACCTTTGACGAAACAATTGGAAACAATTCTAGCAGTTTAACAGTAGAGCTCAAAAACGTCAAGTCTTAAGTCTAAGTCAGTGCGCAAGCAAGCTGGTTATCTCTTCGTATTGGTAACACATCATCTGAAATGGTCTCATATCAATCATCCCTTATAAATGAAATGGCGTGCTACCATCCACTAACATGTCCTAGGATGAATCCTTCCTACAATGGGCATTATCTTTTGGCAATAAGTTTCGTTCATCATCCTTAGAAAACACATCCTCTTTCCGTTAGCGGTATTGAAGAGCATCAGTCTGTTTGTTTACTTGGTCTTTATCTTTCAACTTATCTTATTTGTGCTTGTTCCAAGGACGTCTCGATGATATCCCAAAATAGAGGATTTAGAGAAATAGGAATGGGGAAATGATCATTATCTTTTGTCTGTTGTGCTTGTTGGATGTTCTTGCAATATAACCTTGGCGAATACTTGTTTTGTTAGGTATGTATGGAAGAGGTCTAGGGAAACTTGTTGACTATTACAGGGATAGGTTTACCTTTCCATGTTTTGGTACGAGGTGTCTGAAACTTTTGAGGTGCATCCTAGCAAGGTTTCCGTATGTCAAGTGTGAACAAGAATACTCCTATCTGATTGTCGAGTCAAAGTCCATCACACTAAGTACCATTCCATCCTGGTTTGCTATACCTTGATGCATCGTACCACGTGTGTTATCAAACATAAGAAAATTTGGCCTTTTGAAAATACCAATTCCTCGGTAAGTAATCATCATAATCATCATCATCATCTGCATTTGTGTCATCTTGCATCTTGTTGAAATAACTTCTTCTTTTCTCACTAACCACACTAACAAAGTACTATGACAGTTGATCACCATCACCATCATTGTCATCAATCCTGCATCCACAAATCACTAGCATATTGCATAACATATCATATAGGAAACATACACATTGCATTTTAAATAGGTGCATTCATGACATCGCATTCCACCCATTACGTGGCATCTCATGGCATTACATTGATCATTGCATAAGTATTCATTTGCATTTCATACCCATTTCATATTACCATTACATAAATCATCGCATAATATGAACGAAAGCATCTCATAATCATCATAATCATAAGCAATAGGTATATAAGCATTAATTCATTAGGCATACATTCATCCATAAATCATCTCATAATAAGCATTTTCACACACCATCATGTATACCATAGATCATATCATATATCACATTTTGCATTGGCATAAAATAAATTATCATATAGATAACATTATTGCACATCATATCATAGGTTAGCTTAATATAGATCTGTTAGTCATAATCATAGCATACATCATTAGAAATAAATGCATCCATAGGAACATCATTGCAAAGCATATAGAAATAAACCATAAATAAAAGTACACGGTACATCTCATCAAAATTGGCTCATATATATATCATATCATCAATATCACTGTCATAGTACAAAGAATAATAATCGGATCACTATACATATGTGTCAATCAGTACAAAATGCCCATTGGGCTATCAAAAATGAGCCCATAAAGCACAAAAGGTACATCATATAATTTGGATCAGGTCCGATCTCCATGGATGCTGCCCTTGCCCCTGTCACCGTGACCCTCTGGTGGTCTTTGACTGGCCCGCTCTGAGTACTCTGGGACTCAGTCTGCTCTAGGTACATGGTCATGGTAGGCCCGATGGTAGTACTCTATCTCTTGGATAACATCCCTATAGGATTAGACCGGCATAGTACCCTAGGATGAGGAGGCTGTCATACTCTCAATCTGCTGCCTACAACCTAGCTTTGTCGCTGTCTATAGCTCTGCAGCCTGTCTTTGCTACATAGCCTGATCCCTCTTTGCTCTAAGCTGCTCCCTCTCAGCTCGTGCCTAGTCTCTATCGGCTGTCACTGCCTGTACCTGGGCCTGTAGTTGTATAATCAAGGCATCTCATGTGTCTGCCTACCCTGCTGGCTGTGCCTGTGGCTGCGCATGAACCTGACCCTCACCCTCAACTCATGGTGGTGGGACTAGTGGATCCTACTACTGGTCTTGCATGGGGACATCCTCATGACTTGGTGGAACTGGGGGCACCTTTGGTGGATCCTGTCGGATCTCAATCCTCAGTCCTCTCCCTCATGCTCGTCCTCTACCCCTGCCTCTGACCCTATATGCCTCTGGATCCTCACCTGGAACAGTCAACCATAGGGGAGGTCTGAACCAGTCTCTGTAGGCCTATGTAGTGCCCGAATCTGCCAAACCTTGATCATAAGCCCAAGGTCGGACCACCAAGTGTCAAAAACTGTCAACCACCTCCGCGGTAGGAATACCAGGCCCCCATGACACCTGTGTCATGCTGCGTGCAAAGACGGCCACATAACCGTCATTAGGCTGATCTTGCGGCTCCCCAAACTGATGTTGTACACGCCTGGGCAAGTATCTCTCTATCATCGTGTGCTCTCGGCCCTGCATGTATCGATCCTGATGGCAGTTGAAGAGCTGGTCTGCATCATCAGCCCATCCAGGCTAACCAAGGTATGGTCTCCAAGTGAACACAAGCATCTCATCTATGACCCGCCTCTAATAGGGGATCCCATGCTCTCCAGTGTGTGTCAAGGACACACCACCTTTGTATCGTGTCACCAAGGCATCCTCTGCCCCCATCAGAACCAGAACAACCTGTGGACGTAGCACAAAAATGTGCTCCCACGCCCAAACATGTAGAAGTGTCACCCCAGCTCCCAGCGCTCTGCCATCCATGTATGCATACTCGTGGAGATCCCTCTAAAGTGAGGCCAGAAGGACGGGCCCCCATGCAAACCAAACTGGCTTGTCCCGAACCATCCTCTCCCAGCAGTATTCCCATCCAAGACTGAAATACTGCCCTCGTCTGTCTGGGGCAACCAAACCCGAAATGATCGCTACAATGGCCCAGCGGAAGGGAGATGCTATAACTCTGTACCTCTCCAACTCGATCTGACCCTCGTAGTAAATAATATCTCGAGTAGCGAGGACTCAGGTACATTACTTGCGACCCTCCTCCATGTCATAGATCACCTAGCGGCCATGGATGGGCAATCGAAGAATACGTCAAACGTCCTCCAATGTGACAGTTGCCTCACTAGTGGGAAGATGAAATGATGACGTCTCACTGTGCCACCACTCTGCCAGCGCTGACAACATCTCGAGGTGTGTGCGCACGGGCGCCGCATACGCAATATGCCATAGTCCTGCAGCTCCTAGTCGATCCTGGTCTCTGTCACTAAAATCCCATAGAATGCTTGCTAGATCCCGTGACTGGTGCTCTCGAGAATGAAGCTCCTTGGGACTGTTCTACATCACATAAAGTCGACATGTTAAATTTTTTGGAAGATTCCTGACCTCACGCTCCAAACTTGTTCCCAGTGGTGCAGTTTGTGAAGGTGTCGCAGTTTGAGTTTTCTCAAACTCTGACGCTGGACCTGAAATTTAGCTAAATAGCACTGTTGCGGCTCACTTTAGCCCCTAGTGTCACAGTTTTCATGAAAAGGGTGCCACCACGGCGCACTTTTCCAAACTCGCCCGCTGAGTCCGAGCCCAGTGGTGGAGTTTTTAAACTCCAAATTGCATCGCTGTGGCACTAAACAGCACCATTGTGGCACAAAGAGGAAATTAGCGGTGCTATAATAGCACCGCTAGAGGCGAGCTCTCCTTAAAAGCAGTAATAAATGCGTTAAAACAAAAAAATGAAGCTTTAGTTAGGGTCACATACTGGGGCACCAATGCCAAGTGGCCACTAGTAGGTCCGAACTCAGTCCAAAATATGCAGAGGAAGCTGTTGTTGTGCCATATCGTTAGGAGGTTAGAGCTCAAATCTTGAAGTTTGCTAGTGGAGGTGTGTGAAAATGACTTGAAAGTGACCCCTCGAGCCCCTTTAAGCCTAAAAATTAGGGTTTTTTGACCCTCTAGGGCTGTCCTGCTAGGGTTTTGGACCCTTGAACCTATTTTCGTTCGTTTGAGGCTTGTTTTTCATCGATTTATTGTGTTTAGACACGTTTTTAGCCTCTCGGACCCCTTTCAGACCTGTCAGGCACTTTGTCACTTTTTTCGCAAGATCACCCAAAAAATTAAAATTTTCGTCCGATCTCTCGAGGGGGCATTATAATGGCATGATTTCTCTCGCCATGCAGTAGTGGGGCAAGTTTTTAATATCAAAATTTTTTGGCTTTGATCGAGATTGTTTATTCTTTGAACCAACACAACGAGTGCATTGCTTCAAAGAGGGGCAAAATGTAGACATCGAAAATATACTGATTAACATCGTGCACCTGATCCCGACTTACTAACATCGTTTCTTCCTAAATCATTCCTCAGTCTAACCGTTTAATCAAATTCCCCTATCTGATTAAATTCATCAGTATCCTGTCTTGGTTAAATAAAACACTTTATTTGAATCAAGTCAATCTCCTGTTAATTAAATCAACCCATCTGATCTAATTATCCCTATTTAATTAAATAATCAATTTATTTGATTAAATCCCTAAAGTCTGTCCATTAAATTAAATAAATTAAAACCTTATTTGATTTAATCTAACATTAGCTCCTTTTAATTAAATAAATCAAAATCTTTATTTAATTAGCCCTTTATCATATTCCTCTCTTATCTAATTTAAATACATCCATAAATCTAAGTCAAATAAGTCACATCATCTAATCTCCTATTAAATTAATTAACCCTTGATTAATTTAATCTAATCTCATGTCACATCCTCTAGATAATGCAAGTTGCACATGAAAATAGATTTAATTCATTTATTAAATCTCTATTTTCCTCACAAGGCATCTTTTGGAATATTCTCTCAATTTGAATTCAAAAATTCCAAGTCAACATGTACATCCAACAAGGCATTTAAAACCTCTTACATGTCCTTTGCCTTGAGCCAAGTGGCATTTATTGCATTTTCCCTTCCCTCTTACATGTCATTTCAACAAATTTGAATTTCAAATATTGGCATTTATTGGCACAAACCCCAAATCTTGCACAACCATCATCCATTCATAGCTTAACAAGTGGCACCATATATTGGATGAATGTTAGTCCCACATTGCTCAAATTTGGGCATTCATCCATCTTGAAATCCTATAAATGAAGAGCTCCTCTCCTCATTTTATCATCCACAATCCAAGCAAAGTTACCATGCTAAAATACTTAGCCATTTCCATCCATCATTTGAATTCTTAGCTAGGCTTTTTGCAGATTTAGCTTGGAGTCTTCATCTTTCATCAACAAAGTGGAACAACAATCTCTTCAACATTCAAATCTTGCATCATAGGGATTGGGAAAGGGCCAATTTTCACATCAAATTGGCACCAATTCCCCCATGGGATCAAGTGTTTGCTATTTAAATTAGGATTTAATCTTTGGTTTATCAATTTCATTATGTTCTTGCTGATTTTCTTTCCTATTTTGAGTTTGCAAATGGATTTCATGGGGAATCCTTGTTTTAGCTTGCAAATCCTTGTCTAACTCGTTTATTCATGTTATTTTGCAGGTACTAGGAAAAGGGTTTGCACATGCACTTTTTTGTCGAAGGTGGCATTGCTCCTTTGATGAAGAGACTTGTGGGCCATGACCCTAATTTGTCAACCCAGATTGTCAACTCTTGGAAGAATCGACATGTGTCTCTAGGAGGCATCTCCTTTACGGTGAATGAGGAAGTTATTGTGCAGGCGACGGATCTCCAGCGCTCTAGCATGAAGCATCCTAAACATTTTAAGATTCATGATAATGATATTATGAACAAATTCTTTGTGGGGGATGAGACGCCAATACACAACTAGTCTAGGTTTGAACGAGAGGCTCTTCTTCAACCATAGGACCAGGTGTGTCTTGCTTTGATGAAATATGTCACATTGGAAGGTAGGTACAAGACCTATTACTTCTACCATTTTCCCTTGTTAAATCACTTTAGACATAAAGTTTTACTAAGCTTTCCCTTTTTCCTACTTATGGACCTTGAAAACTCGGTCAAAAAATGTGTTGAGTCTGCTGTTTTAAATCCCAATGAACCTACTCCCCTGCCACTCCACCAGGGTCTTATCCTAAGACTCTACCACTTTCATTTGACTTTATTCCCTCTGAAACCCATTTCAATTGTCAGAATTAAGGAAATTGAGCCCCCCACTGCAACCAACTTATCTCTAGCCGAATCTAAAGGCCTTGTCAAGAAGAGTCACCCAGTCCCTGCTGATTCTTAGAAATTCAAACCTGCTACCAAAAAGCTTAAGGGTATTGAGGGAGCTACCCAAACTAGTGCGACGATTAGCCTGTGTGACCTTAAGTCTACCCCTGCTAAGAATTCTAGTAAGCTTTCCCTGAAAAAGAAAGGAAAGGAGGAGAAGGAGCCTCCGAATAAAAGGAAAAATGTTATGAGCAAGGACTCATTGGGTGATACGGTGGTTGCGGAGATTGTGGTTATTGGTTGTGATGCCATCATTTGGTGCTTTGGCAGGTTGGAAAAGAATAGGAAAAAAGTGCAAGTTAGAGATTTGGACACTGAAGAGGAGTTGTTGGACAACAAATATAGTAGAGTTGAAGAGGTGTCAGAGGGTGAGGAAGGTGAGAAAGCTAGAGGTCCCTCATCCATTCCTGACAAGGGTAAAGCTCAAAAGGAGGTTTCAACCTCTCACTTGTTGAAACCGCTAGATATTGAGCAGAATGATCTCGACTACACTATAGGTAGCGGGGAGGGGCTTGGTGTACTGAAAGAAAGAATGGAAAAATTGGACAAATTTTTTATGGCTTGACCCACTTCACGGTCAAATTGGTTCATTGTGTCACTAGTACCTTGTTGGCTGCCATGAAGGACAAGATGGGGATGAAGAAGACTGAAGACCGCTAGGAGTGGATCAGTGATGATTTGGTTAAGCTTTTGTCAAAGAACTAGGAGAATGCCAGCTAGTCTGTTGTTGGTTTGCTATTGGTCCATGTGTTGTTAGTCCGCGTCTTTTTTTTGGTTTGGTGTTATGTTTTGATGCTTTTTTGATCTTGGACTCTATTGGCCCTTGTGGCTATTTGTGAAGGGTACAACACCCTGAAAATGCTGCTTACTTTATAAAAAAAAATTATGGGATCCATGTAAAGACTAGAAACTCTCCATTAGTAGTCACAAACTAGAATATATTCTTTCCCATTATTGGAATTTCTATTACACTATAGACTGCAATACTCATTAATAAGTAAAAATAAACTTGTATGCAAGTACGCATAATTGTAATCGGTCATCTAAAGTCAATCAACATTAGAATCAACAATATCAAAAGGGTACAAAAATATTAAACCAACAATTTCAATAATATAGAAGCTATAATTAACCATACAATGATAGAAAATCCCTCCACAACCATCTACACAGTTTCAAAACCCTTTCCTATCGAAAGAGATAAATCCTAGCAAAGACCACTGTAAAATCTACTATCTCTATTATCCATAACATTCTTGTACAAATCATGATATTTGATCACCTTTTTGAAGAACAACTTGATTTCATAAGCATAATATCAAAATAATGTAAATAACTCACATCATCATATATGCAATCCTTTAGGAAATCCACAATGTAATGCATGATTAAACCTTTCCATCTTTGACTTGGAACAATCAATGAAGGAAACCAACTCTTTGTAAACTTCTCTTTGAAGTGATGATAAATGATGTCTTCTTTCCAATGGTTGGAAGCTCCCATAAACCTGTAGAGTCTAGATTCCATAATTGTCAATTAAATCCACTTAGGCCAAGACGTACAACATATCTCAAATTTATTACCCATGAATAAAAATACCTATGTATCCACCCATATGAGTGAAAATAAAGTAATGTGATATCTAAAAATGTTGATAACATAAATGATGAAAATATGGTTCATAGCTGTCCTAATTATTTTCTTCTGTGAAGTTCTTGTAATTGAGCTTTATCTCATGAATACTATGTCCTTAAGTCTAGAATTTTTCTTTATGAAATGTTGACACCAAACGTTCATGATCTTATTAGCATTCATAACATGTGCATCATGTTCCTCCAAGGTTAGTTTAATTTAATTTGAATCCAAGTGCCCTCTTCATCCTTAAATCTATTAAGCAATCCTTTCTTTGAGTACAAATCATTTCCAATTTTTTTAATCTCATTACATAAGGAAGATTTCATGGCAAAGTTAAGTGGTAAATTAGAAATACTAGCAATTGAATCAATACCAATATAAAAAGATAGAAGAATTATTGTCTTATCTTGCATATCATGTTAGACACACAAATACTAAGGGGGGGGGGGTGAACCAGTATTTAATACTTTTTAATTTAAACTACCACATTCATAATACTATCAAAAACATAATCAATGGTAGTGCAACTAATGAACACATCCACACAAGAGATTACTAGATTTACGTGAAAACACAAAAGGGAAAAACCACAATGAGAATAACTACTTGGAACTACTATCCAAATCCAACCTCACAAAATAATATAGAACTTATAATAATTTCACAAGAACCAACCCACATGAATTATAACCCAAAAGGGAGACACCAATACCCTTGAATTCTGATTTGCAGTCACCAACCTACAAGAGACACTAATCCCCTTAGACTGAGCTTGAACACAACCACTGAGTATCAACTTATATTAAGAGGCTCTAACCTCACATTACAAAAGGAATATGAATTTTCTTTCAAACCACTTGATTTACATCAATAGGAAAACACATACTCTAGATTTGTATGAACATGATATTTTAATTTCCTAGCACACTTAACTTCTCTTCTTAGCTCGCACACACCACACACACACACTTCTAATTTTTTTTTTCATGAATGATAAAAAATATATATCCATTATATTATACTATAAAAATATTCATATTGGCATAGAACCCTTTAACAACATCCACAACTAACCATGTCGGCCAAAGATAGAACCTTAATCAAAATGATATGAAACATGTAGTCGACTTGACTCTAAATCAAATGTGTTATTGCAAGAGTAAGATGATATCATGCACTTCCTATCATGAGCTTAACTGGTCCTAATTTACCTTCACATGCTTCGTCCAATTAGTGTAAGCTTTCAACCATCTTTCACAATAATTCAAGGATTATAGTCCTCATTGTGTCATTTCTAGATGCTTC
This sequence comes from Sequoia sempervirens, assembly GCA_007258455.2. Lineage (NCBI taxonomy): Eukaryota > Viridiplantae > Streptophyta > Pinopsida > Cupressales > Cupressaceae > Sequoia > Sequoia sempervirens. The sequence goes on along the minus strand of VDFB02117679.1, from coordinate 52,206 downwards.
ATCTGGAACCCAAATATTATGAAACTTGAAATTAACATATATTCTAGGTAGTTGTACTTATCTTCCAATCCACAAGCAATAATTATGAACATTAGTAGAATGTGGTACCAAAAAAAGATGGCTTACAATTTCTGGAAGATTTTGTTTTTTGTTGAAATCACATATTTTAAGAAAATATAATGATTTAAGCCTTAAAAAGTTCCATTTAAATCATTCCAATTGAAGATGGTTTGGTCAAACTACCTTAGATCAAACCCCCTTGGATAGAACCTTGCTAGTTTTAAACCATACCTATAACAGAGTCTCCTTTACACCTATCAAAATGTTGATAAAAAACCACTTTTGATTTACCTTTTGGGGGATCAAATGAATTATTTTAAAATTTATTTTTTGTAAGTATGTAGTCCTTATTATAAGCTTCCCAAAAAGTATAATTTTAAATAAATTTAATTTTATTATTATATTTATTTTGTATTTCTTTTGAATGTAGGTTTTTCACTTAAAATCAAGCTCTTTGTTCTACACGTGGAAAAATAGAAGATTATCAATTTTTTTTTTTGAAAAATATGAGTGCACTAGATATTGAAGTCCTTGATCCAACAAAAATAAATTGAATTTTGATACATACAATTTTTTTATGTGTTATACAATTCGCCTATGTCTAAATTGTAATTGGTTTGACTTCAAAACTTGATTAAGGAAAAAATATTCAATAAAACACTATGAAACCAATTGGAAGCACTAGATATCATAGTTATAAATCTAAATTTGGAAAAAATAGAATTCTATCCTTCATGGAAAAAAAAAATGTGTTATACGGTGAGCGTCACTTCTTAAAAATGATGTTTACAAGAAAAAAAACTGGTTTTCAAAGGAGATGAAAAAAGAAGTGCAATCTGATTCCAATTTTTTTTAAAAAAATATATTTAGAATCTACAGACAAAATGTCACAAATCACTAGTTTTCATCATCTTCAAATTCCTCATGGTTTAGCCGCTATAGGTGCCCAAAAGTGAAGATTTAGTTAGAAAAAATAAGTTCAGTGTCTAGTTTGGCCAAAAATTGTAAACCAGTATTGTGGGTTCACCCTTTTTATTAGATTAGCAGGGGAAGGGCCCTGATCCCATGGTTACAACCAAAATTCAAAAGAAGGAAATAGGGTGGATAAAACAACACCACCAATCAACATCAAAAAATGTGTCCAGGGTGGCATGCAAGTCGAATAACAAAATAGTAACCATAGAACCACTATATTTAATAAAAAACAATAATAGTTCAATATAGTGCATATTTTGCTTCTAAGCAAAAGACCTAAAAATTTACTACAAACACTTCTAGAATTTCGTAAACATAGTAGAAGTCAAGGAATTGTTGATTCCTATATATATCCAAACTTTCTATGTTGCTTTTGACAATAATGATAACATTTTAATATTTGTAACTAATATTTTGTCTTGACATTTATAAAATTTTATCAATCTTCTCATCTTTGACATACCTTTGACATCAATGACAACACTATATCTAACAATCTTCCCCTTTGTCATTGATGGAAATCACAACACACATTGCTTCTATTATCACTAGCTCTCCATCTTCTAGCACTCCCCTATGTGGGATATCTCTCCCTTTCATTTCTCTCTAGTGAAAACTCTCCTTTTCGCTCCCTAGTGCAAAATTCCCCCCTTTGAAATCAATGGCAAAGGGACTCATAGACTCTTTCATTTTGAAGTATAATCTATTCACTATATCTTACTATAATCTGTGACAAGTCTTCTGTTTCATTTGTGGTAGGGAGTCATAACTCAACATAGACTCCTTTGCATCAATTCCTTTAGTTGCATCACTTTAGATATTTATGAATGACATGTTGACTAGCTTCCCTTAACTTGTAATTCCTCTTTTCAATTAAGAGGATGGAGATATTGTTGGTGTAGGTTTTTATTTTCCTAGTGGGTTAATTTATTTTAACTTAGTCCTAGGTTTTTCCTACACTTTTATTAAGCTTTCTTAGGCTAATAAAGTGAGTTTATCATTTAATAACTAGGAGATAAGTGATGTGGTGTCCCTTTCCTTAAAGGGTGGAAGACTTTCCACTTTTGGTGGTCATCTCCACTTTTGGTGGTTAATTCCTATTGGTTGGATTTCCCACCTCTATCATCTCCTTAGTTCTATATAAACTCACTACCTAGCTTGTATTTTCATATATTCTTGCATACTCTTTGTAGTGTATAAAAATGTCATCTTTTACATTTTCACACTTAATTTGAGAATGATTAACATTAAAATAAACCTAATGTTGCCTTGATCTAGTGTTGTAATGTTTTTTACACATTCACATTAGGTTTAGGGCCCTTTTAAGCTAAATTGACCTAATTTTTCCTTAATTTAGTGTTGTAAAGTGTATTTATTCACACCTTCACATATGTTTTGGGCCCTCTTACATTTATGACCTTCATATCATCATTAATAGGTCCCTAAGACCCTTTCTTATGCATCTTGAGGCTTATTTCAGTCGAGATCCCAACATAATCAACAAATACACTTAATATCTTAACTCCTCGACATTTCCTCTATCCAGAAAGGCTTGGTGGGACTCATATGCCACCTTGGGTGTATGAATCCCACCCATATGGGACCTATATGCCACAAGTGGCGTATGAGTCCCATTTGGCCCCTTTTAAAGGTTTTGAGCAAGAAATCAAGGTTTTGGATTCAAATTTCATGAATGTCGGCATTTGGGATCTAATAAACAGTAAGTTAAGTGGATTGCCTATATAAAAAAGGTTTCAAATCATTATTTCACCTAAGTAGTCATCATATCAACCTAAGCAATCAAGAATCAAGCATCTTAAGACTTCACAAGAGCATCAAGAGAGTTTACAAGAGCATTTCTAAGGCATTCAAGGGTAGATTTTTGCATCATTTGTTGGAGCAATTCAAGATCCATTATCATGTAAAAGTCACTAAGCATCAAGCATGTTGTTGAGCTAGTGTTGTGATGTAGCATTCAAGATCCAAGTTAAGCATTGTTGCACATCTAATAAAAGATCAAGATCTACATTCTACATGGCCACTTCATGTTAGATTGTTGATTTACGTCTCAAGACATCAATCAGGGTATCATTGTTCATGTTTCATATTTCATTGTTTCATCATAAGGTTTGATTACCTAAATAGGGTTTGACCAAGGAAAACCCCTATTTCATAACAATTAACAAGTTTTTTTTTCTCTCTCTCTCTACATGTGTGATTGCAAATCTAGGTGTCTTGGAGCTCAAAGATCCTTTGAAGACAAGGTTACACGATTGGAGAAGAGTTGTCAAGTTGCCATCTACATTGCAAGATCACAAAAAGTCACCTACAGGTTGTAAATTAGGGTTTGTGACTTAAAAATTCGGCAAGGAGGAAGCTACATGAGATCACCAGAGAATACTATAATTTCAACCAAACCCTAATACTAGGACTAAATCACCACTTATTGTGAATGAGTCCTAGTATTTCCATTTTTTTAGGTTTTAGGAGATTCAGATCAGTCCTTGATAGATTCCAATTTTGGCACAAAACCCTAGTTTGGGACTAAATCTCCTAGTTTGGCATATGAGTCTCAGTGGGCATTAAAGATCATGATTTTAGGGTTTGGAACTTTTTTTGACCTCATCCTTCTTCTAGGTGCACCTCTGCTCATTCTCAGTTTGTTATTCTGCATTTTAGTTTCATTTCCCAGGTTATTTAGTCAAGTTTGCATGATACTTTCATCATTTACATTTCTTGTCTTTCCAAGCCCTAGCTTGGTGGTGAACCCCCTTTATACCTTTAATCACACCCTAGGAAAAACTTTAGTAGATCTCTTTCCCCTATTCCATCCTTGGATTGAGATCTCTAGGGTTTCCTTTAGTGAAACTAAGTGAAATAGGAGGTCCCTTTTCCCTAGTTCCATCTCCTAAAAGGTGGAACCCTATTTCCTAGGTTTCACTCTTGCATATTCTAGAATTGTTGCATACTTTGACATACATGCACCTTGATGCATGTGGTAATTATTCTACAAATTTTCTTTAAGCTTCTAATACAATCTTGTCATCTTGACATTTGCACATCTCTTGGAATCTCGGGTCTGTAATTGTGTTATTTCATTTACAATTTTATAGCTTATCTCTCTCATGGAAGATCTTGGTTATTCAATATATTTCACATTTGTAACATATATCACTCCCAACTTCTAGATCTAAGATACTCAAATGTCTCCTTTAGTAATGGTTTAGTAAAGATATCCATAATCTGCTCTTTCATATCAATATACCCCAATTTGACTTCCTCATCCGCAACCTTTTCTCTCAAAAAATGATACTTGATTGATATATGCTTTGTTCTAGAATATATTACTAGATTCTTGGAAATGTTGATTACACTTGTATTATCATAGATAATTGAAATGGGCTCATCATATTCAATTTTCATATCTTTCAAAAGGTGTGCCTCATCTAAAGTACCTGAATGCAACATGATACTACTGCAATGTATTATGCTTTTGCAATAGATAAGGACACAAAATATTACTTTTTTCTTAACCATGGCACAAGACTATCTCTAAGAAATAATGCAACACCACTAGTGCTTTTCCTATCATCAACACTTCCAACCCAATTTGCATTAGTATGCTATCAAATTAAAAAAAATATTTTAGGATACCACATACCATATTCCATGGTAGAAAATTCAAATATCTGAAAATCCTTTTTATTGCCTTGACATATGTCTCCTTAGGCGTGGCTTGAAATCTTGCAGCCATACAAACAACTTGCATAATGTTTGGTCTAGATGCAATCGCATACAACTGGCTTCCAATCATTGATCTGTACAAAGTTTTATTTGTTGAAGAAGACTCATCATCCTTATTGAGCTTACAACCAGTAACCATAGGCATACTAATCGGTTTACAATCTTCCATATTGAGCTTCTTCAACATCTCCTTGGCTTACTTGGTTTGTGATATGAATATACCTTTGTCTTATTAAGAGATTTGTAAACTAAGGAAAAATGACAACTCACCAAGTACATACATTTCAAATTCTTTTTGCATTTCATCAACAAATTCCTTACATATTTTTTCTTTACTATCACCAAAAATAATATCATCAACATAAACAACAACAATCATTTGATTATCACCTTCAATTTTGATACAAAGATTACTATCAATGATACCTTTCTTGAATCCTTGCTGCCAAAGATAATTATCCAGTATTGAATACCAAGCCCTGGGGGCCTTTTTGAGTCCATATAATGCTTTCTTCAATTTTCCTACAACATCTAGATTTTTAGACAACTGAAATCCTTTTGGTCAAGCTCAATGTATACTTCTTCCAAATCACTATTCAGAAATGCTGACTTGACATCCATCTGATATACTTTAAATTATTTGAATGTGGATAATGCAAAAAAAATCCTAATTGCTTCTAGTATGACTATCGAAGCAAAGGTTTCTTCAGAGTCAATGTCTTCCACTTGATCATAACCCTTGCAGACTAATCTTGTCTTATTTTTTTTCACTTTTCCATCTTCATTCAATTTATTTCTGAGTACCCATTTTGTACCAATGAAATTTTTGTCTTTAGGCCTTGGAACAATTTCCTGAGTCTCATTATTTTCAATCTAGTTCAGTTCTTCTTTCATTGCTTCTATCCAATTCTCATCTTTGTTGGCTTTCACAAAATATTTTGCCTCAAATTTAGATAGTAGAGAAAAATGGACCTGTTTGTTCATCCTTGTTAATATTCTTCTAGTTAGGACTTTGTTGTCTTTATCTCTAAGAATTTGATTCTTAAAATGATCTCTCTAAACATAACTTTCCATAGTTTTTGTATTTGATCTCTCAAGCCCACTCTTTGTATCCTCTTCATTGCTGTGGTATGATCCATCTGAATCATTGTCATCATTCGATGCTAACTTGTGGTGTAGTATCTCATAAATTTTTACATTAAAGCACTTGCTACAATTTTCTTCAATCTCTTATTGTAGCATATATGTGCCTTACATCTTATTGAATAACCAAGAAATATGCCTTCATTAGATCTTGAGTCAAACTTGTCTTCATCTCTTCGAATGTAGCATTTGCTTCCAAATATTTTAAAATATTTGACTAATGTTAGTCTGCCTTTCCATAGTTCATAAGCTATCTTAGTGTTATTACTCTTATATATCCTCTATTAAGAATGTAGACTATAGTAGGAACAACTTCCCTCTAGAATATATCTGACAACTTAACTTGATTCAACATTGTCCTTGCCATCTCCTAATTTTTTTAATTCTTTCTTGCAACCACTCCATTTTGCTGAAGAGTCCTTACAATAGAGTATTGTCTCCTAATTCCATGTTTCTCATATAATTATTCAAACTCATTAGAAGTAAATTCACTGCCTCTATCAGACCTTAGACACTTGATGGTACAACCAATCTTATTTTCTACCATAGCTTTAAATATCTTAAACTTCTCAAAGGCATTAGATTTCTCTTTCATGAAAGTAACCCATGACATCCTAGAAAAATCATCAATGAGCATCATAAAGTATGTATCACCTTGTAGGATCTTTATCCTCATAGGTCCACAAAGGTTTGTGTGGACTAATTCCAATGGATTTGTATTTGAATACTCATTTATCAAAAAATATTGCTCTTGTCAATTTACATTCTTGACACTCCTTGCATAGAATGCATGGAGGCTTTGGAGTTTTAGGCATATCTCTTACTACTTGTTTAGAACTAATCTTCACAAGATGATCAAAATTTATGTGACCCATCCTTTTGTGCCATAACCAACTTTCATCCTTCTATCCTAAGAGGCATTTCTTTCTTTTGATCTCACTGAGGTTGTACACATTACTTTCTATCCTGCTTCCTTCTACAACAAGCTTTTCAAAGCTTGTCTCTCTAATTTCACATCCTGGTGCATTGAATGAGAGAATGTAGCCTTTTTCACATATTTAATTCACACTTAGTAAGTTACGCTTTAGACCTTCAACATACAAGACATCATATATATTAGTTTTCCCATTATCAAGACTCAATGTGCTCTTTCTGAATATCTTAGCAATATAATTGTCACCAAGCCTTACTAATATGCCATTCCATTTTTTTAAACTTATAAACTTACTTTTATCTCTATTCATATGGCTAGAACATCCACTATCAATATATTTCTATATGAAAGACACACATATGCAATATGCAAGTATGTAGTATTTGTTGATGATTGATGTAATTCATAAGTAGCTACTTGACAATGCTTTTTAGGGAGATTCTAAATAATATCTCTTCACGTGTATTGATGTGCTAAGGCTTATATTTAAATACACAACCCTCGATGCCCAATTTAAATATTTTGGCATGTAAATTGATGGATCACTATCAAGTTTGGTGAAAGGATTGACTCAAAATAAGCTTAACATGTGCTTGAATTTTAGAGATGTGATTATAGTCTCAATTTTGTCTAGGGGAGATGATCACTCTTGTGACTTAATATAACATACGAAAATGTACACAATGAAAGTTGGCCCAAACAATTAAAAATCCGACGGGGCAACTAATATAAATTGCCAACAATACTAATTGTTAACAACTACAATATATCAATAATTTAACCTCTTCCTTAATGAAGAACTAAGCTCAAGTTCATATCAACTAATCCACAAAATAAATAAAATCAAATACCAAATTTAAATGTATTTCAAAACAATGCCAAAATAAATATAAATCCAATAGGGGAGAGAACCTAGTAGTTGTGCACCCTAACTTTGCGCTTCTAATTATCCTACATGGAAATTTCAAATCACTCCCAATTTTTTACAGCAGCTTACTTGGCAAGTCCCCTGCTTATAACTAAGGCTTCAGGGCCACATCATCAAATATGATGCCACATCAGCATGTTTTTTGTCAAGGTGTCCATAAAGGCCCCAAAAAAAGTGAGACCAATACTTATGCATTCATAGCATGTTTTATTGAGCGCTGATGTGGAATCACATGATTGGTTGCTTTTTAGATCAAAGGAATACATTTTGTTTAATTATGGGTAGTCATCATCAACACTAACAACTTTAAAGTCACAACTATTGATCCAATATTGATAAAAATATTGGACATTTTATAAACAACTATTATCACAACTATTGAAACATCTCTCCCCTATATTAAAGAAAAGGGCAAAGTATTTATAGAAAACTGCATGAATGAAACTAAAATTCATTTTATCACTTAGTTGAGGATTTAAGAATGTGATCCCCAATAAGAGCAACCCTTTTTCTCCTGAAAATTGGCTCTTCCATAATAGTCATCAAATTTTCCCATGCCATGCCATGCCAGACCAATGGCATAAATTCAGAAGAAGATTTGTACTCATTTTAAGATCTACCATTGTAGAATCTTCATTCTTGGCAATTGCATATGAATACTTTTCACTGTTGTGGTCCATGTTTAAGTATAATAGCAAGTCTATCAGATACACCACATTAGAAACCAGTCCAGCCGAGGCTAACAAGTTGGAGATATATTCATGAGACAGCAAATCAGAGACACTCTCCAGTATCTCCAAAAGATATAAAAAGGAATTCTCTGTCGATCCAAGGTGTTATGGCAGAGGCCATACATAATTAACCAGTGTTTTTATTACTGTTTCAAAAGACTCTCCCATCACCTCAATTATTTCTACTGCAAAAATGGGCCTACTTGTGTAGAAATTCACAAGGTTTACAAATCCTGTCTGAAATTCTGGGTCCCAACAATTTTCACAAACTCTTTCTATGTTTGAAAATAGTGGCCTGGAAAGCTCGTAAATGTCTGTGTCTTCTGATAGTTCTAATGGTCTTTCTGGTTGAATATGGGCTAGAATTGAGACAGCCATGATTACCCAGTCATCTGAAAGATAGTTTTGAGAGAGGAGCTTCGAAATACAGAACATACCCAACTAGGAGATCAAATGGGATTTGGTGGGTTTTGTGATTTGGGTTTTGAATTCGGAGAGAAGAGTTATTGGGGGCTTGCCTGGCAAGCTCAGGAATGAATTTACAGCGGCTTCAACATGTTGTGGAATGGAGATATCAGCAAAATCTTGCTCCATGTAATAAATTCCGACTCTGCTTTTCCTTAGTTGCTTGTTACTATCATTAATCTTTGTATCCATTTTTATTTTACCAGTGCACTTGAGTGAGCTCATGTTATAATTTGGAAGAGACACCAGAAAAGACGTCACTCTTCCTAAACTCATTTCTATCCGTTCTCCATTTCTAACCGTTCATAATGTAGTCGAGAAGGTTTGTGACTGGTTTAGATAAAGGATGGTTTCAACTTAAATGGACCCATTACTAGTTAACCTATTTATTGTAAAGAAAAATCAGATTTCCTTACTGATAATTTAGTTATTTAAAAAGAAAAATTATAATTAAATTAGATTAATTAAATATAGTTGGAAATGATAAATAACGTAATCTTATTATAAAAAAATGTAAATGTCATAATTAAGGTACATAGTTCTATAATTGAAAAGTGAGAGTTGTGTAGAAAATTGTATTAGTAGTCTAATGTATGTTAAGAAAATAATGTCTCTTTGTCCATGGAATGTATTAAAATCTATGTTGTATTCGTGCTTTAACAAAAGATAAGTTCATTGGTCTGGAATGAAGTCATAGCCATTGAGTAATCCTCAAAGCTTGGACTTATCCCTACACACAATATGTTATACTTTTCTATTCTCTTGATACATAAATTTATGCTCTACTCTTCCCAAATATTTGGGGACTAGTAGCATTTAAAAATATCTTAAAGTGATGTTGTTTTGTCACAAGGCAACAACTTCTCTTAGATTAGTCCCTAAAATAGTGTACAAGTATCAAAACCAATAAGCAAGGGCTCTAGAATGTACATCAATTACCTACTTTTTAGTGCAATGAATCAAAATCAATCACTATTAGTTGCTTCAAATGCCCTAGGATGAATGATTTACTCAATTGGCATTGATGATTCCTTGATTAAGAGATGATTACTATGAATGGATCAAATATCTATCAATACTATTGCATAGTGTCAAAATATGTTGAACTTGTGTTTAGTCGGCTCAAGGTGGGAAGCTGAATGGAGCCATTTGGCCAAATTTGAATTTTGTATTTTAAAAATGAAGGGATCACCCCCATGATTGCAAGGTCACTCTGTAGTTTGAAAAGTGTCTTGGAATGGGAAAATGACCAAATGTAATTGGAAAAAATAAATGGAGGTAAGTGCGTACGGAAATGCGATAAGTGGATGGATAAGGTGTATTTACTGAAGTGTCTATATATGAGAATAAGGTAGAGATATGTGTATGGATGGGTAAAAGGGTAGGGGAATGAGCCCAAATTTTCATAAGATCAAGCCATTTGTCACTATATACATGTGTCATGGCATTTCCTCAAAATAGACATAAAACTAAATAGGAAATGACATGGGTACGCAAATTTAACCATTAATATTTTGCCCCTATTTTGAAGTGCATGTGAACACTAAAATGATCATGCATATAAAATTATAGTGCACTCACAAACATGATTTTTGGATAAATATTAAAACATCAAATGATATGAAGAAGGATCCATATAAATTGATGGACCTTTCAAGGTGTGATCATGTACTATATCCTTCAATATGTAATTTCCAAAAATATTGTAAAATAGAGAAAAAGTATACAATGAGTAGCTTTTGTTGTACAAATGAAAATCTAATTCAAAATAGGAACTTGCAAACTATCTGAGAAATAGGACATTAGGAAATGAGTAAATTAGAAGATTGTGCCTATTTGGAAAATGAAATGGTATTTTTGGGATGGAAGCCATGGGATGAAATGATGCATGAAGCAAAAGACATATGGTATAATAATGCTCTATTTGATAATGGCAATGATTTATTGCAACACCTATTAGTATCTAAAGATTTGATCATAAAAATATTAGTGACAATACATGCCCCTTCAATTGGTTGTATCCATAAGATGCAAGGAATTAGAGAGGGAAAACATACATTAAAATAAAACTAATCTAGCATAAGTGTAGAATCATGTAAAGTACTAGTGAAAAGGAATACATCATATAATGAGCAAGTAGACATATGAAATTATAAGGCATGATGAGAAAAAAAGGACTAGAGATAGAATCAAGGAATAGTAATGTTGCCCCTAGCATGAGAAATATTGAAAAAATGGTGATGTCGTCCTCAATGCCAAAATATACATGTGTAAGTACTATAAAGGTCAATCAAGCATAAAAATAAATAAAGAATAAATAGAAGAAAATAGGCAACCTAAGTGGGAAATGAAAACAAGAGTAAAGTTTAGGAAACTAATCAAGGAAAAAGGGAATCTAAAAGTTCCCCCAAGGGGGGAGCAACAATCATGTAAAACAAATAGGGTAGGTAGATTGGGTATAAAAGGCATATCAATCAAGGCATAAATAAAAAATAAGAAATTAAACATGAAAATAAAAAAGGTGTGACAAGGAAGATGGGAATATAAGCTATAATTGTATATAGATATAAACTATATGGATTCTCATAACTCATTTAATAAACTTCTTCTTAAGTGCTAACTTTGGAACCTCTAGTTGTGGCTCATCCATGATATCATCATCATTCCAAAATTTATCACCTAATTTATCTTTTTCTTGTTTATCTTTTTTCTCTTTTTTGTTTCCTTTTCAATTACGTTTGTTTAGAATTTACAACATTTCTTTGAATGCTAAGTGAAAACATGTGTTCAATGAATGTAACATTACGAATTTTCTTTCTTATACATTCTTACTTTTTAATTTATGGTTTTGGTGGAATGATAGACATTTGATGCACAACTTCTTGCTTTGAATTTCATATATAATTTTTTCCATGAAACTCAAGCACTAGTCTTACTTTTATTTCTTTTGTACTCTTATGTTGTTCTTATTTGGTGTTTCCATCTTTGGTGCATGAGTAATTTGTCACACATAAGAAACATTGGAAGTCATGTATATATCAAAAACTTTGTAAACATTAACCTTTGGTTATGCAATTTGAGGCTCTTTTTGTTTTCAATAATATTTATCTAACATCTTTTGAATCCTATGTAACTCATCAAAATGTATCTTGTATAAACCATGTATATCATCCTTTCTCTTTGTAGTGTCGTAAATTTCCATCCTTGACAATTTCACCTTGTGTTTGGTCCCCCTTAAATTATTGGACCTAATTGAGTATTTAATTTCCTAAATTATGCATCCTATGACCCATTTTTGACATTTTTTTAGGAATCGCAAGTGAGAATCAATTGCATTTAACCAATACATTGCCCATGACACTAATTGTCCTAGAAAATAGGTACAAGATACTCATGCCCTAGGCGTGAGTGTCCTATTTTCCCTTCAAATTGAAATATATTGTTGTTAGTAATTTAATATTTGAATTTCAAGTGTCTAAATTCGACAATGAAGATTTAATTTTTAGGAAATTGAATAAATGCTTATAAATACCTAGTTATTGAATCATTTCAAATCTAACAAGAACTATCTAGGAAATCATTGCAAAAATTATTATCAAGAGGACTTTTGAGCAAGTCAAGAGCAACATTTCAGAGCTTTATTGCAACAATTCAAGATCCTAACATCGTGTCCAATTCTATGTGATTTCACATGTTTTCATGTTATCATTGTTTTGTGAAGGGTAAAAATTTTGTAGGTTTCCAAAGAATTCAAGCAATCAAGATCAAGACCTTGAGGTGATGTGCATGACTTCAATCCTTCAAGAAAACCATTAAAGGGTGGTGAGTTACAACACTTTGTGATTTCATAATTCCTTCCTATTTATTATTCATTTTCTCATTGAAATTCACCATTGTGGAAGTAGAAACACTTACACAAGGTTTGAGTAAGGCAAGCCCCTAAAATGGCTCAACATTTCTTCTTTTTGTGAATGTGAAAATCTCTGGTTTGAAGAACATTGAAAGGAGTTTGAAGATAAATTATTCCTTGTTGCATTTGAAGACCTACATCTTGTCAACCCTCAAAAACTTAGTTATAGGAATATCTGGCAATGTTTTGATAGATTTGTAGGTAGAAATTCAAAGCTCAGATCCGACATCAAAGGAACGCAAAAACATATCTAGAAAATCATACAAGGATATTCACACCCTTAGCATCTATGTCATCCATTTTCTGCCCTAAATTTGAATAATAGGTGCACAGTGTCCTACTCTACTCATTTCTATTGTCCGAATTTGTTTGTGAACTTCTTTGTATTATATATTTTCATTAAATAGAAAATTTCACTATTAACCTAGTTAGATCATTGCATTTCATCATTAGGAAATTCTCAGATTTGGTTAAGAGTTGATTGACTCGCCTATCTAGTTGTTACCTTGTACAAATCCATCAAACCCTTATTCCATCCTTGCATCTCCAATCCATCACATCACCCCCTCTTTTCTTATCAATGAACATTTGGAAAAGGTGTCAAACCCTAAGGTGAAAACTAAAAGGTTTCCATTTCCCATCATTTCAATTTGGTGAACCTAATCTTTTAACATATATACCTTTTGAAATTTTCCATAATTCACCCTAGTGTCGAAATGAACAAGAAAAATAAGAGGGGCTGAATCAATTGTAACAAATTAAACCTTCAAAACCCTCAACAGTAAACAAATCCACAAGCATTCATTAAACCCTTATTCTGTTAAGTTGATTAAGCATGGAATATTGACAACAAAAATTGAAGTCATAACACCATACACATGAGAACACCATATTTATGTGGAAAAACCAATGAGGGAAAAACCACAGTGAGGACTAGCTCACAATATAAGTAATAGTAAAACTGGTACAAAGGGGCTCACTACCAAAATATGACACACTATCCAAAAAGGCTCATAGTCAGAGCTCATTGCCATAGAAAGAAAACAAGAAGATAGAAGAAGAGTGTTATTCAAATAAAACACTTCTCAATGCAACAAGGAGTCCACCACAATTGCTCACACACTTTTTTATTCTCATATGAAAGATATCAGATGCCTTTAGCTCACTGCCTTTAGGAACCCTAACATGAAGTTTGCACTGCTTTGCTCAATTTTGCATCACTCACATCATTTGAAAAACTCTCACATCTATCTTACTTCTTACTCTTTCCACACTCTCTTGCATCAACACCATACATATTTGTATTAAGCTCTACCTCAAAACTTTCTTTAATGTCGGTTATTAGTCGTTATACATTCAAATTCAAAATAGGTTAGCACCTAACCATTCCCACAGTGGATAGGAATGAAAGGCGACCTACACAGATCCTTAATTAGGACCTAAATAGATCCCAACACACTTCAAAACACTTCCACAAGATTTTCATGTAGTGTTAAACACAAGGTTGGCCAACACTTGTAGAAAACACCATAAACATTAAGTACATGCTTACTTAGATCAAGCCAAAAGTTTAGACAACATAATTCACTTGAAATCAATCTAGAACAATCCACAAACTACATAAGATTCATCAAAAACTTCATCCAAGCTCACATCAACAAATACTTCAACCTAGAACAACCGATAACCCTTAATTATTTGCTGATAAATGAAACTCACACTGTACTGCACCAAATCAAGTAAAACCTTGAATATAGAAAGATAAAAGCATTATAATAAAATTCCCAAATCTAGAAAACCTAAATCCAAACGATGGATAAATGTGGAAAAAATACATTTCTCACAGACCACACAAAACACCATTGAATAGTAGGTTCACACACTAGTGAAAACATCTCACACTGTACAATGATCCAAAAACCCAAATTCTAAATATAGTAAACACTCTTGAATAACTTGTAAGAACTGCATAGGCATAGCATCAACACTGAAAGAATGTGGAGCACAATATTGAAGCACATTATGAACATTTGCACAACATAGTTTACTTCGTTTATTGAATTTCCTCAAAAGCACTTGGAAACCAAGTCCCAGAAGCATCGTCTCAACTCATTACTTCATTCCAAATCATTGTAGACTCTATAATAAAAGAATAGAGATCCATGTACTCACAAGACTTCCTCAAGGTCCTAACTACACATGCTCAACCTGTTTTCCTCTTTTCACATTTTTCTCAATATCCTCAACATCTTCATCCCATAGTTGACATCAATGACAACACTAGTCAGTAGACTTCATGTTGACATCAATGACAACACCATCATACTTGCAATAATACCCCCCTTTGTCATTGATGGCAACAAAAGATGTGAAAATCCACCAAATACTACACAATAGCTTTGAACACAACATTCTTGAAACCTCTCTCATGATTCTCTTTTCCCTGAGTAGATTTAAGTTCTTTTACACATGATTCTCTCTCCCCCTTTGACATCAATGGAAAAAGGACAAAATGTTTTGCATTGTTCTCTCTCTTTGACATTGAACCACAATTTCTTGCACTAAATACTCCCTCTTAGGACTACACTCAACTCAATTAGCAACATAATGACAACACATGACACTACCTACTCCCCCTGAGAGGTAGCCACCAACATCAGTCCAAAAAAGAGATAGATCCATAGATCCGCTGGACTGATGCATCTCCATATGCATCTAGTTCAAGAAAGGAGGGGCAACAACCCCCAACTTCTCTCGAAGATACTCAAATTATCCTTAAGAAGAGCCTTAGTAAATATATCAACAATTTGATCCTTTGTAAGAACATACTCAAGCTTCACTTCATTCTCCATAACCTTCTCTCTCTGAAAGTGATACCTGATAGATATATGCTTTGTCCTTGAATGCATCACTGGATTCTTTGAAATGTTTATTGCACTTGTATTATTACAAAATATAGATATAGTTTTGTCAAATACAACTTTGATATCCTTCATTGTTTGCCTCATCCATAATACCTATGTACAACATGATGTTGCTACAATATTGGGGGACCTCGTTATTGTTGCATGGAGGATGGTCAAAAATCATCCAACACCTCTTCCAAAAATTGTCCTTAATCCCTTGGTGGTTGCACTAATGGATCAAAAACCTCTTGCTATTAAGGTTAAGAGTTTGATTTGTATGTGGGTTGGTGAATAGTGAGCACAAGTCATATTTTGTAATTTTGTAATTTTTTACTTGTTTGTATGATAGTTTATCTACATAAAAATATCTACACTCCTACCTCTTATTTTCCCAACTACTTAATTGCTTGCTAATTGCATCTACATGTGCTAACATGGCTTGAAGGGAATTTTCAAGTGTGGTTCTTTCCAAGGTTGAACTTACAGGATCGTTCAACCTAGCAATTAACTCAATTTTTTTTTATGTTTTCAATTTCTCGGGCATTAAATTTTGTTGAGTTTCAGGAAGATGTTGAGGAATTTTTGGAGGAGTTTGTTGATGTGGTTGTTCATTAGGATTTTGTTCATGTGCTTTTTCATGAGGAGGAGAAGGATTTTGAGGTTGATTTTCAACTCTTGTAAATTAAATAAATGAACATAAAAAAAGTCTAAATTTACCTATTTGACAACAACTTCACCAAAAAAAAAAAAACAATGCTTACTCTTTCGACCTCCCTGTTGACGTGGCGACATCCTAGTGAAGAAATTACAAAGATTCAATGAAGAAATTGTAGGATTTTATCTCTCTAGAATGCAAGCGTGCTATCACAGGGTTTTTTTGCCGTGGGCTAAGAAAATATGATAGTGAAATGAAATGAATTCGATTTTCTTTTTTTTTGTTATAATAGACTATAATGTGCTTGCGTTATAATGTGAGCACATTATAGGCTTGGTCACACCAAGCCATAACACGCTCACATTATAGCCTTTCAATTTTTTTTAAAAAATTTGTCACTTTTTGGCCCCCCAACTTTTTGCACCCACCCATTGTGTTTATTGAACAATAATTCCAATACAAAACATTTGGGAAGCCTAATTGCTATTTGTGTGTTATTATTTTCTTGCCTTAGCATTTTGTATGGTATATTATATTGAGTAAAAGCAATTTCAATAACAATGTTCCTTAATCACAACCTTATGAAACCCAACTATGCAAAAGATGCTTCACAACTAAACAAAGGTACATACTTCAAATGGAGATATAATGTTAATGTAAAATGATATATTATGTTCTTTTGCAAATATATCTGATCTAATTACCAAGGATCCAAAGGTTCCTATTTTATTTTGGGAGATAAATAATATAGATGTAGTGTTGGAGAAATCATCCTAAAATTAGCACAAATCAATTATGAGGAGGATATTTAAAAGGATGCAGTATCATCGTTCACTGCTATTTTGAGCATTTCCCATGTAACACTCACACTCAAAGGAGGAAACATCCTTCACGTAAATTTTTGAGATATAATAGGCACACAATAATGTAACATTTATTTTATTTAAATTAAACTGGAAATTGTTTACATTTGCCATAGTAAGCATCTCATATATAAATAAATCATAACTTCTAAATGCAAAATAAATTTTGGAAATTTAACTAACTAGTACACTTGCAATTTAAGCTATGACAACTAGAATCACCTGTATTTAGTGCAGAAGCTTCACGTCTCTTAAAGCATCCTTCTCAATCCACTTGCCCTTGTTTTATTCAATTTTGTTTCCTCAAAATGTATCAACCACTTGGAAGGAAGACAAGTGTTAGTGATAAATTAAATTGGAAAATTAAAGACAAAGAATTCATTTTATTCCAAATTTCACCAATATAGGATTATATGTTGTGGTGAGTGCAAAATGTCAGCTTGTACAGACAATAAAAAAAATACTAAAATGTACAATGGGAATTCACTAACACTAGTAATATATATCAACAATTATATCTGCCATTTTTCCATTCTAGAGGAATTGTGAAGCACTGAACTTTCATTCAAATATATAAAAAACTCATCTTTCTTGACATATGAAAGAGGCCATAACTTGCAATAATCAATAAAGGCATAGAAGACAAACAAGAAGGATACCGCGTACCACTCTCAAAATTTTGTTTAAATATCTTGTGTCTCTCAATGAACACCTAAATGACGTATTGGTATCGTAACCATTGTTCAATGATATGGTAAACTAAACCATTACTTGTACAGATGACTGGAAAAATATAGATTATTGCAAGACACATTGGTTGCTAATCACGGTTTGCATCAATTATGCAAGAATAAAGGTTAACAAGTCAATAAAAACCTTGTTGATCACCTTGATTGACCAAAAAATAACACCTAATTTCTTGAAAAAGTGCACCTATGTACATACAAAAATGCATTAAAACATGAAAAGAAGGAAAAATGAGATGTCAGTGTAGAAAAGATAATTAGTTGGATGGAGACATGAGAGTCCTATGTGAAAAGGTAGATAAATTTTCTAAACAACTTATTAAAAACAAAACATCTGCATTCTCTAATCAAAAAGACACTCTCAAAGATAAGGACAGTATTTAGGTTGCAAGTTTCATACCACATAGTGTTTTCCAACATGCAATTATTAATAGACAACATGCTTCTAATGAAAACCTTAAAGTTTGAAGACAATAAGAATGTACCGAACTTCATTCACCTTCATAATTTATAGCAACTCTTACACAAAAAATTGCATTTCAATTTCCTCATATGATTTAAAATAAATGTAGAATATAAATTGCAGGTTGGAAAACACAATGTGGTTTTCCATTTATTTCATTCTATACATTCAAAGTTACGTGGTGGAGAGTGCAAAGAGGAATGTCTTGAAAATATTTTATTAATTAGATCGTAGGAATGTAATGAAAGGCACCATTTTATAAACACCTAGTATTTTCCAACAACCATTAAAACTCTGTATGATTGTAGGTTGGAAAACATAGTGGGAGGTGAGTGCATGATTTATGAAACCTCCAACCCAAACAATGTTGTAAAACCCTCTATAGACACAACTAATCTCCTAAAAAAACACACCTATGTGGGTGATCCCACAATAGTGGTTTACAATTTCTGGCCCAACTGGACATTGAAATTATTATTTTTAACTAAATCTTCACATTTGGGCACCTATAGCGACTAAACAATGAAGAATTTGAAGATGATGCAAACTAGAGTCTTGTCACATTTTGTCTGTAGATTCTAAAAATATTTTTTCAAAATTTTTGGAATCAGATTGCACTTCTTTTTCCATCTCCCACGAAAACTATTTTTTTTCAAAAAACAACATTTTTAAAAAGTGATGCACACAGTATAACGCATAACTTTTTTTCCATTAAGGATAAAATTCTAATTATTTTGAATTTAGAATCGTAACTTTGATATCTAGTGTTTCCACTTGGTTAGACAATTTTTTATTGAATACTTTTTCTTTAATCAAGTTTCAAAGTCAAACCAATTACAATTCAGACATAGCGCGACCTTATAACGCATAACTTTTTTTGTATATATTGATTTTTTTTTTGGATCAAGGACTTCAATATCTGGTGAACTCATATTTTTCAATTTTTTTTTTGATAATCTGCTATTTTTCCACATGTGCAGAACAAAGACCTTCATTTTCGATGAAAAACCTATGTTTAATAAAACTAAAAAAATACATAATAAAACCAAAACATATTAAAATTATATTCATTGGATAGCCGTTCTAAGGACTACTTGATTCCATTGGGTTTGTGGAGATTCATCCATTTTCATCCTCAACCCGAGCTCCAAGTGCCAAAATTTGGGGTTTTTTGTCTTAGGGGATGAGGAATAAGGGGGGTTCGAGTGAACCCCTAGGGGTTCGCTCGAACCAGGGTTCATTCGAACCCTATTTCATTTGAACCCCCCTTTTATAAGAGGTTTTGTTGGTGGGAAAACATTAAAAGGGTTCGCCCGAACCTAGGTTCTAGCAAATCCCTGGGCGGGTGCATGAAGTTGGTTGCACTTTTGTGGCCAAATGGGAAAAAAATGGGGAAACACATAACGCGAGCGCGTTATGTACTTTTAAAAGAAAAAAAAAAGTGAAATGTGTATCATTTTCTTTTCACTATTTCTCAGCTCTTCCCGCGGCCAAAAAACCTCAATTTCATGTTCACATTCTAGGAGGAAGGACTTCTGCAAATTTCATCAAGAATAGTTGGATTTTGTCTGCAAATATGGCGCCATGATGACGAAGAGATGCAGGAGGTAAGTATTGTTTACTATTTGTTTTGAATTTGTTAGTTTGAAATTGATTTTGTTTGTTTTAGGTTAGATTTGATTATTTTTTTTAAAATCTGTAGGAAATCCTGCAAATCCTCAACAAGAAGAGGAGGTAAATCTTCAACAGCAAAATCCTCAACAAAATCAACCTCAACAAAAAAATCAACCTCCCCCACCATTCTCTCAATTCCCTCCTAGCACTCAAGAAAATTTGAGGAGTGAAATTGAGAATAATAGAAAACAACTTGAGGATCTTATCAGTAGGTTGAGTGATCCAAATGCTTCAACCATAGAAAGAATGCTTCTAGCAAATTCATTGAAAGACATGTTAAAAAATGTAGATGCAATCACCCAACAAATATCTGGATAGCAAGATAGGAGGCAGATAGCTAGGGCATATTATGTAGACAAATTATCATATAAACAAGTAAAAGATTTAAAAATTACTAAAGGTGATTTGTGCTCTCTATTCACTGACCCTAAAACAAATCAAAATCTTACCCTCAATGCAAAGAGGTTTCCTATTCATTGGTGCCACCACCAAGAGATTAAGAACCGTTTTTATGAAAGATGGTATATGGTCTTTGATTACCCACCGTGCAATAATTGTGAAGTCCCCCAATATTTTCTTAGGAAACTATACGCTGAGTTTGTATTGAACCAAATCCCAGAATTATTTTGATATGAGGGAGTTCGAGGGAGAGGTGGGGGTATTTCGGGGATAGGCCAGGTCATGGCGGATCCCTCTGGCGGCAAGGGGAGATGACCTCTGCAGCTAGGCGCCCTCGTGGCGGTGTGATGCACGCATTGCGAGGAGAGTGCGACATAGGAACGTGCCGAGGCGACCACAGCTTTTGACCCGGGAGGTGTCATCCATCACACTAGCCCTATTGTACAATGCCATCCAGGGGAGTCTCCAGGTGGTGGTCTTCGAACCCATGTGTGTCAATCTTGCAGGGCGACTTGTTCGCATGACCCTACCGACACTCAAGAGGGTGCTACACAAGATCCATATGCTACTATCGAGCCTGATCCATATGCATCTACGGGGATGGAGAGGACAACTAACATTTTGCATGATGCATATGGCATTGACACTTAGGTAAAATTCAGCATGTTCATTGAATTTAATTTATTAAATTTCAATTATGAAATGCAAGATTAACCAATTTAGTTTTATTATTTTAATAAAATTGCGGGGAGGTCACGGTGTAGAGCTGGATACACCGGTCATCCCACCTACTTATTTTTCGCCGGTACACCTATAGGTTGGGGTATGTAAAGTTAGTAAACAATTATAAATTTATTACATGTGTTAATAGCATTGTTTTATGAATGGTATTTTAATATGTGATTTTGGATGTTGAATAGGGTATTGTTGGAGGTTTCAAGGAAACACCTCCGAGTGCCGGTAGATTTGATCAAACGTTCATGGAGGTAATATAGAATTTAAAGAGAACTTAAGTAATGAATTCTAAGTTTTATATATTTGTGTAGTTTATATTCATATTTTTGACCTTACGTTGCATTACATAGATCATTCAAAATCAAAGCATTACTTCAAATTAGATAACTATGTCGAGAAATATATCACGTTTAATACTTGTACTCAAAATTTTGTTCATTAGATCTCGCCGGTATAAGTCATCACATGGATGGCTATTGTAACTTTTGTGATTGAATAATTTGTTATTTTATTTTCAGATGTTGGTGATAGAAAGACCCCCAAATGTTACGAGGGTAATGGATATTGGTGTTTCCTCTGCTATACAATCCTCGATGGCACTGATAGGGGAGGTATGAGGCAAATTACTAAATTTCAATTTACATTCATTGTTATAGATGAACTAGTTCTAGTGAAAAATCAAACCATTATTGATTAGTAGTTTAATTCCTATTTGGATGGTTTATACAGGAGAAAAGCTGACATGCGAGCATCGTGCAAATATTTCCATGAAGTGATCATGAGATGGCTGTAAGTGATTATTTTGTTAAATATATTAATTTTTATAATGTAATTTCTATATATTAATGTCTTTACTTCTTATTGTAACAGTTGAAACTTCACCAGAAGCTAAACACTAGGAGGAGTAGTAGGAGCACTCCTCGAGCACAACACAAATGGGTGACAGACTTATCGCCATCAGATTGCCCAGCAAAGGGAAATAAAATTGCATTTGAACCAGAGCATGGAGAGAAATGAATTTTGAATGCACAGAGCCCTTTGTTGTATGCCTACATGGCAATTTTGTACATATTTTGTATTGGATATATTTGGCATTGAATGCCTATATGGCATTCTCATAAGCCTATATGGCTATTTTGTAACTATATTTTATACTTATATCGACATATATTGATGTATGCGTACATGACTATTTACTTAATACAAATCATTTTATCGATGGTGTCCATATTTGCAAATTATAAATTCATGGTTCAATAGATATGAGTTACATGTATTCAAGTGTATACTTTACAACTTACGCACATATATATTTTGACTTACGTGTGAACATCGAAAAGTGTGAAAATTTCTATTTTTGGAAGTCAAATGTAAGCCAATTTTGCAATTCTTAGTTCTTGCATACTCGATCTTATGGACTTATTCCTTCCTAGCACATATTGTGAATATTTCTCATTTGGTGCAGAAGACAGATTCCTCATTTTTGAACCACTCATAGTAAAGAGATTCAAAATAAGACTTTAGCATTGGAACACTACTCCACACTTCTCTTGTCTAGACCATAAAGGATTGGAAATTCTTAATTTGATGCAATGATAGTCATGAGATGAGAATTTATATAACCATGCCTATTTTGAAACTTCGCATCTAATACTACATCAACAAGAACTTAAGAAGTGTTGCATAAGAGTGTTAGGTTTGATAGGCCTTCTCTTCCCTAAGGGAGGAGAGCCTGGATCTTGAATTTTGAACAAAATTTTAAGAAGCAAACATTTTACATAAAATCTTCAAACCTAGATGACATATTTGGCTAAGTCTATCTTGAAAATTATCAATGCATTCAAACTCTAAAGGAGATTCTCCCTGAAAAGAAAACTTTACCCTTTTTTCCCAAGGAAAGAAATTGCAACAAGTTGCATGTGATTTATCTTATTTCTTTCTCACAGTTCCTGGTCAATCATTCATGGCTCAGGATAGTTCCGTTCCAAGGAAAGGACACCCAAAAAATCACTGAGATTCTTCTACGATCTACAAGAAAAAGGTTTTGGCTCTTTCACAATGTAAATAATTATGTAACACTGTTTTCTTGTTTTCCTTCCACACAAAAAAATGTTCACACTTTTTAGATTGATTAATGATCAATAATGGCTGATTGTAAACACTTGACATTTTTATGTTTGAACTTTAATTTATAATTTTGTATCATGACATTAGAGTAGATCACTAATATTTTAATATTTCACTATGAAAGTGGCGGTGTATTTTTGCTATGTTATTTGACTA